>OX235276.1:19488695-19876854 GCA_944472155.2 Trichobilharzia szidati | reverse complement strand
TATTTTAGCACACCTTGTTGATACCGAGCACAAGGTTGATGTGAATACTGCATTCAAAATCATTTATCGCATTCCGACTAATCTCAACTTTGCTCTAAGAGTTCGTCTTCTACAGACAGCAGAAGCAATCGGAATCCACCTTAAGAAGCCAAGCCTATGTGTACAGAAGAAATTTGTACAGCCACTTTGCTTACCGTGGCCATCCTTACAAGACAGGACTACGTCGCTCCCCTCCCCCTATTAAATTATAATTGTCCAAATTATTTTATTTTATTTTTATTTTGACCGCTTCATCTTTAATTACGTGTTATTCTTGTAAAATTAATTTATTCTATCCATTTCTACTTTTTTAAATGTGTATTGATTTTCTGCGTTAATTATCTACCCATTGACATTTTGACACTGTTTAAATATTGTTAACAAACATATCACCACTTGTTTGGTAAATTGTTGTGTATTGTAAAAATGCTATATATATTAGAGTAGAGCCAGAGAAGAGGATCTAATTGAAAAGTAAATATTTCTTCGCTCAATCTTTTGTGTTTTCCAAATGTCTAAATGGGGATATTTTCTATATTGAAATACAAGACAGCTGACCGCCCGTTTTAATAGATCGAATTGTAGTTGTAATCATCAATACTGAAGTATTGCTTCACGGAAATTAGACTGATTTCATTATGGATGACGAACTGAATCCCTTTATTTAATTAATGTAAAGTAAAGGGTCCTGAAAGGATGCTTCGTCCTGGTTTGGAACTCTTCTGCAGTATGAACCTGTAACCTCAGTGAAAGGTATGGAACCCAGGACGTTTCGGTTACATGATGAACTTGAATACCGTTCATCCAGTCGGATAGAATCCAATGTCCCATCGATTCTTACTTCCGTCAATTCTGTCAGCTCATGATCATCCCTGAAATCAACCAATCAGTGATTGACTACATGGTGATGTTGCCTGTCGTTGTAGTGGGAGGCTGTGACAAATGGGATTCATCAAGTTCAGTGGGAAGACAGATTCTCACCAATGACACTGGCTGGCGATTGTGCGATAAATGGCAGTTGAAGTCAACAATCCAAAGCTTTCAAATGTATAAAAAGGTATGTAGATGACATCTTTATTATTTGTAATAGTGATTGTAATTTGAATAGTGTAATGAATGCATTTATTTGGTTGCCATCCAGAGATAAAATTCACACTCGAATTGGAGAAAGAGTCTAGCATTCATTTCCTCGATGCGAACTCTTATCAAGGAGTACCGATGGAACTCTGAAGAGATCGATTTATCGAAAGCTGTTATGGAATGGTCAACTGACAAATTTCTACAGCTGGGTACCCATTGGTTGAAAGCGAAACCCCGTCCGATCGCTTGCTACTCATATTTGGCGCATATGTAGCCCTGATACTATGGAGGATGAGGAAAATCCTAATAGAAAATGGATTTCCACCACGTTTTATAGACAAGAATATACATTCAAATCCTATGAAATGTGACTTGTCATCCGTACCCAAGAAAATAATGTACATGAGCTTGGAATTCAGAGGTAACTTAGCTTCCGATATCATTAAAAGAAGGATATCACAGTCCCCGAAAATAAAATTCCCATCTGAATCTTTGAGAACAGCCTTTACCAGTCCACCATTACTGTTCAATAACCTGAAGGACAATATCCCGCTGCTGACCAACTCGACGTGTGTTTATCAATTCACCTGCTCGTGTGGAACTAGGTATATCGGTCGTTCGACTCGAGTTTTGTCCAGGAGGATGCAGGAACACTATTCTGCATGGTTACGAAGAGGTGGAAGTGGAGCAATAAGAACCGCGATCATTGAACATCTGGTCGATAATGATCATCCTATCTCTATCATTAGCAGAACTGCAGATACAGAGAATGAAATTTCCAAATTTGCCAGTTTCATAGTTCAAAGTAAGAATTCAAACTGAGTTTCCTTTGGAAACCACAGTGAATTTTGGTAGAAAATTTGATATTATTCAGAAATATATTTTATTCGAATCATCCATCAGCAGTGCGATCACTTATGCAGTAATAGTTATAACATAGAAGTCTCAATTCGTTTTTTGGACTTAAAATGATTCCATTTTATCAAAAGCCGATGGTATAAACAGAGAAAAGGTTATAATAAAGCTGTTTATTTCTACAGTGAAATTCTCTGATTACGTAAGATAACTTCAGCAGATGCATATTCCAATGAATATACCTTAAACAGAGAATAAATAGTATTGTAATTTTCACCGCACACTTATTTATTTCTTTTCCAGACGAAGAACACCTGTTTGCACAGATTTTATTTTAGACTAATAAACGATATTTGTGTTTTATACATATATATTTTCATCTTGCCTATCTATTTTCCACATTGAACATTGAAAAAAACCATATATCTAATCATCATATGTTTTTCTACTTAAGCTACATCAAACAATTATTTATTTTAGGCACAAATTATTGAAAACAAATTATCCTTAAAGGTTGTACTATGCCTTCTGTTGTTTTTTTTTGTTTTTTTAACATTCGTACAATTATTTAAGCAAATAGTTTTCCTTCGTTTAATGTCTGTCTTAAGCAAAATTTAATTTTCCCACTCATTTTAAGGCTGAATTCTGATTGGTCAATTTTACCTGTTTTCGATTAGTCAATTAATCAACCAATCAGCAATCTGATAGATAATAAAAATAAATACATAAATATGCATATATTTTAAATATATTTCATCTGAAACCTAATATGTTCTACGATAATGTAGACTGCTGAACACTCTGTGAAAGGATTACTGTAGCCTAGTAGATGGAAAATTATTAAAAAACAAAATGTCATTTTTAAAGGTATACTAAATATGTATTTTTTTAAATAAACATCTACCTCTTGCCTTTAGCTAATCATGTCAAGTTTCATCAGGATGTTTGTATTCATATTACTCATTGTCTGTGATTTTATAACACAAACATTTTTGGCGAGAAATCATAGTAAGTTCATTGAATTTATAATGTATTATTGAGTTTATTTGTATATGTGATGGAGAAGATTTGTGGCTCAGGTGAATGATTTTGATGTGGTTGTGTTCTCTGAGCTGGATGGTGGTTAATTTGCGAAGCCTTCATTGCCCCAACACTAGGCAACATCACCACCTCAGCGCATACTTCAATTTGTTGAAGTGAGCTTTTAGATTTCTCCACGAGTTCACCATTAGTCATCTCTCCTCGTGGGTGACCTTGAACGTGACTCTTTGGTTGTTTTTGTGTGTTTTCACACCCTCTAGGCTACTTGTATTGGAAATGATTGTTTCCTTGACTTGAACTTTGACCCTTTGTGTGTTTATTGATTGACGATTCACTAGAATACCAGGCTTCTAAAAATTCTCTAGCATTCTTGCTGTTTCCTCTGTCTAATATTTGAACGTTGTCCCAGTCGAAATGATGTCCATGCTTGTCTGTATGTAGTGAGGCGATATGAGGGAGTGGATATCATGTCTTTTGACGGCTAGCTTATGTTCATGGATACAAAGACGAAGGGGACGTCCAGTTTGACCAATGTAGTGTTTTTCACAGTAGCTACAATTTATTTTGTAGATGATGTTGGTTTTATCTTCTTTCTGTGTTGAGTATTTTGGGTGATTTTGTTGGTTTATGTGCAAAATCAATTCATAAGGGCTAGAATAGTCTTGCAGTGATTTCAGAGATGTCCTTAATATATGGTAGGGAGATTTTCTTTGTGCTTTCCTTGGGGGCCTTTGATTTGATAGGTTGGCTTGTAAAAATTATATTTGTAAAATCTCAGCGAAATTGAACTGCGTAATTACAACGTTTCCTGCGTTCGACAAACTGTTCCCGAATTCTTCAGGGAAATTAATCGAAATTAACATAACACAGGTTTATTTATAAAAAGGACATCTCTTGTTTTTAAAAACTTTGTTCAGTCATATGACTCATGAAACAGGCATCAAAATATGATAGTAAACAAAACTGAATGAGCTGTGATCAAAATTTGGCCTCACACTCTTGACAAATATTAGTCTACGTTTGTTGAACCCTTTAAACAGTGTGTACCTTTAGAAGTGAATTGGTGAATGGTGACTAGCAGTGGAATCCAGGAAGCGCATTTCGTCCCATTTGAGACTCGTAACAGGATGTACCTGCATTCCCCAGTAAGTGATGATGTCCCCACCGAGGCTCGAATCCAGTGCCCATAGTTTCAAACGCCAAAGCGTCATCCACTAAACCACTTGGGTTACAAGATTCACCTCTTGTGCGACGGGTCATACTAGTTATTTAATTGAATTTTAGATTTTCCTTTCGACTGAATGGACCGAAGTGCTTGGTCTCAGGTTAAAAGGCGGCTTCTCGTCCAAACGCTTCGACGATGTCTGGGCATGTAGTTAGAAGTGAACTGGTGGATGGTGACTAACAGTGAAATCAGAATTTTAGTGATTACGTTCAACTAAAGTTCATGGTCGTAGATAACTGAATATGAAAAATATGTGTAAATGCGGTTTACAATGGTATGTGTGTGTATGTGTGCATGAGGGGACAACTGTAAATCATTTGTTAGCCTCTCCATAAGAAGATATAGACAGTCGGGAATTTTAGACCAAGTATTTTTAATTAGTGATACATATCCATTTTTTATTTATTAATCAGGATTTCCTATGCATCAGCTAACACCACACCCTCACGTCTGTTCAAACTGTTAGTATCTAGAATTTCATGATTAGACGTATTTTCAAAATTATAGTGAATAGGATTAGAGTTTAGTTGAAACATCCTGTCGAACTTATTGATTTGTCTTCTTTTTGAAGATTGAGCTGCTTTAATCGACCTACTGGAGTTGTCAGGTGACTTGACAGTTGGGGATTTAAGATATACATTCTGTTGCAGACAACGGAGATTGAAAACATGATGATTATACCAATTACATGGTTTCTTTGTTAATTTTATTCGATTGTAAAATAATTCATATGAACTGTCGTCAAGATTTGACAGAATACTTCTACGACCATGAACTTTTAGTCGAACGTAATCACTAAAATTCTGACGAAAAAGTACCCTCTGTTTAAAGTGTTTAACAAAAGTAGACTAATATTTGTTAGAAGTCTGAGGTTAAATTTTGATCACAGCTCATACAATTTTGTTTATTATCATATTTTGATGCCTGTTTCATGACTCATATAATTGGATAAAGTTTTTAAAATCAAGAGATGTCCTTTTTATATATAAACCTGTGTTATGTTAATTTCGATTAATTTCCCTGAAGAATTTCGGACCAGTTTGTCGAACGCAGAAACGTTGGAATTCCTCATTTCAATTTCGCTGAGATTTTACAAATATAATTTTTATAAATGTCTACTTCTCACTTGGTGGCGCCCAATTATTTTAGAACTATTCTGTCAAATCTTGACCACAGTTCATATGAATTGAGTTTATTTGTTGAATTCTTATTTTACGACGAATTGAAATGGCCTTTATTCAAGAAATAATTCTGCAGTTAAACTGCAACAGTAGAAAACAAGACACTTAGTAACGGAATGTTTATTTACAATTTGATATATTTATATAGGGAAATTATATACACATTTAAGCGAACAAATATTGTGATTTCAATTAGATCTCATCATCAGGCTTAACTCTAATATACCTACATAACTTTACAAATAAAAATTCAAATATAAACTAATCGCGATGTTTTGTCTATAGGATAATAAGATTGTGCATATAAATTGTACAACTATTCATAATAATAGTAGTGATAACAATAATAATAATGATAATAATAATAATGGTCTTATCAATAATAAGGATGAAAAAGTGAGGCAATCTGTGATAACACGATTAATGAAAAACAGCATGATTAAACAAACAACTGTCCAGGTGGAAGTAGTCGATAAAGTCTAGTAAATACAAATGAACCGATTAAGTAGTGCTAGACTGTAAGGGAAGTAAATGAAACACGTTTATAATGAAGATGTGATAAGATTAAGGGATGATAAGAAAGGGGTGATGTAGAAGTCATTGGTTGGTTATGTCTTAATAGGCCAACAAGGGAGGGATAAGAGGCTGTACAAACTTCTTTTGAATGCATAGTTTACGTTTAGTAGTTCGAATGCCTATCGCCTCAGCTGTGTGCAGTAAACGAATACAAAGTCTATTGGAAAGATTCGGTGGGATACGATGAATTACTTTGCATGCTCTCGTTTTCTCCAACAGATGACCACTATCAACTAAATGTGACAAAATTGAGCCACGGATTGTTTTTGTCTGTCCTTTGCCAAACCACCACGATGGGAGATGTTCACTAACACGTTGGCTAAGCGGTCTAGTAGTACGCCCAATATAACTGTCATCGCAGGTGCAGTTGGAATGATTAATGCACGTAGATGTGGCAAAACTATCTAGCATATCCTTCACTTGCGTCCCAGTCATTCGTCGCCTACATAATGACTAACGTAGATATGCTGCGTAAAACATTCTGCGTATAACCCTGGAAAGTCTGTGGAGTAAAAGGTTTTTTACGTGTATTGTCATTATTATTACTGTTATCACTACTATTATTATGACTAATTGCACATTTTATATTCACCATCTTATTATCCTATAGACAAAACACTGCGGTTGGTTTATATTTGAATTTTTATTTGTAAAGTTATGTAGGCATATATTCGAATTACGCCTGATGAGATATAACTGAAATCACAATATTTGTTCGCTTCAATGTGTTGTTCTAAATTTTACAATGCGAATATTTAATATATTGAAATTATATACACCTTATTTGAAAATCGTCGCTTGCTGTACAGATCTTCCATGTTGTGCTTGCTACTTCTGCCGTTCCTTCGTATTGCGCACGTGTGTGTGTGTCCGTTTCTTTGTCTTCCTTCTCACGTCTTCCATGTTTTGCCACAATACACTGGTTCATTTGCACTCTCTCTCTGACGTCACATCTATCTCTCTTCGCTGTTCTTTTTGTATACTACTGATAAGTCGTGTCAGTAGTACACGTCACAAAACTATAGAAAACTAAGAAAACGACAGTACCAACAAATCTGAAGCAGCCATTTAGAACTTTGCTTAATATAATGAGCACTTATAGAGAACAAACTCCTTTATTTTTTATCAGTGATGAATGTTATTCACGATTCAGGGAAGAGATTTTGTCCGCAACGGCTCCGAAAACTGGACTCAGTCTAACGCTTACATAGTAATAATAATAATAGCTTTATTTTGTACGCCGTTTATATATGGTATAAAATTTTCAGCATAATTTATTGCATGATATTTTCTCTCCATCCAGGATCTTCAAATAGAATATCTCACGCAGGGCAGATCATGTGAAACACTTCTGCACTAACATGAAGTGCATACCAAGAAATTATGTGGTGTCTCTACTTTGTCTTCTTCGTCAGTAAATGCATGTAATTCGATTCAATGGCAATTAGATAAGTTTAAGGAATTCATTCCGTGAACCAAAAGACACAATCCACGACCATGTTTTTTTCTCAGGATAATTAGAAACTTGCCAATGAGCAAGCTGTAACCACATTAAATACCCGCTAGAGTATAAAACGTAATTAAAAGTCATATTTTACTAGATTTAAACAAAGTGAACGGGTTTTTCGGCAGTCCAAATTTAATCAGGCCGCCATTTTGTCTAAGGTCGTAATCTAACTATTTTCTTTGCCTCCATTCCTTTAATTTCCCAGTGGAATATAGGAGAGGTTTCAAGTTTTAGTCCTTGGAATTTTATTAGCGGTAGTGTTATCTTATTTTACCGGATGGGAATGCTAGCCTCATACCTTATTATTTATTATTATTATTGTTTCCTTTAATTCGTAGAGGAACATAGGGCTTCAGCCGTGCGTCCCCATTGCGTTCAGTTCTCTGCTAGAGTTTTCACCTGGCTCCAAGTCTGTCCATATGCTTTCACCTCCTCTTCACATGACCTCCTCCAAGTCACCGTTGCGCTGACGACCAACTCGCCGCTTCCCTTTCGAGGTCCACTCGAGCAATGGCTTGTCTACTGATGTCACCCGATGGTTTCCTCAGAGTATGGCAAATCCATCTCCATTTCTTCCTCCATATTTGTTTCACAATCGGTTGCTGCTGGGTTGGTTCGCTCCCAGAAATCCCTGTTGCTGATCTTTTCTGGCCTGCCATCTGATCTTGAGTGGTATTGAGCGAAGACAGCTGTTAATGAAGGTCTGTAGTTTGTTTGAGATGCTCTTTATGACGCACCAAGTCTCTTATCCGCATAGTAAGTAGCACTGACTTCACATTGGAGTTGAAAATCCGGATCTTATTTTTGATACTGAGTGATGTTGACCTCCACACAGACTTGAGAGTAGTGAAAGCTTGTCTTGCTTTTCCGATTCTTGCTTTGATATCCTCGTCAGTTCCGCCTGTAGTTGAAACGATGCTTCCCAGGTAGATAAAGGAGGTAGTTTCTTTCAGGTTCCTCCCATTTATGCTGATTGTTGTCTGTTGTTGTTGCTGGCCAGGAATCTTCATCACCTCTGTTTCTTCTATGTTCACCTGAAGTCCTATCTTCTCTGGATGCTTCTTCTGCCAACTTGTTGCTTTTCACTTGCATATCTTCCAGTTTGTGGGAAATCAGACATATATCATCGGCGAAGTCCAGATCCTCCAAGTTTTTTGTGTGAGTCCATTTTATGCCTGTTTCCTCATTGCCCACTGTTTGTCGCATTATCCAATCTACTGCAATCAGGAAATTGCCTCATACCTTACTATGCCTCATTCCTAGGCTTCATTTTATCCAACAAACTGGGCGAGGTTTAGAAGTCTGCAGGCCAGAAATCAAATCCAGACCATGCGAGTAGTTGGTGAGAGCTGTGTCAGTCAACTATTGACGTATTAATCCTGAAATGAAAATATAGTTTAATTGATGGATGGTGACTAGCAATGGAATTCAGGATGCGTATTTCGTCCTATTTGGGACTGAGACCGAGCACTTCGGTCCAATCAATCGACGGGAAAATCTAAAATTCAATTAAAATGAAAATATAGTTATCTGGATGAAACAGGGATTTATTAACACCGCCTGTTAATTATCCTCTCTGATACTTTTAGACTCCTGTAAACATTTCTTCATAAAAACATAAACGTCTTTCAATCGAAAATATCTTTTAAATGCAAACAGTTCAAGGTTATTGGTGGACTGGTTCGTATATAGCCCCTAAAATTTATTTCCAGTATATATTTCTTTTAATCACAAGGTAGATAGCCACAGCTTCAAATATTTCTTATCAGTCAGACAGTATCTTCAAGCTTACAGAGTGAAATTAAGTAAAGGGGATAATAAGACTGGCAGAATTGAAGTAGTGCATATAAAAGACTGAACGTCTGAATTTAATACTGTAAGGGCCAGACAACAGATCGTTTAGTCAGAAAATCAACAGATATTTATAGATTTTTATATACATTATTATTAATGTTATTGTTAGCAGAGAAGCAACGTCTTCTTGTTGGTTGTTTTCTTGCTCAAGGTTATTCTGTCATCTCCTTCTTGCCGTTTCTTAGACAGTCCGGTGATATATATGCGACTCGTATCTGCCCACGCTAAATCTGCTATGATTGGTTGTTGTGTTTCCTTAAGGTTAAGTTTTGTTATTGTTTTTTCTCATGACCTCGATTCGCCACGTAAACACTGACGTAAATTTCTGTCTACCGATTTTGTCTAGCAGACAGCTCTCACCACAGTACTATCCGAAACTAGATTTTCATCACTTGTGCAAGATTTTTATATAGGATTTCATAACATCCTCTTAACTCATTTCTGTCGATTGAAAAGTATCTATCAAGTAACTGAATCATGAAATCCACTAAGTGAATGAAAAAAAAACTAGTGCAGGAACTCTATAAAGAAGACTTATAACCCAGGTGATTCCATATTAGTTTGTTTATTAGATGTATCACACACTAAGTGAAACAGTGTAATTTACTGGATGACAAGGTTTCGAACAAAATTCATTGTTCATAATCATATCACTAATTATAATCACACGACTTTGAAACTTGAGTTTTATAGTTTTCTTTGTTCTCTCCTATTTGTCCTCTTTGTGGTAGTAGAATTTTCGAGATATCTGGGTGGATAGGTGTTGAATCATTCCTATTACATGTATTCGCCTCAGTTGATTCGATAAACGAAGCTTCTGTTATCAATCTCTCCCTCCATTCACCCTGTTATATTAGATTATAAAAGTGTCATCTTATCCTATCCTATTTTATGGTTGTGTGTAATTGCATGTAGTGAGTGCTATAGCTGAACTAACTATTCTCCAGATTTCTTATCTTATTCGGGTCAACCAATCCAGATTTTGCTAGGATTTTATGTTCAGCTAGTCTGACTGCCCCTGTTCTACTAGCTATAGCATTACATGCAGTTACACACAACCATCCATACAATATAATGGGATAGGATGACAGTTTTCAAATCTAATGTAACAGGGTGAATAGAGGGAGAAATTGATAACAGATGCTTCTTTTATCGAATCAACTGAAGAGAGTACCTGTAATAGGAATGATTCAATACCTGTCTACCCGGATATCTGGAAAATTCTACTACCCCAGCGACGACAAATAGGAGAGAACAAAGAAAACTACGAACCACAAGTTTCAAAATCGTGTGATCATAATTAGTGATATGATTATGAACAATAATAGATTGTGTTTGAAACCCTGTCATCCAGTAAATAATACTGTTTCACTTACTGTGTGATACATCTAATAAGCAAACTAATATGGAACTACTTACTACCACAGCGCACAAGTTTTACACATATATTAATATAACCCAGGTGGATTTTCTTTACTGTTACAGTTTGCCTATTCTTGTATTCTGCCCATACTTCTTTACTGACCCCCTTCCCAGCATTTAATTTCCCTGGGCTACTTAAGAAAGACTTTGTGTTGTGTAGGGCGCTAAAAGCCATCAGTAGGCCGAATGAGGTGTTGCTAAGCTAAACCAACTCGTTAATACTATAGTAGATAGACACCACACAGTGTTGTGCAGTAATATTAACTGATGACCACGTTTCGAGCACAAATTATTGCTCATAATCATATCAAGTGAGTGAGCCTCTTCAGCTTGTCGGGGCCACGATTTCCCAAAGTCTCGAATCTCTTCCTCCTCACCACCACACGACCTCCTCCATATCACTCTCACACTGACAACCCACTCGTCGCTACCCATTTGGATTCCACTCCAGTGATGATCTCCATTGCGCACGAGGTCATGTAACGGTTTCCTCAACGTATGCCGATCAGTGCATCTCCATTTTCTCCTACATATTTGTTGAGCAAAAGACTCTTGCTTTGTTGGTTTATTCCTCGCTAGAGTTTCTTGTTACTGATTCTTTCTGGCCCACCATTTGATTTTCAGTATGGAGGCAGTGAAAGGGGCAGTTGTTGATGAAATTCTTCAACTGGCTGTTAGAAATCCTTTCCGTGACACGCACTGCAAGTTCCCAACGCTTATAGATGGACCGACTTGATATTTGTGTTGAAAATCCAAATCTTGTTCCTTATGTTGAGTGTAGAAGATTTTCAAACTGGTTTCAGGTTGATGAAGGTGCATCTTGCCTTTCCGACTCTGCTCAGCTTTGACATCTTTATTCGTTCCGTGTGCCTGTAGTTGAAATGATGCTTCCTAGATAAGTGAAGGAGGCAACCTTCGTTAAACCTATCCCACTGATGGTGGTTGTTGTTGATGTTGTTGCCGTTGGTTGGCTTTCTTCATCACCTCCTTCACCTGGAGTCAGACCTGTCTTCTCTGCACTGCTTCTCAAGCCAGTTTGTTGGTTTCCGCCTGCAAGTCGAGTTTGTGTGACAATAGATATATATATCACCTTCGAAATCCAATTCTTGTGAAGTCTTCTTATTGGTCAATGCAGCATATCCATGTCTTCTCACTCACTCCCAATGCACAGTCTGACGCATAATACACTTCACTGCAATTAGGATCATCATTGTGAGTGATAATAGGCAGCGAGCCACCCAGCTAGCCTTGTCTTACTCCTGTATTCACTTCAAAGCCAGGCTTCGCCTAGTTTTCCGTTGTGGATCACCTGACACGCACCACTGTCATATAGCTGTTGGATGAGATCGATAATGACTTGAGCTACGCAGTAGTGTTGAAGTACGGGTGAGGGAAGAAAATCAAACAATTAAGAAACAAAAACCACAAAAATTACGTATTTGGTGTTAAGACAGTTCACACGTTAAATCCTGAAATCTGCATTCAATGGAAGTTTGTTCAGTCATTAAACCTACAACTGCTTCTGCTCTGTTTGAAGACGTTTCATTCGTAATCTCTTAGCTCCCATACTCCCACATATTCTGTAGATAACAACTTTGAAGTTCTTTTGTGGGTAGGTTAGCTTGTTGTCCAGAATCGATCAGGTGTTCCAGGATGGAGCTGTGGTGTTGGTGGTGGCGAGAGGTTCTCTTTTCTCCTTCATAAAACGATGACTGTGGTTGAGTGAGTGTTCCATGATACGTTTGGATTGCAAATGTTGATTACGGTTGACATTTTCATGTTTCTTTCCAATGACGTTTATTTAAAACCGTCTCTTCACCATAAACTGTATTACTGAGGTATTGATTATTTTGAAAATTAATTCAATTAGCTAACAGTTTCTTTCAAATCCACTTTCTATTATTACGTAATAAGCAACTATATTCAACTATCATCCACCAAACAAGCAAGCAGTATTCGAAATGATGCTTCCTCAAGGTGATAGACCTTTAATGAATTCAGCTATAATTTCCTTACAGCCAAACTTATGCATACAGAAAGAAAGTTTTACGAATATCTCACTCCCTTTTTAACTGCATTGCGATTTTCATTACACGAATCGCACAATCATCCATATTGGTTCTTTCGCTCAGATAAATTTCTTTATATTACTCAGACTGGTAAATATTCTGATAAGTGACTAGCGATAACATTTGTTGATGGTTTTCACAAAAGAAATGAGCCTGTTTTGACACAGAAATGTAGGTTACATACCACCTCAATAAAAGTTAGTACTCTTGTAGTAAACATTTCATGCATACTCTGAATTCTCTTCTGAATGTAAATCATAGCTGGAATATGCATTAGTAATTCCAATATAATTAATTACCTATGGCGCATCAACTGTTCAATGGTAGGTTTCTAGCCAGCACAGACTTGGTATAGGTTCAACTCATGGCTGACACCTCGACACAACCACACACCCACCTAGTTTACTAACTGGCAGTAAACAAAGAAAAGAGGGTTGTGGCCGAAGCCCATACTAAACTTTCACAGTGTGAAGTCATTTATGACTGACTGGTTTCAACGTAGAACTACTCTGCACAGATATACAGCAGTTCCAGTTGCCACTCCCTCTCCATTTACCACTCAAGGGAAGAGAAGAGAGTAAAGAGCGATTCAAAAGAGAGATTATAAACAGGAATATGAGGCAAGAAGAATAGTAGTAATATGGAAGAACAATAGAGTTTGGCTGGATATGAAAAATCCAAAAGAATGGATGCACCTACGCCAATAATTGAGAAAGATTTTGAGCCATATCACCGATTGTCTGCAGCCACCGTCATCGGTTTTTCCACCCCGAGGACCCCAACCAGCCAGTCTACACATCTTTAGGTATCTGGTTGGTTTAAACTAACTGTTGTGGATTTCAGTGACGCATGAAGCCATGTCTTCGTTTGACCATCACGTGTTAGCTCTTTTCCAACCTGAACGATGCTAAGTCTGTTAACATCGCCAGTCGAGGAAAGCCATCGACGGCTAGGCATATGCAACGCACATATAACCATCTCGATCGATTCACCTGTTTCACAACCTCGTCAACTGATTTCCCCTCCAACCTACCTAGCACTCAACCGAGGCCTGACTTCAATATTGCTCAACTAATTATACCACTACCTAACATGCAAGTAAGATAGAACGCAGGAACCTGTGGTCAAGGATAGCTATCCTTTTCGTATCTTCCACTTTTAGTGGCCATGTCTCACAGCCATAAAGGAGGACGGAGTGAACTGCTGAGCAGTATACATGCCTTTTGACCAACAGCCGGATATCACGTCTACTAAGCCAGAGATGATATAAGTTGTCAGGCATATGCCAAACAAGCCTTCTGTATCCGTGCTGAGATTTCGTCAACGATCAGCCCGCTGGCGTTGGATGATGAAACTTCTGCTTTCCCCCAAATAAGTGAAGTGGTCAGCACTCTCCACCAACCACTTCACTCCTGCCTATCTTTCAGTTAGGAGTCGATGTAGTCAAGTCCAGTCCTGTAGCACTGACATCCTACACTTGATGGGAGCGAATCGCATGGCAAACATTAAAGGTTGCTTGCTGCTAAAGATGTTCAGAAGACTCTACTCTATTTTGTCAATGTCTTCACTTAGACGGACTATATCATCCGTATATTACTAGTCAAAGAGATTATTCCCTCGTTAATAACAAGTCAATCCCTGAGTCGCGGAAGTCAATCAGGGTTAAATCCATTAGCATATGCATCTATAATGAAATTAAACAGTAATGAGAACAGAGGGCATCCCCCTAACGGACACTACTGATTGTCACAACTTCAGATGAAAACTGTCCATAGGCTCTCATTTCGCTAACTGTATGAGTTCGATTAGAGTGCCTTGATCAGTGCAATGTATTTCCTCAGCGTTCCCTTCACAATCAAGCATCGCCAAAGTACCTCTCGGCCAACGGAATTGAATAGCGCTTCCAAATCAAGAAATATGACAATTGTTGAACGTCGGTAGGTATGCCTATGTTCCAGAATCTGTCAAAGGGTGGTAGTGGTTGTCTCATGTTTGTTCCTCCTAAGCACAACCCTCTCCACTCATGATTATTGCTGAGCCTAGAACTTTAGACACCGTATTCGTCAAGCTAATCCTCCTGTGATCATCACAGGAAGACTTGTCTCCCTTCTTGTTTATCGGGATAATCAGTGACTTACACCAACCCGACAGGACTTCATCTGATTCCCAGACGCTGCTTAGTACCTTAGTTAACGCAGATAGTAAACTGTCTCCACCGTACTTAAATACCTCTAGAAGTCATTCCATCACATCCTGCTGCCTTTCCTCGTTTCAGACTAGTGACAGCTTTCGTCACCTCAGATAGGGACAGAGGATCTGTGCTTATATCCCATTTAGGGAGGGGTTGAATGCTGGGTAAGTTAAGCGTGGCTGTAGGTCAATTAAAGTAGTATCTTCCACTCAGAACGCAAAAAATAGAACTTTGAAAATTAGTTATATTACATCATTTTGTAGCCTAGGTGAAATAACGCAAACTTATAGATTCTTATCTTGTTTTAATCTAATTGGAAGGTAAAATCGTTTTATTTCAAAACACTTGTAACACTTGTTAGATTCAATTGGTGGATGGTGACTACCGTTGGAGTCCAGGATGCGCATCTCGTCCTATTTGAGACTCGTCATCTGGATGGCTCCTGCATTCCACAATGAGTCAGTGATTGTTTCCCCACCAAGGTTTGAACACACTGCCAACAGTTTCAAACACCAGAGCGTTATCCACTAGACCATTTGGGTCACAAAGTCCAACTGATGAGTCCGAGATAGTATGAAATGCGCTTTATACTGGATTCTGCTGCTAGTAACCACCCACAAATTGACTTCAAGCTGCATGACCAGACTTCTTCGAAGCATTCACGAAAAGAGGAGCCAACATGTCAACCTGAGACCGAGCACTTCGGTCCAATCAATCAACTGGGAAAATATAAAATTGAATTAAATTTGTTAGATTCGCCAAATTTTCCAAAGAGCTTTTTCCCTCTCTAAATAGACTTCAAGCTGTGATACATACAATATTCATGATTCAGAATGTTTTGACGTAATACCAACAATGTCGAGCATATTTCCACATAGAAAATACCATGTGATAGGGTTCAAATCAATTTTTTCTTTTTAAAAAATTTTTAAAAATATTTATTTTATACTTTTTTTAAATTTTTTCTTGTTGGTGTTGTTTAGACCACGGAAGAAATAAACGACCATTCTCATACTTTAAAGATTTTAAAGATGGCTACCTTCATTCTGAAAGATAACACACAAACATCCACCCATCCATACACACACATCGACTTTCACGTCTGTTCTGACTAATGTCTAATGTACACATTCTAATCATGCTGGCTATGTAAATTTTTTCTCCCCTGATATTAAAAGTACTTTTTGTACTTGACAAATAAGTGTTATTTATGTCTTTTTATTGACGTCATTATTATTACAATTATTATCATGAAAGAGTAAAGAATTCATAAATTATGTAATCATTTGTGTGTGCACGCTTTTTTTCACTTTTTGATTGATGTTACCGGGTGAAAGCATGAAATATTTTTAAGAAAAAGATTATGGCGTTGACTGACTGGTAAATCTAAACTATGGAGAACCAAACAAAAGACCCGGGTGAATTATTTCGATGACCTTGATCAAGCAATCAGAAAAGCCAATAGTAATTGCGTATAATTTAAAACTCTTTTATATAATTTAAAGAGTTGGTTTATAGGGATTTGTTTCACCACAGAGGACTGATATCATTTAGAGAAGCATGTAAACTAGCACTGGAGTACTGGACAGCGGTTTCGTCAGCCTAGTTTGGCACTCATTGACAGTAATGCATCCACTCGGTTTCGATCCCAGGACCTTCTAGTTACAAAGCCGTTAGGATTAGGTTCCGGAAAGATTAGGGTTATTGTAAGGGTTTGAAGACCGAAATAATTACATGCATAGAATGTGGTTAAATTACTCTGTTGATATACGAATAGAACTTGCACACTGTGGTAGAGTATAATTCCATTGTGGGTGACATTTATTTTGATAAAGTCTCGCTGTGTTATACAGTAATATTTACTGATGACGTTTCGAGCACAGTTTATTGCTCAGTTCAAATTCCAATGGAGACGTGAATCAACAATCAGTCACGCACGATAGTGGTTGCTAGGATATACAGTTGTAATGACAGAATACAAGGGTCAGTCTACAGATCGTTTATTGAGGAAATCAACAGATATTTATGGGGTTTTTATTTACATTATTATTCGTTATTACTAGCAGAGAAACAGCGTCTTCTGATTGGTTGTTTTCTCGCTGAAAGTTAATCTGTCATCTCTTGTGGCCATTTCTTTGAAGATCAGACCATATATCTGCGAACCATAATTGCACACGCAAAGTCTTTGTTCTCGTTTTTTTCCTCATGACCAAGATTTGGGAAGTAAACATTGACGTAAATTTCTGCCTACCAATTTTGGCTGGGAGACAGCTCTCACCACACAATTCTATCGTGGTTCATGGAGAATTCAAATGACTTCCTTCCATACTAAAACCTTCATTTAAGCGATGTTTTCTAGAAGGGCGAGGAGACGACGTAAGCTTAGCAGTTAAATCAACCAGCTCAGCTCAAAGGACATAACTAATTCAAAAAACATACCGAACTATTTAAAAGATAATTTAGAAGGTCTACAAAACAGGAAACACTATGACTGAATCTAAAATTCTATGCCTTCCAAAGTACCCTGTCATTTCTCACCTATTAACTGACGTAATTTATCGTAACTCGTGCGTATTGAGTGTACTGGCCATGTTGTGCTCTTCGGTAGATTGGAAGTGTTTGGCGACAGATTGTGAGCGAAACTATCACGAAGCCGGAGTAGGTGCGTGAAACAGTTCACTGATTCAGCAGAATCATGGAATTGCATAATTACTCTGGTTGGGTTCATATCAAGAGAATATCCTCGGAGGTGGGTGATAAAGCCTCCGGATAGCTTGCGTCACCGACTGATCCCACAACACTACTGTTTAAACTCCACAGGTGTTGACGAACATACAAACATTTATCTCATCAAAGTACTTACTCATACTCGTCTATAATACTGCTTATCTCGCTTGAGAGTGAAAGCCACAATGAGCCACGTCAACGTGTGTCATTTTGAATCGCATTGAGTAACCTGGGCTGAAGATAATTAATGAAGGCCAACGCTCTGCTGATGAAGCTCACACAAGAATGAATCAATAGTGTTCTTAAATTAATAATCAATGAATAGAAGCTGTATCTGAAATTATAATCCGCCGATTTGTATATCACAATCTCTTTCTCGCTTCTATTCACTTCTCTACGGTTGTCGCTTATAAATTGAAACGTGAAATATGCTGTGCATCACCCTGAAGCGAAGAACATCAACAAGTCAGATATCACACCATAATAATGAGAAAATAATAAACATAGACATTTTTTGACATACTCATTACTCTAATTATATCAACAAAAGGTAGTACGGGCATATGTTGGTAACGTGAGTGTGCGATTTGATTATACAAGGACAATGTATTTCCTTGAATTCTATAAGACAGAAGACGAAGAAGAGTGTTCACTTGTGGTCAGATTCACGCCTTGGGGATTAGCTACGCTGTCATCTGTTGGAGAATGCGTGCTCACATGCAATTGTGTGAGGAAATTAGATGTAAATATAACTGGGTTTTCGCTTCAACAAGGATTATCAGTCGTCTGAAGAATACAATTTCACGTTCATATATTTGGTGAGAGCGATAATGGTTGATTAGCACAGAGAATCGATGAGATTTCGGTCATTCGTAACTGCAAATCAGTGATGGTAGAGCGGTAAAGTTCTACTAAATCCAATTTAAGATTATCAGCTCACTTGACTACCAATCGTGATAATGAAACAGATGATAGGATACGTGGATCGGAGGATTCTCAGTGGTTGTCACAATTCACTGTGCATTGTGGTGTGCACGAGTGCAGATTTAACGGGATTCATATTTTTCGATTTATTGCTGGTTAAAAGTGTTTGCCCAACGATAGGTTGGCAAGAGGGATTAGTGTGAAGGCGAAAGTGTGGAGTGGAATTGTTTTGTACCATTCTGCCATCAATTCATCTGCATTTAATAATGGTTTCATTTGTGTGGACGGTGGAAAAAAAGTTGCTGAAGCATTGACGACTACTGTGTAGGTCACGTCAGTCAATTCAGACACAATCTTCATATAATATTTGTCACCAGATATCTTATTCCATAGAGTTGATAGAATTCATAAGGTCCTCGAACATCAATCAGGTGGTTTGCCTTTTCCACAACTTGGTATTTGCTCTTCATGTTTCGTTTTTCATTCAACATGGATTACTGCTCATTCGTGTGAGTGAACAACCGCCTGATTGATTTACGCAGATGGAAGTGTTGACCAATTGCAATCGAGTATTTCCCACAAAGATTTCGCAGCAGTTTGGTGGTGTTATGAGTAAAATTTGCAGCAGAGTTAATCACGCCGTCCAAGTTAACTCCAGAAAATTCCCTTAAGATCGCCTACAGATAAGTTACTATTTTCGTTCAGGAGAGACCGGTGGAAGCCACTCTGTGTCATCTCAAACCACAGGAATATTTTGTATCTCGCTGAGCTTGATAAGACTGTACTGTGCAGAGACTGAAGGATGAATTGTATTCCCCGAAGAGACTAGGTCATGAAACACTACAATAAAGGTAGACGTATAATCGACTCACAAGTTGGAGATGCTTCTGGAGTATGAAAGCGTGAGAACGATGTCGAAAGCATTTCCGACCCGGATACTGCCTGTCTCCAAACACACAATCACAACCTTCATGATTCTATAAGAAATGTGATCGACATATATCACTTTCTGTAAGCACTAATTTGCCAATCAACAGAAATTCAGACTAAATCAATTGAAATAGCACTACAAATGCCTTACAGATTAATAATATATATGGCATCTACCAATTACTTTATATTTTCTACCTAACCTTAAAATGGCACCTTTCTAACTGTTTTTTTCATGTTGTGGGAATCTCCAAGTAAAATTCTAACTAATATTTAGTTATAGATACAAAAACCACAATAACCTTGTTATACAAAGATGCGTATGCATGACCTTAATTCTCTACAGAGGTTAAATAGCAAAAAAAGCGGAAGATGAAACCTAGTTTTCATTATGACCAGATATCCACTTATTGATTGAAGAATACAGCAAAAATATTCATTCAGGCATTTAGAAGAGAAAATGTTAAGCAAAGAATATCCTTTTCGATAATTTCCTCTTCAGGCTCTACAATTTTATATATACAGTTCAAGTATTGGTTTGTAGAGATTTGATTGATTGGTTACAGGATTTTATCATGAGGTGATATCAGTTGGAGAAGCATTGGAAAACCAGCTGGGAGTAGTGGACAGTCAGTTGTTTCGTCAGACTAGCTTGGGACTCTTCATCGGTATGCACTCAATGGGTTCTGAACCTATGGCCTTTTGTTTACAAGGTGAGCTAGCTCGTAGACCATTAAGCCACTGGGACCCGCCAATCCAATGGCCAAGTAGGCCATGAATTCCAACTTCTGCCAATTCACAAACGATATAGCCTGACTTGCACTAATCACTATCATCGCTGGCAAGTATTTGTCCTCACACCCGACCTATTGCACCCTACTGGTCAAGACTTCCTACTAGAACCCCAGGCAAGTACGTACCTGAATAGGGCCAGTCGCTAGTGGGCATCTCATTGACACTCATTTATATGCAGAGAATATTCTAGAATAATCGTCATCAACATTATTGGTGTTTCGTTTAAATAATATCGATTTTTAAGATCAAAATGGAATTACCACAATTCAAGAAAGATGCATAAATTATAATAAGCATAAAAATGTAATAGTAAATAGGATGACAAATAAAATTGAGAAAATCTCTACAACGAATTGAGGATCAATGAGACCTTGATGGCTTCTGAAAGATGTAATTGATGAACTAGAATTATACTGTCGTTACATGGGTGATACATTTTTGATTAGGAAAAAGGAAGGTGAAGCAAAGAACACCTTGGACAAATTTAAAGACGTTCATCATGCAGTAAATTTTACCATCGAGAAAGAAAGAGACTCTATAGAGAAGTATTTCATTCCTAGACGTCCTTATGACTAGAAAAGAGGGCGGTACAAAAAAAGACAAAGTGTACACAGAAAACCTACATCAACTGGTCAGTATTCTCACTCCTTCAGCTTCGTGCCTTCGAAATATAAACGCAGTCTAATACAATGCTTGGTCCGCCACAGATCAAGAGCAATCTTTTCCGGTGAATTTCTTAATGTAGAGGTCAATATTATTAAACAGTTGCTGAGTGAAAACGGTTATTCAGAAAATTTCATCAACAAGAATACGAATCAAGATTCAAGGAGGGCCAAAGTACCAGTCAACAGTTCCGAAAATGGAAGGCCTTCTTCTTACAACTTCAGTTCCTCGGTGGTGATAACATCAGTAAGATAGTAACACAACGCCAATGGAATACGACCGTACAAAGAGCATTCATTGCTGCTCAAGTATGCTGTGTCTTCAAAACCACCCCCCACTTTGCGTTTGGAAGTGACTAAAGATAAACTGCCTAGTTTTACCTCTTCTTTCTATGTGTATCTATCACAATTTGAATGCTCCTGTGAAGTGAGCTACTTAGTTCCATAGGCCGTACAACTCGACGTGTTTATTGTCAGATTTCCGAGCACCGTCCTGCTTAATGGTTAAGTAAAGGACGAACGAAATCCATTCATAGCTCTATTCTATGTCATCTTGTGCATACAGAGCACAAGATTGATTTTAATGAGGCAGCTTTAAAAGTCATCTAACTAATCTTTACTTTAGCTTAAGAGTTCGACTATTACATACTGCAGAGGCTGGCTATTGAGATCTATATTAAGAAACCTAACTTATGTATCCAGAAGAAATTGGTTCAGATACTGTCTTTACCCTGGTCATCGAGGTTTTAACGTTCCTTAATTTGTTGCATAGATTTCCTTAATTTTAGTTGATATTCTATTTGCTGTAATTTCGTTGATTTAACAAATCAACATTATTAAAAAAACACCAATATTGTTAATGGCGATTATTCTAGAATATTATATATATATATAGTTGTAGAGCCAGAAGAGGAAATTATCGAAAAAAATATTCCTTGCTCAATTTCTGTTTATAGACTGAAATTGGTTTCCATCCATTTGTGTCAAAGAATGAAACTAATCAAAGGCTTATGAAACCCTTCGATATCACTTTCAAATTCATTTTCCTTGAAATCATTTGTGAGTATAATGACAGTTCCCTCATTTTGCGACACCTGAAGCTCAACCAACATGCAGAAGGATATAGAGATATAATAATAATAATCACTTTATTCCACAACAATAACAATTTACGGCATGGAATTTTCAGCGTTTCATTTTACATATTGCACTGGTTTAGCTCTTTTTATAACTATATAAATATATAAAATTTTAAAAATATTGATAGTTAATAGGAAAAATAAAAAACCGCAACAAAATACACCATTTCTAGGTCATAGTGAATAATAAATAAATAATATAACAAATCACACATGCAATAATATGCATCATTACATTTTATAGTTTAGTTAATGATTTAAAAGTTGTAAGAGTTCTTTTCTGATATTTGTCTCTTCACACAATACTCGTGCTAAATATGGTACGGTCGAATTTTTATATTTTGTAGTACGAGCATAAATGTTTATGAAATTTCTTCTGGTCTTACCCGAAGAGATACAAGGAAACAAATGTGAATAAAGAGGATGTTCACTATCGGACAAAATAACTTTAGCTAAGTGTTTACGAGAATTCATGTGCCTATTGACAACAGTGTCGGTTAGTCGAGTCAAAGGAATAGCACTGACCCTACTTACAGCCTTCAATGTTCTTCGTAGTATTATATGGTGTTTCTTGAGTAGCCCAGGGAAGAATAATGGAGAACAATAAAGAATGATGGGCAAAACACATGAATTATTAAATTGTATGAGAAGAGATTGGGTTATACCTGAGTGCCTCAACTTCTTTATGTAATAAGTCAGACAGAAAATCTTTTTAGAAACTATAAGAACATGAGACGACCAGCAAAGGTTTGAAGAGAAACTAATGCCAAGATAAGAAACACTTGACTTACTCTCTATCATGTTACCATCAATATTACAACAATCATGAGATTGGATCAATCCATGCATGTCTTTTTCACTTCTCAAGCTGAAATCAACAGTATTACATTTAGTTGGATTTAGTTTACGACCATTTGAGCCAGACCAATCCTTAACTTCAGCTAAGAAGCCATTCATATGGGAACAATCCGATGTGGAAACTACAGAGACAGAAACGGTCAGATCATCAGCATACTTAATGAAGTTAACTTTGGGTGAGTTCGGAAGGTCATGCAGAAACAAAGAGAAAAGAAAGGGAGAAAGTACTGCACCTTGAGGCACACCACTTTCAGTTAGCTGAGAAGTGGAGCGCTTTCCAGCCAAAACAGTATGCTGTTTCCTATCCTTAAAATAAGAAGACAGCCATCTAGTTGCCCAGGTCTCTGTCTGTGCTGAAATCATCTTTCCTAATAAAAGTGTCCTAGGAACAGAGTCGAAAGCTGCAGTATAGTCTAAAAAAGCTGTTCGAACGAACTTAGCACCCTTATCAAGGCAGGAAACAATATTGTGGTGTAGTACAACGGCTGCATCTAATGTACTTCTTCCACACTTATAAGCGAACTGCTTAGGGTCACTAAAAGCTTTTAAAGAAGGTTTAAGAATGTTCAAAAGAAGTTTCTCCATAGTTTTCAAAAAAGGAGATGTTATAGCGACCGGTCTAAACTTTATACCTGCTCCAGAAGATGATTTCTGTACAGGTACAACCTTGATTTCTTTCCAGTCAGCAGGTACCGTTTCCTTGTTGAATGATGCATTAAAGATTTGAGTAAGAGGATGACACAAGATGTCTGCACACTTTTGAAGAAGAATGCCTGGTACACCATCTGGACCAAGGCTGTGTGTTGGATTTAAAGATTTCAAACATAATAGTACATCCTTTTCTTTAAAACCCGGAAAATGATCATTATCTTGACTAGGTACATCAGGTACAACCATATTAATTTGTTTCATGATAAATGATTTGTTTAAAGCATTAACATCAGAATAAACATCAACAGACATTTGTTTTTTACTTGTAAGTTTATTGAAAAGTTTCCAAATGTTTGAAGGATTTTTACATGATAAAAATTTTTCATTATATAGTCTGTTCAACCTTTCTATTTCAATTTTTATAAGGGTGTTTATTTTACGGACACCAGTATTATCACAATTCTTATACAACTTCTCTTTTTGTCTTCTAAGTTTTTTCAGCTGCAAAGAAGAGATTCTGTCAAATCTCGAAAACAGTGTTTCATATGGACAGCAAATATCCAAACAAAACTTCAGATAATCGGTTATATTAGAGACAGTAGCATCCAACTTATCGTCAGTAAATAGTTCCCAGTTGGTATCATACAACATGCTTCTTAGTGCTAGAATGTTGTCATGGGAATATGAACGTTCATGTATCTTCTTTGTTAAATGACTAAACAATTTTTGTTGTAATTTGCCGCACACTTTCGGTAGAATACGAATAATGCAGTGGTCAGAGTTTAACAAAGGAGCTCTCCTTCGGGTTTCATATACATCACGGTCGTTTATGACAACCAAGTCTAGTGATTATAGGTAAGCTGAGGAGATGATTCAATGACATCACACGCCACACTGGTCCTCAAGTAGAACCTGATTAAAAAGCGACAGGTTGGGCTTAGTTCCAAGAGTGACATGGAGGTGGGAAGAGACGGAGGAGGAGGGGATAGGCAATAGTGAAACCACCTAGAAATAACTAAAGAAAACACAATATAATGGAGATATGTCTCTGAAGGCCTAAGTTCCGACTCAATCACAAGGGAATAATAATAACAACATGATCAATTAAAAATGCAGAATATCTAAGATTCTTTTTGCATCTAATTTTTATGTGTTTAAGGTTATTCATTCTTATCTATTATTTTCATTTGAAATTCACCAGTAAAGGCCGATTGTCAACTAGTAGAATGGTAGAAGTCAAAATCTGAACTCTGACTGAACTGCTTCAAATTAAGAAGAAGTGAGAACACTGACAGATTTAGTAATGTTTACTAGAAATGCGGTAAAAAGAGCATTCCCTGCTGCTGTATAACGCTGTGTCTTCAAAACCACTCCTCTTTCACGTTCGGGAGTAAAAGATAAACTGCCTAATTTCGCCTCTTCCAATTCAATTGCTCCTGTGGAGTGAGCCAGTTACATAGACCGTACAGTTATGCGTGTTTCTCGTCGAATTTCCGGACATCACCCTGAATAGTGGTTAAGCAAAGGACAAACAAAACCTATTCGCAGCGCTATTCTATCTCATCTTGTGGATACAAAACACAAGATTGATTTTAACTAGACTTTCAAAGTCATTCACCGTATACCAACAGATCTCAACTTCGCCTTGAAACTTCGGTTACTAAATATTGCTGAGGCTGTTGGGATCCACATTAAGAAGCCTAATTTATGCGTCCAAAAGAAGCTAGTTCAGACATTGACCTAACCCTAGCCATCTAGATTTTAATGATCCTGAATTTCTGTGGAATTTTCCTAATTTAATTTGATATTCTATTTGCTACTATATCTTTGTTATTAATAAAATTTAGGCATCTTTAATGAACTGTAATTCCATTTTGGTCTTACTTAACAAATCGATATTATTTAAAAAACACTAATATTGTTATTGACTACTAATCTAGAATATTCTATGCATATATATATATATATATATATATAATTGTAGAGCCAGAAGAGGAAATTATCAAAAAGGATATTCTTTGCTCAATTACTTTGTGTTTCAATAGAACAATCATTAAGGGGTAGCATGAGGTGAATAGTGTGTTTTTGGAATCATTATTTCTCACTACAAAACATATTCTGGAAGTGAATATACTGAGCTTATCTGGTAACGAGTGATGATAATGACAATGATGAGGTCATCGTGTTTAGATGAAACATATATCTGTGGTGAGAGCTGTCTACTAGCCAAATTGGTAGACAGTAATTTACGTCAATATTTACGTTCCCAAGATTTGTCGTGAGAAAATGTGAACAAAGATTGATTCAAAACTGACCACAGCAGACTTTGCGTAGACGGATACTGTTAACAGATAGAGGATTTGACATTCAAGAAACAGTCACAAATAGATGAAAGATTAATTTTACGTGAGAAACAACCAATCGGAAGACTGTGTTTGTTTACTTAAATATCCATAGTAATGTACATGAAAATATATAAATATGCGTTGATTTCCTTAATAAAGGATCTGTTGCCCGACTCTTGCCTTCTGTTGTTACATATCTATCAGATTACATGAGAATCCTATAAATTCGCATCTGTCAGGTTATTTATGAAACCACTTGCTGTCTGATGAGTATTTGGGTCTCCTATTGTTTGTTTTACTGGACCGAAACGGTAGATTTTCATTAGCGTATGAGCTTAAAACATTATTATCATATTTATTATTATTCCTTTGGGTTCCAAGTGGGACGTAGGGCTTCAGCAACACAACTCCACTTTCTTCCATTCTTCAGCTGACTGAGGCCACGATTAGTGCCCATAATCTGTCACCTCCTCCTCCCAAACGCACTATCTCCTCTGTCACCCTCAGACTGACGACCCACTCGTCCCTTCCCATACGGATTCCACTGGAGTGATGGCCTGCATTGAGCGCAGTGTCATCCGACTTTCTTCTCAGTGTGTGCCCGTTTCACCTCCACTTTCTCCTATATATTAGCTGAGCAATCGGCTCTTGGTTGGTTTATTCATTGCCAGAGTTTCTTGTTGCTAATTCTTTCCAGCCAGCCAGATGGCCATTTGTTCTTCAATACGGGGCCAGAGAAGTGGGCAGCTGCTGATAAAAATTTGTAACTTATTGGAAATGCTTTTCGTAACTCACGCGCAGTGCAAGTTTCTGACTGACTTCACATCTGTGTTGAATAGAATGCGAATCTTGATTTTTATGCTAGCTGAGTGAGTGCAAAATATTTTCAAACTGCTTTCAGGTTGATGAGGGTATATCTCACCTTCCGATTGTGGGTAATTTTAACAACTTCATCACTTCCGAATACCTGAATTTCAAATGACGACTCCTAGATAGGTGAAGGAAGTAATCTGTTTCAAATCACTACCGTTGGTGGAGACTGGTGCTTGTTGCTGCTGCTGTTGGCTGGTTACCTTCATCCCTTCCATCTCTACCTTCTCTATGTTCACCTGGAGTCAGTCCTGTCTTCGCTGCACTGCCTTGTTCATCAGCCAGTTTACTGGTTTTCGCCTACCTGCCTACTTGTAAGCCTATGAGTTTCTGTGTGTGTGACATTAAACATAAATCATCCACACGCGAAATCCAGATATTCTAGAGTCTTCTAATCAGCCAGTGCAGCGTATTCCTCTCTTCTCACTCCCAACGCACAGTCTTCCGCATGATCCAGTCCACCACAATAAGGAACATCATTGTGGCTGACAATAGGCATCCAGCCAGCCTTATCTTACTCGTGTACTGACTTCAAAGCCAGGTTTCGATGAGTTTTCCGTTGTTGATCACCTAATACGTGGTAGGCTTTGTCATATAGTCGTTGAATGAGGTTGACAAAGTCTGGGGCACACTATAGTGTTGAAGTACTAGCTCAAAAACAGACGTCTCGTTAATACTGGTGATTTTATTCCCCAGAAAGGATCAGTAATTTCCATCCAGTAAAGATAAACAACTTCAAAAAACTGATTTCCAAAGGATAAGCGATGGGCATTATGGTTTTTGATAATCGAGTAGATTTGACATTTGAATCTAGAGGTGCCTGTTTGAAGTCTCAGTTAAAAAACTATTACCAAGAGTCAACAAGCAAAATCACAATAAGAACAAAATGAATGTTTAATCAAAACTCTGCTTTAGTATTCTTATCTCCATTCATTATTTCAGCGGTTTCTTTTGTTGTCTGAGCTTTTAGCTTGTATTTGCTTGATAATAAGAAAGATTAGAGAACTAACACAGACCATTGAGAAGCTAATTTGATGTTTCAGTCCACTCTTCAATCCCAGTTTTTACTGGATCAGTGAATTTTGGATATAAGATTCATCACTAGGTGACACCAGTTAGAGAACCATTTGGAAACCAGTAGAGAGTACTGGACAACCAGCCATTTTTTCAGACTAGCTTGGGACTCCACAGCAGTACGCTGCCAGGTCTAGAACCCACGACCTTCCAGTTACAACCCAAGCTCGTAGACTATTCAGCCATTGGAACCAAACCCAATGGTTCATGAATTCAAACTCCTGCCAATTCGTGATATATATTTATCACAACCGCCAGCCAGTGTCACAGGTGACTAACTGTCCTCCTGCCTGACTTGGTGGGCCCCGTCGGTTACGACTTCTTACCAGAACCCCAGGTACATCCTGTATAGGGTCATTCGCTCGGGAGAACCAGATTAATTTTCAAGTACTGATTGATTATGAGATGACATCAGTTAGAGAACTACTGGAAAACCTGAGGGTACTGGTGTCAGCTTGCAACCGACCCTGTAACCAATGAAATCCATACAAAGCAACACTTGATAATTTTCAGATCATTTCATGTTCTTTAAAATTAGAATATAGAAGACATAAGTGATACAGATATCTAACAGTGATAACAGTAATCACCATCGATGGAAGAAATACAAAGGAAGTCATATCTTTCTTTAACTTACTTGACTTAAGCAGCATCTTTCCAACTACAGACAGTGTGAATTTGGGTGTCAAAGCTGGACAAAATCTGAAAAGCAAGACAGACATTCATTACTTTTAATAAGTCAGTGTGGATATCTACGGCACTCAGCGTTAGGAACAAGATTCGGACTCTATTCAACACTGATATGAAATTACGGTTTCTGTATGTTCCAGAGACTTGGCGCTTCACAGAAAACATCTTCAACAGTATGTCACAGATTTCGTTCAACAACTGTCTTAACTGAATCATTGCTGAAAATCAGATGATCAGCGATAAGGGGTAACCAACCAGGAACTCTGGTAACAAACCAATCAAAAAACTATTGCTCAAGAAATATGTAAACAAAGTAAGTGGAATTAGATTGGACATATATTGACGAGACCGCTGAGCGACTTCTTACGTCAGGAAAAGACGAGTTGAACATTAATGAAAGGATGACATTGAGGCGACCGTTCAAGGAGGAGGAAATGAAAGCTTGTGATCAGTTGAAGATCAGCTAAGAAAGACTGAAGAGAACATAGTGAAATGGACATGTGCTGCTGAATCCTTATGTACTCAACCCCTCCGGGATTCAATAGAATAACAATCTTCAAGTATTGATTTTGTAGAGATTTTTGTTTGATTGGATGGAGGATTTCATTATGAGCTGACATCAGTTAGAGAACCACTGGAAAACCCGGGAGAACTGGACAGCTGTTTCGTCCTAGTTTTGGACTCCTCACAGTACGCATCCACCGGGGTTCGAAGCCATGGCCTTCTGGATACAAGGCGAGCTCGTAGACCACTGAGCCATGGGACCCGATCCAAGCAAACGTCAAAGTATTCTAGAAGCTCATTTACTGATATATAGACCTCAGTAACTACATGCCATTTTTTCATGTCTGCTAGTATTTATCTAAATCCACTCATTGATTTATGAAATAATTTACTCTCTCCCCACATATGACCTTTGAAATCCTGATGGTTGTTGACTGTTTTAATTACTCAGTGTCATTAGCGACTTTCATCGTCATTTGAGGTATACACATCTTCGAAGGTAGTACCACCACTGAAACTACCCAATGCAAACATACCTGCAGCAACACCGAAAGTTCCTGCTCCGTTTACATCCAAACACACAGTTAAAATTCCGGCTAAGACTCCATTTCATACGAAAAGTGCCGCGTGTTTTTCGCAGAAGAGTGACCATGCTTATCCTCGACATTATCACCCACGAAGAGAAAAATGGGTTGAAGATCGGACCAAAGTTATACGTGGAACAATAATTTATGAAGAGGAAGTAGGAAATGTAACGTGGATAAGATGTAAAAACCAAGTACGACGGCGACACACGTCATCCACGAAACTTGAGATACTCATAGATCTCTTACTTCATACAGTTAAACTAACTCCAGTGGATACGTAGACAAAACAACGGGAATCTCAATACAAAACTGAATCTCAGTACAGCAGGCAACCCAGTCCCAAGAGATCCCAGACAATACGTTTCCAAGTTAACCCAAAGGAAAAAAGAGGTACTAATTTTGTTGTAAACGTTCGTGTTCTTCTCTTTGACAGTGGAGACCGGTGATCAATTTACCCATATTTTCTACATGTGCTGTTACACGTCTGGTTGTATTTCTGTCAGCCCACGTATGACCTGGAAATCCCATTGGTTGTTGGCTGTTATCATTTATCAATGTGATTAGTGTCTCTCAGGGTCATTTGAATTATACACGTACTCGATCACTGTCAGTCATTCTCAGTGTTGGTATGAGACAGTGGAAGCTGTCCACGTCAACGGTCTGTCTTCTCGTCTTGTCTTGTTGAATCGCGTTTTCGGTGGTACCGTATCGTGTTGTTGCTGCTAATGGTGGATAGAACAATAGGCTGGCGAATCGACTTTTGTGGGAAATTCTTTGGCGCAACTACAAGTGTAATAACGGTCATGTCAAAATTGGTGCTGGGCGTAAAAAGGAAATGGACGCTTCACGCTTAGAGAAACTGATGAAGCAGCCTGCAAATGTAATGGAGTTGCTTGCAGGTCTACGGATATCATCCCGTGATGCTTCATCTCCAGCTAATGACAATATTGGTAGCAGCATTTCTCAATTGGTGTATGACCCAGATGCAAAGCTTACATTCGACACTTGGTTCTGCAGCTACGAACACCTATTTGGAATGGACTTCGCGAGCAAAGACGACGCATGGAAAATGAGACTGTGACTGCGGAAGTTGAGTGCCGCTGAGTTGGATAAATACTGCAACCTGATTCTCGCCCAGAAGCCCAGCGACAGAACATTTGATGAGACTGTCCAAACACTCCGTCAGCAGTCTAGTCACCACAGATCGTTGTTCAACATTCCTTACCACTGCATGAAACTTGTGCTGAACGAACCGAAAGACGACACTCACACTCAGCTTGGTATTGTCAACCATCAATTTGGACGATTCAAGTTAAAGGCGCTGACAAGACCCACAAATGACGGTGAAAGACATTGGTGAAGAATATCAGTGTCCAGCCAACCTTCGCGAAGATAGCCACTTGGTTCAATCTCGCATACATAATGTAGCGGTGCATCCGGTTCTGTCGTCATCTCATATCACTTGCTTTCATTTCTTGATGGCTAAAAACTTTTCTGTTTTTTGACCTCGCCTAAAAATAATTTTGATCCAATATCCAATATCTTTTTACGAGCTAGTATAAACCAATTTGATTTCTTTGCGCTCGCCTCTTGATTGTAAGGTAGAGGTTCCTGATCTTAGGTAAACGTCTGTGTAGCTCGTCCCGCCACTCGACTGTCGTAGCTTTGGTTGACTCCAACAGGAGTAGTGCTGGGATTAATTATATGGCGTCTGTAGTATGAAGTGTGTTAAGACTGTTACTACTGTGAATGGAGTTGATCCTTTCACCAGTTAGTCTTTCGGTATCGTCGTCAATGGAAAAGAGATAATAATAATAATAATAATAATAATAATAGATATAATTAGTAAAGGTATTCAGACTAACAGACAGAGAAAAAAAAATAAGAAAACGTAACAACAGTCAGTCAACCGGTATACATATATATATATATAATATATATACCAGTAATAATGATAATAATAATAATAACAATAATAATAATAAGTGTAGTTAAAGCTGTCAGGAGAGTAAGACTGAAGGGAATGTGAAGGAGTAAAACGACCAGTTTAATTGTCTATCTTTGAATGGTATATGCGATTTTAAGGGGATAGGCCATTTGGATACAGTCCTTGTGTCACTGCAAGGTTGTCCAGCCTTCGCTTAAAGGCGTCCACAGATGGTGCCATAGCTGCATCTGCCGGTAAGGAATTCCAGGGACGGCAAACCCGCAGGGAAAAGAAGTGGGAGCGCACCCGGGTCCTTGCCCTCTGATGAGCTATCCTTCTGGGATTTCCACGAGGGAGCCTATACCTACTCAATGGCAGAACACCTTTGTTCGGGTGATTCTGATCATTTGTTATTTTGTAGGCAGTAATTAAATCCCCCCTCAGGCGACGGTAACTGAGTGTGAATAGGCCTAATTTCTTCAGCCTTTCGTCATATGGTTTATTTCGGAGTCCAACCACTCCTTTTGTTGCCCGTCGTTGGGCTCTTTCCAAGAGGTTGGCGTCTCTTTTAAGCAGTGGGGGTGCAATGATATTATGCACTTCAAGATGCGGTCTGACGTATGTTTTATACAACCTTAGAAAGAGCTCAGGAGTGAGTGCACCTAATTGTCTATGTGTAAAGTGTATGACCGCATATGCCCTCGCTACATCCCCCGTGTAATTCACGCTTGTGTCCATTTTCTCCGTTAGAACTAGACCTAAGTCACGTTCCGACGTTGAGCAGGACAAGCTTTCATTGCACAGGGTGTAACTTGCATTCTGCAGTCTACAGGTGCGTAACTTCACTACTTTGCACTTTTTCAGGTTGAAAGTCATTCCACTGGTTACCGCCCAGTCTTCCAGAAGCCTTAGATCTGCCTGCAGCCTATCTGAGTCCTCCGGACACTTTACCGCCCTCCATATCTTTACGTCATCAGCGTATAGAAGAGTCGGGCAGTTTAGACGGCATGGTAAATCATTGATAAAAATCAAGAACATCAGTGGTCCCAGGATAGAACCCTGCGACACTCCTGATGACGAGCTGTGCCAAGATGATCGGACTCGGTTGACCTTGGTGCAAAATTGCCTTTCAGTTAGGTAGTCCTTCAACCATGACAGAAGTGGTTTACCTAGACCTACCTGGCTTATTTTGTGTAGGAGAAGGTCATGGTGAACAGTGTCAAATGCCTTCTCAAAGTCTAGAAAGATCACAGGGACAGGAACATTCATATCCCAGCATGATGTCCAATCGTCCCAAGCTGATAATAAGTTAGTGACGCAGGATCTTCCTTTCCTGAAACCGTGTTGGGCTTCATGGAGTATTTTAGACCTATCCAGATATTCCCTGATGTGATCATCAATAATACTTTCCAGTACTTTCGATACCACTGGGAGTAGAGCTACTGGTCTATAACTGGTGGGATTTTGCCTATCCCCACCCTTGAAGATCGGAGAAAGGATGCTTCTTTTCCATTCCTTTGGCAGTTTCCCCGATTCCATGGAGTGTTGGAACAAGTCGCATAAAGGCCTACAGAGAGCTTCGGCGCACTGTTTCAGAACAGATGGCCTGATGTCATCACAACCTGGGGACTTCCCAGGTATAAGTCGCTGCAGCTTTCTCAGTACTATTGCAGGGTTTATTTGAGGGGTGGCTATTTGGTCTTCCTCCTGTGAAATAGTCATGCCACCATTTTGGTTCGTAACGGTAATACCCACATTGCTGTTTAGCTGTTTGGCGAAGGCTAAACTGAATGTTTCAGCCATCTCCAGACTAGTGAGATATTGACCGTTTTGGCTTACTAAGGCGCAAGCCCCTTGATTGGTTGGTTTCCTTTCCGACATGAATCGGTACAAATTCTTCGGGTTTGCCAGGAGTTTTTTAGCAAGGTTAGCCTGAAATGACCTTCTGTCCCTCCTGACTCTTGCATTGCACCGGTTCCTGAGTTCCAGGTATGCATCATGGTCGATCTGGCTTCCAGATACGCGCCACGTAAACCAAGCCTTCCTCTTTGCTTGCAGAATACGCTGCGTGCCTCTCTTTAACCATGATGATTTTCTTTTTGGCTGTGCTGTGACTAAAGGGACGGTATCCGAGATCGCTGTATGAATAATCTTTTTTACCGCTTCCCAGTGTTCATCCACAGACAGCTCATCCCATGCTAAGGGCCAGTCTGCATCGAACAAGAGCCTCCGCATTTCAGCGTAGTCAGCCTTGCTGTAACACAGACATGGTTGCGTAGCGTCCCACTGCAAGTGCTCACGGAGAACGAGGTCGAAACCTATGACTGCATGGTCACTACTTCCTAGAGGAGTCATGACCTGGACCTTTTCGACGAGTAGTTGGTCACTAGTTAGAATGTAGTCTAGTTTTGATGACTTTCCACTAGGGCCCCACCTAGTGTCGTCTCCAACATTCTCAGTCAGTCCCGTGTCCCGAATAGCTTGCAGTAGATTTCGGCCGAATTTTCCCTTAGCATACCCCGAGCCAAGGTTCAGTGATGGGGCATTGAAATCTCCAGCAATGGTGATTTGGTCATAGCCCAAGTCTCGTATCCCTGTGATAGTGCTGAGCAGTAGCTGATTGTGCTCTGCCCCACAGGTGGGAGATCGGTAGATGCCACCAAGTAAATGCTTGGTGTGGCCTACGGTGAAATGACACCATATGGAGTCTGCGAGTGTGTCCACATTTCCAGGTAGATTTATATTTTTCTTCCAGATTATTTCTAGCCTTTCTTGTTCGCATTTTTACATTAAATTTCGCAGGATAACATCAAATGAAAGCGTATTTGAGGACAGATTCTATTAACAACTAACATCATTTAGTGAATCATGGGAAACTTGGAGGCACTGGGCAGCTGTTTCATCCTAATTTGTTGCTCTTTCTCAGTGCGCATGGATGACTCCACCAGAGACTTCACCCGTGACCATCAGGTTGCGAGGCCAGTTTTGTTGAACATTCAACCATGGTATTGAATATCAATGACCTGTAAATTCCAACTTCTGTCTCTTCATAACGTAGAATTGCCATTCTTGAGCATCTGCTTCACATTGACAAGGTGGATCCTACCGACTATGACTTCACTTTAAAATTTCAGACACCTATCCATCCATCCCAAATGATAATATGAGAAAGTCTAAGTGTAAACTGATCCGAATTCCTCAAAATACCTAATGCCTATGAGTGAGCTATTTTTATTTTCAGAATTTCAACATGAGCTGACATCAGTTAGAGAATTATTGGAAACCAATACTGGAGAACTGGACAGTTGTTTCATCATAGCTTGGAACTTTTTAGCAATACCCACCCACCCCACAGCCATGGTTTGAACACACAGCCCTCCGGTTAGGAGGCGAGTGAGCTCGTAGACCATTAATCCGCTGGGACCCACCAACACAATAGCCACTCCTTTAATTCCAACTTCTCCCAATTCACCATATGTCTTGACTATTAACCAGTGTCATCACTGACGAGTATCTGTCCCAACTGGTCACAACTTGCCACTAGAACCCAGGTGACTACCTATTTGAATAGGGCTAGTCAGTAGTGAGCATGGGATTGATATTCAAGTGTTAGTTTGAAGGGATTTGATTTGGCTTCAGGATTTCATCATCCTGACAGCCACTGTCTTAATCTTGAGAACTGACACAGGAAATTTAAAAACATAGATATATAGAAAATCAACGCACACATGCCACGTGCCCACAAAAGAAACTGTGCACAGACATTGTTTAAAAGAGTTCAAACACAACGCCATGGTACTACTCCTGTGTTGAAGAAAATGGAGGAGGAATGTATGCTAACCGTCTTCGAAAGGAATGCATATCCTCGAAGATTCACCAAAAAATTTTTAAGCTCGAGTCATAACACCTACAAGAGAGCATCATCAACGACCACAAGAAAATTTCATTCCACCATGTATAAAAAATATATCTGAAATAACAGCTAGAATATTGAAACCATTTGAAATAGAAATGGCACACAAGCCAGCTAGCCAGCCATCAAAATCGCTTCATTCGATATTATGCAAACTGAAACATCAAACAGGAAAGGAAGACAAGATTAATACCACTTACAAAATAAAGTGCATGCATGAAATGCAACCAAGAATATATATATTAGCCGTAAAAAGACATGACATATATTCTTTCATATCAATGCATGTGGATAATTATGGATACAGACTAGATGATTAGGATAATGTTGACATTTTAAATATAGGAAACACCACAAGTGTCGGAGAACTTCTAGAAGCCTGGTACTGAAGTGAATCAGCCAGCAATTAAAAAACGCACCAATTAATATGAACCAGATTTTCCAGCTAATGAAAAGTAAATCACACGAGAATAAAGTTCAAATTCCAATAGAGATATGAATCAACAACCAGTCACCCACGATAATAGTTGTCAGTGAGTAGATACAATTATATCATCGTTCATGGGGAATTCAAACGAGTTCCTTTCATACTAAAACCTGCTCCGAAGCGCTGTTATCTGGAAGGGTGGGGGATTACTAAAGCTTCGTAATTAAATCGACCAGCTCTGAGAATGCTACTAAGTCAAAATATGTAACATTACAAACTCTGTGGCTTTCTCAGTCATTTCGTCAAAAGAAAATCGATTACTTCAATCGATTTATGTGGTTAAAGAAGTCAAAATTTCACCTCGGTGTAATAAGGTTCAGCCTTATTTCATTTAAATGTAATATACCAAATTATTTTTTTCTTTATATAAGGGATATTTTAGAAATCTAAAGATGACGAATATGCAGCATGCGCTTTTATGATAATGCAAGTACATATTCTTCAATCCCTAATCTCTTTGTCCATCATAGATAAGATAACTGTTTGGAAGGCAAATCAAAACAACGAATTGATTGCCTAAAGTACGAATCACACTTCAGAATCACCAACGTTCCAAGACTATCCTGAATAGCTATCCACCGCCATACAAGCGCGATTTGTCCTCAACGCTTCCTAGTGCGGCTGCCTTCTCAAAAATCGACTTGGTTATAGCGTACAATCAAGCCCCTAGGGTAACAGAATGCATTCCGGAAACAGAGACCACCATATCTTTCGGATTATTGGAATTCTGGCTGATGTCATTCGATCTCCGTGGCTGGACTTATCCGGCATGTTGGTTGAAATTTCGCTCGGCAAATTTGTTTTGTCAATAGTTTTTAATAAAATTTTGTTGTATGTTTTCTGGATTGATAGGAATTCTCATTTCCTGGCTAGTTATGTTGGTGTCTGCGTCATTTAATCTGACTGCGACACACTTAGCATATTGGTTGTAATGATTAGTGTTGCATGCTGAGTGCGTCAAAACATCTCTACAATGAAGAAGATGAGGTAGTTGGTGGGTAATGTCATCTACACAAATAGTTTATTTCTTGTAGAAGCTGCAGCTTTCGACATAGTGTCATTCAATGAAGACTACGTCAAAATGTGGCTATTTTCGTGTGAAGAACAGTACTATTTTACAAAAGAATGCTATCAGTACATGGGAATCACCTATACATGCCAACAGAACATAAAACCAATGTGTAAACGAACGGCTATGGAACTGCAATCCAACATAACCGACTAACATGGACGAAAATGACCTTTGAGCGTCTCACTCCATCAATGACCTTGAGCATGAGGGATAATTTCAGCCAATCTTCGTAATGCGGCATAAGCATTCCTAATCCTTACAGACCAAATATTCTGAAAATTTAACTTCGTACAGACGAACCTAGATAAGCAAGCTCACTTCCAGAATTTTTGACTTGGTCTCCAGCAGGTAACTTCCCCGCCACACACACGCATGCACCGACCACCAGCACCTTTTCCATCAAGCCTAACAGTCGCTATCACTGATCAAAGTTATAGTGCCCACCTAGTAACATTCAATTAAAGTAGCTTATGATAGTCAGTCGCATAGGGAAAACACGACCATTTAAAGCAATTTAATAGCATAACAGATTTGAAGATATCCCACTCAGTCCAATAATAAAAATGACTGCCAGACTGTTCGTAAAGTAGCAGTCATTATATAATAACTGACCACGTGCTACAGTCCCTTCCTGCCAGTTAGACAATATAATATTACCCCAACCTAAAATTTAATCAAATATCATAGTCCAAAATTGTTCTTGAGGGTTCAAACCTTTTATCCTCGACCAAAATATCTGAAACATTGGAAACTGTACAGTCGAAGGCCATACCAGGCGCCTAGTTTCAAGGCGTGACCTTGACCACAAAAGGTATGCTTCTGTTTCATGTACCTGAAAGGGTGATACGGCATTATATAAGTTAGAATATCTGTGAGACTGTTATGCATCATATGTGTTCATAGTGTCTCTAAACTATAGCACCTCAAAACGAAACTACCTAATGGACGGATTAATGACCTAGATGAAATTATATACTGAAATTTGTGTAACCTGACTATGGGGACTTATGTGAAATTAGGAAGTTTTATTGGGCTGCTATAGTTTAGAGTCACCGTGTTCATTTCATGGAACTGAGGGAATAATGCCACCTTTCTGGAACTTCGGGTTTACACATGAAAGTATTTGATGTACGAAAAAATGTAAATAACGTGTTTCTTGCGTTAATTGCTAATTTCGAGTAGTATTATACAGCACTCTCGGTCGTATATGATCGAGAAATCGCTTTTACCTCCTTGATATTGACTCGTTAACGAGTGCACTAATTAGTGCACTTAAAAAAATATGGGTCAGTCTTCGGGCAAGCTGCAGACAATTTCGAAGCTGTCTATTCATATTTCAGTGATTTATGTACGACATGGTTACCGTTTTAGCCTTTGACAACCAAAAAGAGTCAAGTGGTTCAGTGTACTGCAGAGTCCTCCGAAGTAGGGAATTGACTTTTCTGCAATAGACCAGCTATTACTAGCTTGCCCAAGTAAAAAATAATTAGGGGCGATTTTGGCTTCTTTTGGGGCTACTCAATGGAAAAATGTAACACTTTCCGGACCTCCCCCCTCCAAGGAAGCCCTCAAAATTTCCCCCAAAATCCCCTACACCCCAAATTTTTTATATGGGAGAGGGTGGTTAGTGGTTGAGATAATTCCTGTTTTCCCCACACAAAATTTTAAAAGTCATCCTCATCTTTTAAGTTCCAGTAAATATGTTAAAGTTTATGCATGTATTAACATACTTTCTAACCTGAGATTACCAACATGGTGTATTCACTTGGTTACTGCAAATGTACTAATTCGGTCTTGTTTTTCGTCTGTTTTCATTAATGCAAATAATTAAATGTTATGTAACCACAAACAAACCACTGCTATTCAGATGAGTCAACTTGTGTTATTACTGGTTTATATGTTTCTAATGTGCGTCGTAGTCGTGAGGTACGTCGTGACCCTGTTGAGAACTTTAGGTCTACTTCTATTCTTCATAGGGCTAAATTTTTATCGCAATTCACCAATCTCTAGCTGAATGTGGGTCTATATTTGTTTCTTCTCAGGCCGACAAAAATGTAGTCAATTGCTTCCTAAATCATTATTAAACTTGTGTTGGCGTGGTGGTTTTTATATGGGAATTCAGATTCAAATTTATTGGTTGGGGATAGAAGGCTTGGAGCCTATGTTAATCCTTTTCTAGTAGATTTCTGTGCTTGTGCAAACCCTTCTTGAATGAATCAGTCGAGGTTGCAGACACCATTTCTTCTGGGAGTCGTTTCCAAGAGTTTATGACTCGGTGTGAGAACCAATACTCCACAGCAGTATCGTTTCTTCTTGGCTTTTGAACTCTCCTGCTATGTCCACTAAGGTATTCCGACCACATATTGGGAAGAAAAACAGAGAATGGGTCAGGTCCGTAGTCATTATTTAAGATTTTAAACATCGTAATTAAATCTCCTCTCTGCCTACGGTGTGACAAGGAGAAGAGATTTAAACTGTCTAGTCTTTCTTCTTATGGTAAATTAGTCATGTGGAGAATCATACGTGTTGCCTTCCTTTGGACCCTTTCTAGAATATGTGAGTCCCCTTTAAGACAGGGACCGGCTGCCTGGATACAGTTTTCCAGTCTTGACCTCACTAAAGATGTATATAGGGAGGTAGACATATCTCAGGAATGGTTGCAGATTGATTCTTTGTGCATTAAATCAGTAAATCACATCGTTTAGTGAGAAGGTTGTGGTGTGGTGTTAATAACTATAAGATGACGTCAACTATTGTTTAGAAAAATTGGTGTGCTCACAATAAATAATATAATTTGGATGACTTTAATGGTGATAAGGGTTCAGAAGTGATTTTGAGAAAAATTTGCTGACTTATGACTGAACATTTAACAGAAATATTTAGTTGTGATGGAGAAACTAGTGAAAAAAATTAAGAAAATAAGTGTATAAATTTATACTTCCGAGGTCTCAAAACTTATCTTTTGTAATTTTTCCGGTTTTATTGTATGAATATGTAAGTTATGAAGCAGTCGTCATTGATTTAAACTTTAAGAAGTGTGTACACTTCATCCAACAGTTGTACGATGATGCTGCATGCCAAGTAATCCACAACGGAAAACTCACGGAATGCTTCGAAGAGGTGAAGACGGGACTAACACAAGGCTGTCTGTCTGCCTACGATCTCCAATGATTTTCTTGATTGCGGTAGACTGGATAATGCGACAGACAGACAGCGGGCAAGGAGGAGACAGGCATAAAGTGGATTCACACAAAAAACTTGAAGGATCTGGACTTCGTTGATGATACGTGTCTGATTTCCCACAAACTGGAAGATATGCAAGTGGAAAGCAACAAGTTGGCAGAAGAAGCATCTACAGAGAGAGGACTTCAGGTGAACATGGAGAAAACAGAGGTGATGAAGATTCCTGGCTAACAGCAACAACAACAGGCAACAATCAGCATAAATAGGAGAAATCTGAAAGAAGCAACTTCCTTCACCTACCTACCTGGGAAGCATCGTTTCGACTACAGGCGGACAGAACTGACGAGGATATCAAGGCGCGGATCCGGAAAGCAAGGCAAGCTTCCATTACTCTCAAATCTATGTGGAGATCAACAGCACTCAGCATGGAAATGAAAATAAGATCCGGATTTTCAACTCCAATGTGAAGTCAGTGCTACTTACTATACAGATCAGAGACTTGGCGCGTCACGAAGGGCACTTCGAACAAACTACAGACCATCAACAGCTGTCTTCGCTCAATACTCAAGATCCTATGGTCAGAAAAAATTAGCGACAGTGATCTCTGGGAACGAACCATCCCAGCAGGAATCGATTGTGCAACAAATATGCAGGAAGAAATGGAGGTGGACTGACCATACTCTGAGAAAACTACCAAGTGAGTGACATCACACGCCAGGTCATTGCTCGAGTGGAACCCGAACGGGAAGCGGCGAGTTGGTCATCAGTACGAGGGTGACTTGGAGGTGGTCATGTGAAGAGGAGATGAAAACGTGTGGGCAGACTTGGAGCCAGGTGAAGACTCTAGCAGAGTACCGACCGCAATGGAGACGTGCGGCTGAAGCCCTATGTTCCTCTAGGAACTAAAGGAAACAACGATAATAATAATAATAATAACACTAACGTCAGGAGGAACTGTATTCTAAATTCTCTTCAACTCTATTCAGTGCAATCGCTGACTTAACTTAACTACGGGTTACAGACTGTCTGTTTCTTTTCCTAACATTGGTGTCGTATAGAATATATATATATATATATATATATATATATATATATATATATGGCACTCTACGCAGGGTTCACAGTTAAAGCTAGTGATTAGATATATTTCATTTAATTATTTTACATTATTTTACCAATCAAATTAAAAAATTTGTACCATAAATTTTTACATTTCAGCTTATTATTATTTAGTTAGTTGGCTGTCACGCACAAAACTGTTAACAGTTTAAAATGAATAATCTAGGCTGTAGAGGTTTGCTTCAACTACACCTTATAAAAGCGCTAGCCAGTAGTAGCAATCAGCCACCAATGAGAAGTCTACTTGCTGCTGCTAATAACCGTAATTTTTTGAGTACCTACTTTCGTCAGACACAAAAAACGCCTGGTGAAAATACACTGCCTGATGGACAACTACGATATTCAACAAATAAAAAATGGCACGCGATAATGAATTTTGTTAACAAGCCAAAAGATACACCACAATATCAATATCAAATTGTTATAGTGTGTACTCTAATCACTGCAATCTATTTTGGATTCTTTCGAGGCAGATCTGAACTTGATGACGTGTTGGATCAGAATTATGAAAATTTTCACAAACAAAGATTGAGACAGAATTGATCTGTAAATACTGTGTAGCATTTGCATAGCTTTTAAACCTTTCTCTACTATTATTTCTACATTTCCTTGATCTTGGTCATTTTTTCGAAATACAACGTACAACTTTTATTTATTTATTTTTTCATGTGTTATTCCGAACTAATGCTGGTGTTAAGGATGGTTAGAACAAGAGATATAAGTGAACAATATTGTTGTTTTCAATTAGATCTTCTTCAGGCTTTACTCTAATTCTCATAGATTTATATATATACGAGGTAATTTAACCAATGAGGGTGAGTTTGCGGATCAAATAATAATAATAATAATGTGGTAAATGTTTTGAACGTCAGTAATAACGATTATTATAATGATAATAAGGTTTATGCAGGTGGCGACAAGAATAACGGAGGTAGTAATTTGTGTATATGTAGACAATTCATAAATAAATAAATTAGGTCATATCTCAAAAGTTACGTAACACTAAAGATGAAGTAGACAGATAATCAAAGTTTAAATAAATATCATAAAAGTACGAAGGAAATGGAAAATAAGAAAGAGTGGGAGGGTTTCATTAAAATTTACCTAAGCCAAGGGAAAGACATAAGCAGAACAAACTTCTTTTGTGTGGAAAGACACTAGGATTGTTTCCTCAAATTCTGTTCGAAAGGCTCGATATAATGTGATAACTTCGAAGGTACTATTTCTGTCCACTTGGTGACTGTTATCATCAATCAAATGAGTTAAAATATAACTTTCTCTAGGTTTTATTTAACCTTTTCCTAACAATGAAGGAAGATACTCATTAGTGTGTTTGTTAAGCTGTCTAGTTGTTCGCCCTATATAGCTCTCTCCACAGGAGCAACTAAATTTGTAGATACACACAGAAGTGGCACAACTAGCTAGGTAGTTTGTTTTTCACTTGAGCAATCATAATCGGTCGACAGCTGGAAAATGACAAACAAAGGGTGGTGGTGGCTGTATAAGTCCGTTTTACTGCTCTCGATAATCTCAGATGTAAGACTTCGCTAGCCATGTCACCATTAAATTGAAGTTTCATGAACAATTCTTTCTTTTTAACTGTTGTCAGTTTTTCTTTGTTGTGCCTGATATTCATGTGTCTCCTAACAAATCTACTAGGATAACCCATTTGGACCAGCGTATTTTGGATGTATCCTAACTCATTTTCTAGGAAGTCATCTGTACAGATCCTTTCTTGCTCTATTCGTGAGGCATCTGACCAAATTTATTTTGTATCGGATTGATACAAAACTGAGGAAATTTGTATATTGTCCTACATACGTAGGTTTTCTATAAACATCTCTTTTAAGTGAATCATCCTCTCTTCTGCTCAACTGGACACCAAGGAAGTGTAGTCTACCATTATGTTCTTCACAAGTGAAGATGAACAATGGATAGTTATCAAAGCTGTACAGCTTGAGATAGTGGGCATTTTTATATTCCTGGCATTATTCGTAAATTTTGAAGCTGTCACATGAACACTGCAGATGCTAGATGTAAAGTCGTGATAAAGGAAAGCAAGTTATTTAACGATAAGGTTATATATCTGCATTCGGTAAGGTTTCTTAGTTGTGTATTATGTATTCACAACTATTATCTCACTCAGCTTATCACGTTTGCTGGAATAAAAGTGGGTTGGAAGAAAGAGAACCAGTTATCATTTTAGTGGAGATAACACTGCCTCATAAGATCACTGGCAGTCAGCAGTTAAAGCTGTGTGGGGAAATGAGACCTGTGGGTTCATCGTTTCAGGGGTAATTGAAATACCTATTTGCAGAGAGAATAAATAATATGGGCCGACGCCGATCTCACTAGATGGTACAAATGCAGAAGAACATTATAAAAGACCTTAAGTGACAACTTTCGAGTCCCAACCGATAGAATCCATAGTGAGGATTGGACACTACAACTGTGATTAGACATCCATTTGATGAGGACCCTGTGCCAGTTTTTAACTTAAAGAGGTGTCAACCTCCCAAATTGAATTCAAACGTCTATTACTGTTATCGAAGTTCGATAAAGTAATTTGCATGTTTCTTCTGCTTTATGGATACAAAAGAGCCTAAATAATGAGCTGAGACTAATTCAAAAAATCACCAGACATTTAGTAGTACATTAGCGACATCACTCGTTCTAGAACCTGACATCACTTTGGTAGAAAAAGGATGCTTCTGACCAGGTGGAAACGGTAGAAAAAAGGCCCAGCGTTTAAAAATCGATTCTTTTCAATTTATGAGTGTACAAAAGACATTTTCCAAATTACCGACTACAATGAAATATGAAGGCAGTTTAAGCGTAAACCAGGTGAAGTTTTCGTAAACAGCGAAAGCCAGAGGTGAGGAATACAGTAGAGATCATAATAACTGTTCACATTGATCAAGTTCAAGTAGCACACAAAGCAAGAGAAGAAATGCATAATAGAGACAGTAAACAGAGGTGTGAGACAAAGGAATAGTAATAACGAAGAACTATATAGTTTCATTTGAAATCATAAGTCACAAGGGGTGGATGCGTCTGCACCAGCCATTGAGAACGATTTTGAGCCATGTCACCAATTGTTTCCAACCATTGGTTTTTACCGTCCCGAGGACCCCAACCAGGAAGTCTACATCTCCTTACGTGACTTAGACTAACTATTGTGGATTTCATTGACTGGTGCCAAGTTTTCGTTTGACCGCCGCTAGCTCTTTTCCAGCCTGGCCCTATATCAGCAAACATTGCCCGTCAAGGGAGGCGATGACTAGGCATACGTAACACATGTCCTAACCATCTCAGTCGATGTAACTTCACAGCCTCGTCGATTGATTTCCTCTCCTTACCTAGCATGGGAATAATAGCTCATCTGCAAGAAAGGCGACTGTATCTACAGGAAAAGTTTGCTTTGTTTTCAACCACTCTGCAAATTCAGTCTGATAATGGCATAAAAGCATCTTAAGTTTTCATAGTTTAAGAAAGCCGTAAGTAACATCAAACATGGAAAGAAGGCAGTGGGCTTTATGGGCTAATTCCAGAGGTATTTATTTTCGGTAGACCAGGATATGTAGCAAAACATGACTCTCTCTCTATCTCTGACTGGTATCAACCATTGAATTGACCAAGTCCTTCTTCTAGGTGAAGACGCTGACAAAATAGAGCAAAGTCTTCTGAACACCTTCAGCTGCAATCTGCGGATATTTGGCTTGCGATTCACTCCCGTCAAGTATGAGGTGATGCTACATTGACTCCTAGATTAGAAATAGGGAGTGAAGTGGTAGAACTCATTGACCATTTCAGCCAACGCGAGCAGGTTGATCTTATCGCTGACGAAATCTCAGTACAGATACAGAAGGCTCGTTTCGCATATACCAGTTTACGCTGTCTATGGCGTAGCCGAGATACCTCGATATCGACCAAAGGGCGTGTGTACTATTCAGCAGTTCCCTCCGTCCTTTTTTATGGCTGTGAGACCTGGCCATTGAAAATGGAAGACATGAAAATCTCTGGTCGTAGGTGTCTGCGTTCTATCGCCCGTGTGAAGGGGTATAGTAGGGTGAGCAAAATAGAGGTTGGGTCTCGGTCGAGTGGTAGGAGAGTTGGAGGGAAAATCAATCGTCGAGGTTGTGAAGTTACGTGGATTGAGTGAGATGGTTAGGACATATGTTACGCATGTCTAGCCATCGATCGCCTTCCTCGACGGACAATGTTAGCTATCACAGAATGGATCAGGTTGGAGAAGAGCTAACATGTAGTGGTCAAACGGAAACGTGGCTTCATTAGTCAATGAAAAAAATCCACCACAGTTAGTTTAAGCCACGTAAGAAGGTGTAGACTTCCTGATTGTGGTCGTCGGGACTGTAAGAACCAGTGATAGGTGGAGACAATCGGTGGTATAGATCAAAATCGTTCTCAATAACACAGATGCATCCGCTCCTTGCGATTTATAATATCCAATAAAACTATATAGTTCTTCGATATTACTATTCTTTTTGCCCCATATCTCTGTTTTGAATCTCTTTTTATTTTCTTCTCTTGCTTTGTGTGCTAAGTGAAGTGTGGCACCTCGAACTGCTGCACATCTATGCAAAGTTTTTTACGCTGAAACCAGTCAGTCCAAGTCTTCAAGCGAGAAGGAAAATCCTCTTGTGATAACCAGAATCTCATAATATAGAACAGCAAGTCCTAGAAGACCAGACTGTTTTTAAACGTTTGCTTACATCAATCCCCGGCATAAAAGCGTAAACACAGCCATCTGACAGTTGTCATACTTTTGAGTCTAAGAGTAATGTTTAACTCTATGCTGATTGAAATGTTTTATATCTTCTGCTGGCAAGCACGTCTGTTTAAGGCTCTCTATACTCGAGGATGGATTACACAGTCTCGACTAGTCTAAGCCAAAATTGGCCCCTTTGACCATCAGTACGTACCCTCCACATTGGGGCTCGAACCCAGAACCTTCCGGTTACAAGTCGAGCTCGTAGACCATTAAGCCATTGGAACCTGCCTATCCAATGATCAGTCCATGAATTCCAACTTCTGCCAATTCACGAAATGGCGCGACTACTAGTGAATGTCATCGGCGAGTATTTGTCCCCACACCCGACCCGGTCTACGCCACTGGTCACAACTTCAGACCGGGTTTGAGAACAAATACTCGCCTATAACATTCGCTATACATATATAGTACGTGAATTGGCAGAAGTTGGAATTCAAGGGCTGGCCATTGGACTGGTGGGTTTCAGTGGGTTAATGGTCTACAAGCTAACTTGCCTTGTAACCGGAAAGCCCTGGGTTCGAACCCTGTCAATAGGGTAGGTGCGTACTGGTGAAGGGTCCCACACTAGGCTGACGAAACAACTAGCTATCCGGTACTTCAGTGTTGGTTTCCAATGGTTGTCTAACCGATGTCAGTCCATGATGAAATCCTAAAAGATATACCTTATTGGCTGGAGTATTTAATTTTCAACCAATGGGTCCTAACTATTGTATTTTACTCCATGTATTTCAGCCTTAAACAAGTGGACAATAAAATCAGTCCTCACACAACAAGTGTAGCCAATAGGCCGGTACATGATTCCTTAAAACTGTTCAATGTTTATTCACAAAGCTTTTCTTTATCACGTTGTACTACTCTGGCTAGCGAAATACACACGCTGATACTTCAATTTTGTCCATCGATAACAATATCTGTCTAAGCGCAGTACTGTTACTTGTAATATCCTAATTCCCAACCAATAGCTGCTGCCTTGACATGGTGGGCGGGCTCGCATATCGCAATGACCCAACAAGCTACACTGGCTGGAACTACTGTTCCTTCAGGTCTTACCATGCCAGGAAGGTTCTTAAAATAGCAATTAGACTAAAAGCAGTTACCGGAATAGTGTAACAATTTTTTTTACACTATGCTGGGGGACTGTGGGCAAAGTCGTTCCGCTGGGGAACAGGGATGTAACAGCAGTGAGGTGTTTCCCTCAGATGACCAGCATGCCAGCCCAGCTACGCTGTCTCTCCACTCTTCAGAGAGAGGGTTAGAAAAGGTCCACCCCAACAACTGTACATTGTTGACTTACCCTGGTCCGTAACCAGCGGTAACTTTACTAATACGGAACCAAACCAAGAAACCAGTTCATATAGGCCGTGTGTGCCAGCTGGCCTCAAGCAGTTAGCCCCGGGCTCTGTGGTCATGCAACACTAACCCCCTTTCTGTTTCAGGCGCCCGAAGACTCAATCAACTTCCACGGTGTGGGCAGCCAGGAAGTAACAACCGCCCACACACTTCCAAAAGTACACGGAGCCTTCTATCTCCCGTGTGAAATGGTATAACAGAGTGAGCAGTATTGAGGTTAGGCGTCGAATGCTAAGTAAAGAGGGGAAATCAATAGACGAGGCTGTGAAGTTACATCGATTGAGATGGTTAGGACATGTGTTACGCATGTCTAGCCTAGCCATCGGTCGCCCTCCTCGACAAGGGACAATGTTAGCTAACATATGATTGATCATGTTGGAGAAGAGCTACCACGTGGTGATCAAACCAAAACACGGCTTCATCAGTCGATGAAGTAAATCCACAACAGTTAGTTTAAGCCACGTAGGATGGTGTAGACTTCCTGGTTGGGGTCCTCGGGACGGTAAACACCAATGACGGTGGCTGAAGACAATCGGTGATATGGCTCAAAATCGTTCTCAGTGATGGCGCAGATGCATACACTCCTTGTGACTTATAATATCCAACGAAATTATATTGTTCTTGGTTATTACTATTCCTTTTGTCTCATATCCCTGTCAACTGTCTCTATTTTTCATTTCTTCTACTTTCTTCTCTTGCTTTGTATGCTGAGTGAAGTGTGGCGACTCGAAATGCTGCACATCGGTGCAAAATTCTATGTTGAAACCAGCCAGTCAGTCACATCCTAACTGGAAAAAACAGAACTTCAACGTCTACTTGACCAACTCTACTCCAGAAACCGACTGAAGAAAGAATTATGATAGGCCTCCAAGCCAGCAGTCTTCAGATTATAAAATGTTGGTTTCTGTCGGTGGTGACGCTGCATGGAATTCTAGTAGGAAGTTGGTGACCAGTGGGGTTCACCATGTCGGGTGTGAAGATGTACACACATCGATGGCATCATGTAATTACCGGTAGCTCTGTATATCAGAAATTAGAATGCATCGATTAGCCACTGAACGTCGTCCCAGTAACCGAATGGCCGCTTCGTAACCTGAAGATGGATACGTCAAGGGTGCATAACAATGAAGAGTCCCAAATAAGGACGAAACAGATATCTAGCAGTCCTCGGTTTTCAATGATTCCCTTAACTGAAGTCAGTTCGTGATCCATCTTAGAAATTCCAGCACCCTACCAAATATGAACCGCAATATATAAAGCATTACTTCCAAAAAAAACTTCTCAACCATTTTCTTATAATGGCCTTAAACTAAATCCTTGCAAATATCAGACTGTTAATTTCAGTCGCCGATGTAAAAGAAAGTTAAATGAAGCTGTTGTGGTTCTTATGACCCTTGCAAAATTGATGATATTAATGATATAGAAATCAAGTCTGAAGTTAAGTATCTAGGATTAATTCTTTCTACTGACCTATCCTGGTCTTCCCATATCTTAGCAATTTTTAAAAAAATATTTCGTCTGAATTTTTACATTAAGAAGTTAAGGCACTCAGGCATAACTCAATCCCTTCGCCTCCTCCTCTTACAGTTTGTCGACTCGTGCATCTTACCTATTCTTCTTTACTGTTCACCCTTATTCTTTCCCCTGGATTGCTTAAAAAAGACTATGTCATACTTCGTAGAACTCTGAAGACTAGCTGTCAGTAGGGCCAGTGGTATCCCATTGGTCCATATCGTTGACATTGTCACTGATAGGCACTTGATGTGATGCAACAAATTTGCTAAAGGAATTTTTTCAGACTGTGAGCACCCACTTTACTCGCAGATCCAACCTTGTGTCTCCTCAGGTAAAACAAGAAGTCTTTTCAGAAGACTTTATGCACGTACGTCTAAGTATAAAAATTCCACTATACCATATTTGGCGGCACGTACTTTATGTGATGAAAATAGTGTTAGGCATCAACTAACTAACTAACTAACCTTCTTTGCACTACTAAATAAACCATTTTCTCCACCCTTAAAGCATCAAACTTTATTGTTATTGTTCTTATATTTATAATCCTCTCAAATTTTGTTTTTATTTTTATTTATTTTCTCATAAGTGTGAATATGATATTCATTTAAGCTGTGTTATAACTGTTAATTTTGTATTTCCCCTCACCATACTATATCAACAGAACATTAGATTCAATACTCTATAACATGCTAAAATTTTCAAACTGAATCGACAATACTGCTTGAAACAAACTCACTATTATTATTATTTTATTATTATCATTATTATTATTATTTTATTATTATTACTATTATTACTATGATTATTTTGTTATTATTATTTTATTATTAATCTTATTATTATTATATTTAGTAATCTCAATTCATGCTTCGAATATTTTTGACTTTATATCGTAAACGTGGACAAATTCCTCTGGTTAATTGTTTTAATTTTCAATTTTATTTATATTTTGAGGAAATCAGATGCAATATTGTTACAAATGCTGAAAATTCCATTCTGTGTTATAAGTGCTGTCTGTTTCGGAATAAAGCAAATTTGGATAGCGTTATTAGAAGACGGAGATTATCTGAGGAAAAATATGATGTGATGTGATGTATTTGCGCTATACATTTCGAACAATCTGATCCTCCCACACATTTACTTGTCAAGGCGATATATATGAAAAATTTAATTAAACAAAGTGTGAGGGTGGGAGAGCATATCCCAAAATGGCTAGAAAAACAAATGAATTGTGAAAAACCAACAGATGTAGGTATCAGACTACCAACTACCATCTAAACTTCGTCTATAGCTAAACATCTAATCGAGATGAACTATAAGATTGATGTTAACTCAGCCTTTAAGGTCATCTATAAAGATGGTCAAGGGAGCTCATTGAAATACGCTGAGGCTATAGCCATTCATAAACTAACCACCCCCCCGTGTGTATTCAAAAACAGTTAATTATTACTCTTAACCCACCTACCTTGGTAATCCTTATTTGATTGGATTACCAAACACTGTGTTTATTATTCTCAAGTCTTTTTTTGTTGTCACTTTGTTTAATTTAACTTTTTCACATATATCGACTTGACAAGTAAATGTGTGAGAGGATCAGATTGTTCGAAATGTATAGCGAAAATACATCATCTCACATTTTTCAGATAATCTCCGTCTTCTAATAACGCTATCCAAATTTATAAAAGGTACTAATTGTTTTAAATGAAGCAGATTATTATTATATTTAACATATTAAATAAATCAGTATCATATCGAAAAATTATGTACAATTAGAAAATAAATACAGCATTTCACAGGTCGTAAAGTTGCCTAACATAATCACTACAATTTACGAAGAAATTTCTCGTTATTTTCACCTAAAACACGCAGTTTACCACAGACATTTGATGATTGCTTGTCACCATCAGCAGCGTACACACCAAGTCTGTTCAATAATCGAAGTGACAAATTCGGTATAACAGGTTGAAGGAGAAATCCGCATATTCTTAATGCTTCTGCAACAACTGATAAAATATACTGTCTTCGTAACGAGTCTTTTTCATGCCAAGGAGTATGTCGAGTGATGAATGCATTTGCCAGGCGGATAACACGTAATACCTCTTCAATAGCATTATGCGGCTGTAATTCATCCCACCAAAGTTTGTCAAAACGATGCGATAGACTTTCTAAGCTTGAGAATGAGATAATTTAAAAAAAAGAAAATGTTAGCAAGTTTATAAGAGGGACTAAATATATAAACATAAACAAAGTGTTCACATTCTATTGGATTATAGAAATTATTAAAAAGATGGTTAGTAGCGGCAGCGAAGAAGACAAAGTCACCGTCAACCAAGGAGGCTGTACATTCGTGTATTTATATATTACATGTGTCAAAAGTTCCAGAATTATTATCGTTCAGAGATCAGATTAATAAGACTACTAAGTGTAATAAACAGTGGCAATATTCTAGAAATATTTCGGGTCAAAGGTAAAGTTAAAAATTACAATGTTTAATAATCAGGAAGACTGGGTAGAAAAGACGTAGTAGGATTATAATTACTAGAAAATGAGTCAGTTTGTAAAATTACGGGTTAATATGATTGCGACGAAGACATTTCCAGAAGTGCTTGGGATATTCTTTCTTATCAATACAGCTCTTCAGAAAACTGATTCTTGTATTCGTTATGGAAAGTTTGACAGAAAACTTAAGAAACGTATCAAGTTCCTTCACTGTCACAGAGTTCTTGCTCTGCTTCAAATCACCGAAAATACCCATTGAGTCATGATGAAAATAAAAGACAAATTCAGCGAAGAAAATTTTCTTTATAGACGAAATCATCTTCAGAGGCTGTATGTACAGTCGTATTTATACTTACTAAAAATATATAGTGGTCTATTATTGAGTAATAGGGGGTGACATAATTGATATAATTACTCGAAATTGGCTTTAGAAGTGAAAGGTAAAAGTTGTAAATTACGTGGTACTCAACGGCACAAAGATATAAACTTGATAAGGATAAAACTGCCAATGAGTGAGAATAGAGGTAATTGAGTATCAATTTAACAACTGTGAAGAAGGTGTGAAATGTACAGAAGGAGCACATGAGAATGATAATAGTGAATTAATTACTAAAGCAAAAGCAAACTAAAGGTAAAAATAAAAAAATAAAAAAATTTTTTTACAGGGAACGACTAATGAAGAGGTGAAGACCAGGGTAGAATAAGAGACTGGACAAGCTTTTGCTATATACAGAGTTCAGGGTTGTATTGACGAATTGCCAATGCCTCCGCCATACACAAAAGCCAAAACCTGGCGCCCTTTGTACCATTTGGCCTCACCTCGTAAATGATTTTGAAAGACGACTCTGGTGGAGCTACGTGGCCTGAGTTCACCAAATGCTCGATAATTGAGCTAGTAATTGTGTTGCATTGTCCTTTTGCTAACCATGCCGGATAATGTTCAGAGATACGCTTGGAAAGTGCGCGCTTTGTGCGGCCAATATAACTATCTCCACACGAGCAGGTGAATTTATAAACACACATTGAGGTGGCCCAAAGCGGTAGTTTATTCTTCACACATCCATTGATCATTTGTTGGCTGTAGAAATTGATACGTAACTCAGCCATAAAGAAGGCTTTCCTCAGTGATCTGCATCAGTGATTCTTCAGGATCTCAGCTGCGGTATCACCTTTAAATTCAACACTCATAAATAGCAGTTTCTTCGGCACCGTCTGGATTCTTTCAGGCTTTTCCCTTAACTTCATGTTTTTCTCGGTAAATCTTGGAGGATATCCATTCTCTATGAGGACTTGTCTGAGTCGCCTCAGTTCCCCATCGATTGAATCACCGGAACATATCCTCCTTATTCTTGAGGATAAGGAGTGGATAAGATTTCTCTTTCTTCTCAAAGGGACCCAACTATGGAAATTTGTGTACTGACGAATCCATGTTACGGAATAAGGAAGTAGAATTAACGAAATGGGTAGGAGGTTCGAACACATAAAAATAAAAACAGTAACCAAATCTAATAATGCCGATAGGGATTTAAAAGGTAAATATAACAAATAAACCGGAAGGTTGGACAAGAAAGGTGGTAATAGGATAATCATTATTGGGTGAGACTGACTTTTCATAGTGGCCACGGTAGGCCACATTTGAAAAGTCCTTCAAAGCCATATATAAGATTCGATCCAACCTACCAAAGGGAGTGAATTCAAGACATCTAGGAATAGATGAGACAGGCATTGGCGATCCAAAAAGTCAAGCCTATTCTATGCGTATAAAAGAAATACGTCCAACCGTTGTCCCTACCGTGGCCACCATGAACAGTCAGTCTCACCAATAATGATTATCCTATTGACACCTTTCTTGTCCAACTTTCCGTTCATTTGTTATATTTACCTTTTCAATCCCTATCTGCATTATTAGATTTGGTTACTGTTTTTATCTTCATATGTCCGAACCTCCTACCCATTTTGTTAGTACTACATCCTTAACCCGTAATTATAATCCTACTTTGTCTTTTCTACCAATCTTCCTGATTATTACACATTGTAATTTTGGTTTAACTTGACCTTTGACCCGAAATATTTCTAGAATAGTACCTCACTACCTATCTTCTGTTTATTACGTTTAGTAATTTTATTAATCTGATCTCTGACGGGAAATAATTCTGGAACTTCCTCCCACACATTTACTACTATAAATACACGAATGTACAGCCTCCTTAGTTGACGGCGACTTCGTTGAAAAGAAAATTTTCTTCTTCTCTGCCACTAACTGTGATTTTAATAATTTCTATGTTTATATTCCAATAAGTGTTCAACAAAAATGATTCAATCTCAGGTGTTTGCAAAAAATTAAACGGAAATCTATGACACAGGCTTCATATTTGTTAGCGCACACTCTTCAGTGTACCTGGATTCGCAGAAATCACGAAGTTAAGAAGAGTTTCGTGGAAGTATCTCAGACTGTCGGGAGTGAGAAGACAGGAATACGCTGCACTGACCGGTATGAAGACTCCAGAAGATCTGGATTTCGCAGGTGACTCATATATTTAATGTCACACAAACTCGAAGACTTGCAGGAGAAAACCAACAAAACTGGTTGATGAAGCAGGCAGTGCAGCGAAGACAGGACTGACTCCGCGTGAACATAGAGAAGACGGAGGGGATGATGAAGATAACCAACCATCGAACAGCGACAACAACAACAACCAGCACCAATCATCATCAACGGGAGACATTTGACAGAGGTTAATTCCTGCTTTCACTTATCTGGCTAAGAAGCATTGTTTCAACTGTATGCACACGGAACGGATGAAGATGTCAAGACCAGCCAGTTAGAATTGGAAAGGCAAGATACGTCTTCATAAGTCTGAAACATTAGGTAAAACTATTAGGTCAGGGGTAGTCAGATTGTCGGGACATAAGAATTTAGCTAAGGTAAGAATGATTGACCTCGAGAAGATAAGTAATTTAGAAAAAAGCTCAGAACTACATTGCACTGCATGCAATAACATACAACCACGCAATAGGGTGGGACAGAGTCAAAATTCTAAAAGGTAATATAGGTAGGTGGAGACAGAGAGACGTTGATTACTGCATCCTGGTTCATCGAGTCTACACCTAACGCAGGTGATAGAAATGACTCAACGCAATTACCACAGATATGCATGGAAGATATTATTACCACCAGTCAGTCAAATCAGGGGAGGATAATAAATAATCTCAAAATTCTATTCCAATTCAAGCACATCACAACATTCTAACAAGTTACTTATTTTGGCTATAAAAACACTCGTCTTATTTCCCATCTGATTGTATTTGATTGATAACACTCATAGTATTATTTCTGAATGTACAATATCTTATATTGATTTTACTAAAATTTCTAATCATCAATTCCAATCATGTGTATAAATGAAGCAAGTTGCGTGAATGACTTGATATGATTATGAGTAGCAATAGTTTGTGTTCGAAACGTGGTCATCAGTTAATATTACTGTGTAACACTGCACTGTGTGATTTATCAAAATGAAATCTTATCTACAGTGCCCAAGTTTTATACATATATCAATAATCCCAAACCAGATTGGAAATCTTCTACACTCAGTCAGCATACAGAACAACATTCAGATTATATTCAACACAAATGTGAAGTCAGTCAGAAACTTCGCATGTCACGAAAAGGACTTCCACCAACCTGTTGCAGACATTTATCAACCGCTGCCACTTCCACTGACTTCTAATTGAGAATCGAATGGCTGGCAAAAAGAATTAGCAACAAGAAACTCTGACTGGGAACAAACTAACCGAGAACGTAAAGTTCAACAAATATGTAGGAGAAAATGGAGATGGATTAGGCACACACCACTGAGGAGACCGTCGAATAACATTGCGCGCCAGGCTCTTGACTGGAATCCGTATGGGAAACGACGAGTAGGTCGTCAGTGTGAAGGTGACATGGAGAAGATCGTCCGAGGAGGAGATGAGAGACTCTGGGTAATCGTGGGCCCGGTTAAAGAGGACAACAGGAAGTAGAACAAAGTGGAGATGTGTTGTTGAAGCCCACTTAGAAGCCAAGGGTGTTACATAGAATGCTGAAAACCCACCAACTACAATACGGAGTATAGAAAAAAATTATATATTATGACCAACCTGTTGAGGAAATCAGCATCCAATTCATCATGAGAGAAAATGTCGTCGACATCTTTACGGTTCAACTGGATAATAGACTGTTCAGGGTTAAGTGCTTCAGATGTAATACTACAAGAAAATAATGAGAAGAGAAAAAAGAAATTGTAATGGCTTTCGGAGATGGCATTATTAATATTATTATTTCCTTGTCACTAACTAGTTTTTTTTATTACAGCTTGATTCCACACCATATTTTTGGTACAGGTATGGAATTTTCAGCATGCGATATCGGTAGCCCAAATTGTGCAGGCCGACCATAGATATCAGGTGTGTATCGGCAGGGGATCGAACCCCTGACTATGCGCATGCATAGTATCCCATAAACCTTGAAAAATTTTAAACTTCAACGAATTTAGGTATATAACAATACCATGTTTTGTATATGAGCCTTAGGGTAATATTAAAAATCAACTTAATGACGCATCTATGTGACGTAATTTGCGACAGATAACGCTGGACATCTATTTACCATGCAGCCACTTAAGAATATGTTTCGCATCTCCGATCTGACCTGCAGAGATCAACTGGTCCTTCCCATCTACGTGTAACCACACATACACACGCACATATATAAATTGGTTAGCGCAGAGATAGCGTAAGTTGGCGTATACCAAAACAGATTTTTGTATCCATACTCAGATTTCGTTAGCAATCAGTCCGTTGGCCCTGGTTGATACTTTTTTATTCTTATATGTTCTCAGTGGAACATAGGGCTCCAGGCTAGGACTTTGACGTTTTGGTAGCAGTAATGGTGTTTATTTTTACGGGATGGGGTTGCTAGACTCATGCCCAACCTTTTCTCTTCACCAGTCTAACTACTGGCTGGCTTAGCGAGGTAAAGGAGTGCGTCGGCTGGGGATCGAACCCTGAACCACCTGCGTAGTTAGCGCTGGCTGACGCAATTTCCCAAATAAGTGAAATGGTCAACACGCTCCAACAACCACCTCACTCCTGACTATCTTCAAGCTAGGAGTGGGTCAATGTAGTCCAGTCTAGTTCTGTAGCATAACATCCCCTTACATTTGACAGAAGGAGCGAATCGCATGCCAAACATTCGAATATTGCAGCTCAAGGTGTTCAGAGACTCCGCTCTATTTTGTCAGAGTATTCACCTAGAAAGACTACATCATACGCAAATTCGAAGTCAACGAGACTACTATACCCTGGTGGTAACAAGTCACTCCCTGAGTCGCTGAAGTCAGTTAGGGTTAATTCCATTAGCACATGTATCCAGGATGAAATTAAAGAGAAATGGGGAGAGTGGACACCAATCCTGACAGACACCACTGGTTGTCGCCACTTCAGATGACAACTCTCTATAGGTTTTCACCTATCTGACTGCATGACTTCGAGTAGAATGCCTTGATCAGTGAGTGGGTGATGCAACTTTTCGGCATTCCCTTCGCAAAGCTGAAACAAATAGTTCATCCCTCTTTTGTTGTTGTATTTTGTTTTTTTACAACCCTCCAGATGATTGTAGTCATATTCAGTATGTACATAATACAAAGATAAAGCCATATAGAGCAAAATATGTCTACGTTTTCTGCACGATATTCAGACATGTCCACAAGAGCCTCCAATAATTGACTTTTAGCATACTTCGGCACCACAGTTAAACACAACTGACACTTCCATACTTAACTAAGATTAGAAGTCAATGACCTCATGATTTGTCTTGAAATATGTTTAGTAGCCTGGGGTTTAAATGAAGCAAGAATAACAGTAGTTTGTGCAGAATAATATGGTACCACCGTTGTTTATTTCGTTGGCTTCTCATCAACTGCTTACAGCCTAAGTAAATTACTAAGTTAAGTTTATGTGCAGAAAAGTATTAACACACTTGCAAATTTTACATGATATCAGTTGACAGAAGGTTCTAAACTTAATGAACAGTGCTCGGAAAATTGCACCTATATAGTTTTTAGGATTTCATTATCAGCAGCACTCTAGTACTGGATAGCCAACTGTTTCGTCACCCTAGTATGGGACTCTTCATCAGTAGGCACCCAAACCACTGAGGTCCAAACCCAACACCTTCTGGTTACAGGGTGAGACAGCTCATAGACCATTAATCCACTGGGACCTGATCCAGTAACCAGCCCATGAATTCCAACTTCTGCCAATTCAGAATATATGGCGTGACCACTAGTGAATGTGATCGTCGAGAAGTGGTCCTCACACTGGTGACTGGCCTTGTTCAGGTATGTAGTTACTCGGGTTCTAATGGGAAGTCATGACCAACCAGTGGGGTCGGATATGAGGACAAATACTCGGCAGCGATAATATTGGCTAGAGCCAGTCACGCTATGTCGTAAACTGGCAGAAGTTGGAATTCCAGGGCTGGTTACTGGATCACGTCCTGGGTTCGAAGCTTGACAGTGGGTGCGTACTTCCGAAGAGTCCCACACTAGGTTGACGAAACAGTTGGCTATCCAATACTCCAGTGCTGGATTCCAATGGTTCTCTAACCGATGTCAGTCCATGATGAAATCCTTAAACCACCGATCAAATCCATGCAAACCAACACTTGATTACATAGTTTTTACACACAGGGAGTTCAAGTTTAAACAAAGTAAATGTATGCATACAATGGCAAAGGAGTTACGTAATAATGACGAGGTGAGTAAGATCATGAACAACTAACAAATTCGATTGAATTTTAGATTTTCCAGTCCATTGATTGATTGGACCGAAGTACTCGGTCTCAGGTTGACATGTCTGTTGGTTTCTTGTGCAGATGCTTCCACGATGTCTGGGCATGGAATTATAATTTAATCGGTGGATGGTGATTAGCAGTGGAATCCAGGATAAAGCGAATTTCGTCCTATTTGGGACTCGTCATATGGACGTACTTGCATTCCTCAGTGAGTTATGATGATCCCACTACGGCTCAAACCCAGCGACCATAGTTTCAAACGCCAAAGCGTTATCCACTAGACCACTTGGGCCACAAGAACCACTTCCTCTTGTGCAACGGGTCATATTAATTATTTAATTGAATTTTAGATTTTCCCGACGATTGATTGGACCAAAGTACTCGGTCTAGTCGATAACGCTTTGGTGTTGGAAACTATGGGCACTGGGTACGATCCTTAGTGGGAAAATCATCACTCACTGGGGAATGCAGGTACATCCAGTTGCTGACGAGTCCCAAATAGGACGAAATGCGCTTTATCCTGGATTACTCCACTGCTAGTCACCATCCACCAATTAAATTAACAAATTTGAGTTCAACTCAAATCACAGAAACAAGGGACAAGCAAAATTACATTATATAAAAAAGTGGGAGAGGTTAAGACATCCAGTTACCAGGTGGGCAAGGAAAGACTGATATCTACCTACTTCTTTCTGAACGCATAAATCGCGTTTCAGGCGTTTAACAGAGACTACTTTAGCAAATCTGAGGAGAGAATTGAGCTTTTTTGTCTTTTGATAATTTTAAAGAATTTTGCGATTTCCACTTCATGACCTGGTATCAAGGAGATGCCTGTTAATGGCGTTTGTTTCCTTGAGACGTAGACATTTTGGTATATGTTCAGAAAATCGAAGGTGTGCCCTTCTTTCTGTTCTCCCAATGATGAGAGTTTATCGGAGTATGAAACACCACAATAGGCGCTTCTCCCAATCCCCTCAACTCCAGCAATAAAAACCATAGGATTACATCTCAGAGTTCTGCTTTTTTTTGCAAAACACTGAACCACCTTTGTTTGAAATGCGGGAGACTCAGGAATAACATCAATGTATAAAGAAACGATCTTCTCTTGTTCTTTGTATGGACCCAAAGGACAGTATACCGATGATACAGTTTACTAGGATCTATTTAGTCACAAGCAGTTGCTTTTATCCTTCGAAGTATAATCCTTCACGTCACCTATTATACCAATATTCAAGAAGGGAGACAAGTCCTCATGTGATAATCATAGAGGGATCAGCCTGACGAACATAGTCTCTAAAATCCTAGGCTCAGTAATCATGCACAGACTAAGCAGAACTCGGGAGGAACAAACGAGGGAAAATCAAGCAGGCTTTAGACCAGGTAGAGGGTGCATAGATCATATCTTCACTCTCCGACAGATCCTAGAACATAGACACACTTTTAGGCGTCCAACAATTGCCATATTTCTTGACCTGAAGGCGGCCTTCGACTCCGTGGATCGAGAGGTACTATGGCAATGTTTGACTGTGAAGGGAGTGCCAAGAAAGTACATTGCACTAATCAAGGCACTCTACTCAAACTCACGTAGCCGTGTAACGACTTATGGGGAATTGTCATCTGAATTGATAACAACCAGTGGTGTCCGTCAGGGATGTCCACTCTCCCCATTTCTGTTTCACTTCATCATAGATATGCTAGTGGAAGTATCCTTAACTGAACTTAACGACTTAGGAATCGACTTGTTACCAGGGAATAGTCTTATGGACTTAGAATATGCAGATGACATAGTCCTGTTAGGGGAGGATGGTGACAAAATGCCGAGTCTTCTGAACACCTTGAGCAACAATCTTCGTATGTTTGGCATGCGATTCGCCCCTGTGAAATGTAAGATGCTGCTACAGGACTGGACTACGACTACCCCCTAGCTTAGCGAAAGGAAGTGAAGTGATAGAACACGTTGACCACTTCACCTATTTGGGAAGTCGTATCAGCACCAACGGACTGATTGGCAACGAAATCTCAGCACGGATCCACAAAGCTCGGGATGCTTTCGCTAACTTACACCATCTCTGGCGTAGGCGTGACATCCGACTATCAACCAAGGGACGTGTGTACTGCTCATCAGTTCGCTCCGTCCTTCTCTATGGCTCTGAAATATGGTCAGTACGAGTTGAAGACATGAAAAGGTTGACTGCTTTTGATCATAGATGTCTACGATCTCTTTCTCACGTTAGATGGTATAATAAGGTAAGTAATGTTGACGTTAGGCGTAGAGTGTTGCGCAAAGAGGGAAAATCAATCGATGAGGCTATAAAGTTACATAGATTGAGATGGCTAAGTCACATGCTGCGCATGCCTAACCATCGCCTCCCCCGACGGACACTACTAGCTGATATAGGTGCAGGTTGGAAAAGAGTAAGTGGTGGCCAAACAAAAACATGGCATCAATCCATGAAGTCCTTGACAGTTAAACTGAGTCAGGTAGGGAGATGCAGACTTCCGAGTTGGGGCCCTCGGGACTCTAAGAATCAATGGCTGGAGACAATAGGTGACATGGCTCAAAATCGTTGTCAATGGCTTACGCAGATGTATTCAGTCTCTGCATTCTTTCATATTCCTTTCTATCATTACTCATTCTGTTTCACTTTTATACTTGTCAAAACTCTATTGATTCTCTTCACTCATTTTCGATCTACCTTTGTGTGCTATTTGGAACGTAGCAACTCGAACTGCTGCACTTCGGTGCCAAGTTCTATGTTGAATCCAGACAGACAGACCTTCATGAAAATAAAAATCACCTGACAACACCATTAAATACGTTACCATAGTAACAAGTGTACATACAGCAGTATTTCATCATCATCATCTCACATACCGAGAAAGTAGATTACCAATCCAATTGACAAGTTCTGTATTCACTAATTTTTTTGCCATTTCTCGACTATACGATCCATCGAATGAAAGTAACGGTTGACGTAGCAGAACATATCGTAGGACATCAGATTCAGCAGGTGTTAGATTCTTTACTTCTTCGGATAATAAATCGTATTGTTCAGTCATTGGATCAATATGATTACCTTTACTCTTAGACATCTATATCAGAAACAGAAAACACCGAGATGAAAATTTGAAAAAGATATAAGTATAAAACTTGGTCACTGTGGTAGAGTATTACTCCATTATGGATAAGATTTTATTTTAATAAATAACTGTGTTGTTATACAGTAATATTTACTGATGACCACGTTTCGAGCACAAACTATTGCCAATCATAATCTTATCAAGTCACTCACTCACACAACTTTCTTACTTCATTTATATACATGAATGAAAATTGATGATTATACATTTGAGTAAAAATCAATAAGGGATAATGCACATTCAGAAATAATAATATGATTGTTATTGATCAAATACAATCAGATGGGATATAAGACGAGTGTTTTTACAGTCAAAATAGGTAACTTGTTAGAATGTTATGATGTACGTGAATTGAAATAGAATACAATTTAAGATTATTTATTATCCTCCTCTGATTTGACTGACTGACTGACTGGTGGTAATAATATCTTCCATGCACATCTCTAGTATTTGCATTGAGTCATTTCTGTTGCATGTGTTGGGTGAACCAGAATTCAATAATCAATCTCCCTCTCCAAGTACATAGGTTACTTCTTAGAATCTTAACCCTCTCCCATCCTATTGTGTGGTTGTGTGTTAGTGCATACAGTGCAATTGCTGAGCTTTCTTCTAAATTACTCATCTGTCTTCTCGTGGTCAACCATTCTTACCTTAGCCACTAAATTCTTATGTTCCGACAATATGATTACCCCCGATCTACTAGTTTGACCTATATAGTCGACCTCACAGTCTACACCCAACACATGCAACAGAAATGACTCAATGCAGATACTAGAGATATGCATGGAAGATATTATTACCGCCAGTCAGTCAGTCAGTCAAATCAGAGGAGGATAATAAATAATCTTAAATTGTATTCTATTTCAATTCATGTACATCATAACATTCTAACAAGTTACCTATTTTGACTGTAAAAACACTCGTCTTATTTCCCATCTGATTGTATTTGATCAATAACAATCATATTATTATTTCTGAATGTGCATTATCCCTTATTGATTTTTACTCAAATGTATAATCATCAATTCCACACATGTATATATATGAAGCAAGAAAGTTGTGTGAGTGAGTGACTTGATATGATTATGATTGGCAATAGTTTGTGCTCGAAACGTGGTCATCAGTAAATATTACTGTATAACAACACTGTGTGACATATATAAATAAAATCTTATCTATAATGGAATTGGAAAAAGAAACAATTCGAGTGAAAAATCAGGTGTTAATCGATATGTCATGAAATATTCTCAGTGGAACACATAGGGAGGCTTCAAGGTTGAGCTTCGAAGTTTCGGTAGAAATGGTTTTATTTTTACAAGGTGCGAGGGGGGAGGGGTTGCTAGCCTAACGCCCAACTTCCCCCCCACCCCTTTGTCAGACTTACAACCGGCTTCAGAGAATAGCTGAAGCACTAGCGACCCGAAAGCTCAAGCCCACACCTTGCATTCAAATGAAATACGTACAATCGTTGTTCCTACCTACCGTGGTCATCATGAAAAGTCAGTCCCATTAATAATCATTATCCTATTACCACCTATGTCAGTAAATATAAGATTGGTGAAATGTTTAAGTGACAAATGGGGCACAAAAACTAACTAGTACCAAGGAAAATCTAAGACAGGAAGTGAGGCATATAAGAGAAGCTTTGAAACTTAAGAATTACCCTGATAAATTAGTCAGAAAGTATGTAGGGAAATGTAAAAATAAATTAAATAATGATGGTAGTGATAATGATAATAATATTGATAATAATAATGTTAATGATGACATGCATGTCAAACATGTGCAAGACAACACCAGCAATAAGAAATCTAAGCCATCAGTAGTAATTCCATACAAGGAAGGAACCTCGGAAACCTTACGCAGAACTCTTAACAAGGCAGGAATAAAAGTGGCATTCAATCACCCAAAAACCCAATTGGAAACAAGCTTTGTCGGTTAAACGATCAATCAATCCTGTGGAGCCAGTTAAACAAAACAATTTAGTTTATCTAACACCCTGCTGAAATGATCGTGTGTCAGGTTAAGTGCATAGGTCAAAGTAGTAGAACAGGTGCAGTCAGTCAGACTAGCCGAGCATAAAAACCCATCAAAATCTAGATTAGTTGACTCGAATAAGATAAGAAATCTAGAGAATAGTTCACCTATAGCACTATATGCATTTACACACAACCAACCATACAATAGGACGATGGGATAGGATGACAGTTCTAAAATCTAATGTCACAGGGTGGACGAAGAGATTGATAACAACAGCTTTGTTTATCGAATCAAATGAAGAGAGTACGTGTAATAGGAATGATTCAACACCTGCTCACCAACCTGGACATGTAAAAAGTTCTACTACCCCAACGACGACAAATAGGAGAGAACAAAGAAAACTATAAAACTTAAGTTTCGAAGTTGTGTGATTATAATTGAGGGAATGATTATGAACAATAAATTTTGTTCGAAACCTTGTCATCCAGTAAATAATACTGTTTCACTTTGTGATACATTTAATAAACAAATTAATATGGAACTTCTTGCTGTTTATTTCTGTCACTTTTACGTTCTTAATTCCTATCTGCATTACTAGATTTAGTTGCCGTTTTTTATTTTCATGTATGTCCAAACTTCCTGTCTATTTGGTTATTACGACGTCCTCAATCCGCAATTGTACAAACAGCCAAGTTATCCAATAATTATGATCATCTTCTTATTATGTCTTTTCTACCCGATCTTCCTGATTATCACACTTTGTATTTTTACGAGTTTAACCTTTCACCGGAAATAATTCTGAAACTTTCTCCCACACATTTACTACTATGAACACACGAATGTACAGCCTCTTAGTGGACGGTGACTTCGTCGAAAAGAAAATTTTCTCCGCTGCCATCAACCGTCTTTTTAATCATTCGCATGATCCAATAGCTTTGTAACAACAGACGACAAGGGCCAGGCAACAAACAGATCGTTTATTGAGAAAATCAAAAGAGATATTTATAGATTTTTATGTACATTAATATCAGAGGAGAAGCAAAGTCTTCTGAGTAGTTGTTTTCCTGTTGAAGGTTATTCTGTACTGCTTGTGACCGTTTCTCAGAAAGTTAAGTCATGTATCTGCGAATCATATTCGCACACGTTAAGTGCGCTGTGATTGGTTGTTGAGTTCTCCAAGGTTAAGCTTTGTTTTTGTTTTTTTCTCATGACCCCGATTTGGGACGTAACAGTGGCGTAAATTGCGGTCTTGCCTTGCAGACAGCTCTCACCACAGCTTTATTCCGAACAGTATTTTCGGTATCTATCCAACAGCGACAAGCACCAATCACCATCAACAGGAGTAATCTAAACGAAGTCACTTCCTTCACTTATCTGGCCAGGCAGCACAGTTTCAAGTGCAAGGAGCATGAATGAAGATGGCAAAGACAGGAGTGGTAAAGCAACACGGACCTTCAATACTCTGAAATCAGTTTGGAAATCTTCTGAGCTCAGAATAATAACGAACATGATCCCGATCGTGTTGAACACTAATGTCAAGTCAGTGTACCCCCCCAACCGCCCTCTATGGTTCAGAGACTTGGCACACAACTCATCCAAAAGCATGTCGAACAAGCTACTGAAGATTCTGACTTAACAGCTGTCTTACTTCACATAATGAAGATCAATATGGCTGATCGGGAAATGATAAACGACACAGAACTCTGGCTGGCTAGGAATCAACCAAAAAGCTATCATCCAGGAAATAGAGATGGCTTGAATATAATCTGGGAAGAGACTGTCGAGGGAGATGTTCTCGAGCGAGCACGAAAAATCAAGTTCCTAGAACAACGGCCAATATAACTCGCTCCACAAGCATAGTTGAATTGGTAGATACAATTTGAAGTGGCCGGTTAGTCCAGGTGCTTCATCTCCCAATTGGGGAATCACCATAGGTCGTGTAGAAAATAAGACTTGTAGTTTGCAAGCATGAAAAGTTCTGTGAACTGATTTTCAACCTGAGTGAACAAGTGTATAACCAGTCGATAAATATCGGCATCCGAACAGAAATCTTAAAAGAATTTTGTTATTAAGGTGTACCATGAATGTAAATTTCAAATGTGATTACACACTTTACAGACAAGTGGGCGGGGTGGCGATAGGCTCCCCATTGGGTCCCATTTTGGCAGATTTCTTCCTAAGCAAAACTATGAAATAGACCTTTGAACAACCTCACCAGAAAATTCTCATTTTATTGCCGGTATATGGATGACACCTTCATTCTTTGTGATAATGATTCGGATAGGAACACAATAACAATTCAATATAATGAAGTACATTCGGCTATGAAATTCACGTGCGAAGAGCAATCCCAAAACAGAATTAACTGTCTTCCTGGATGTCCTCCTTACAAGAAAACCAGATGGCAGCATAAAAAGAAATTTGCATAGGAAAAGTCATGGACAGGACAATATACACATTTTCATGGCTTCGTTCCTCTCCAGTACAAAAAAATTCACTAAAGACCCTCAGCCACAGGGTTAGAGCTATATGCTCAGAAGAAGTAATTGAAGATGAATTAAGCATTGTATATGATAACTTGATTGAAAATAGCTATCCCGACAAATTTATCAAGAAACACATGACAAAGAAAGAAGCCTTTATATAAATACGACTGCAATTCAAGGGTGATATACCTAGCGAAATAATTGCGAAGAAGTTAGGAAAATCAGTTCAAAGGACTTTTGATGCTGACGAACTACAAGTCTTATTTTCTACACGACCTTTAGTGATTCCTCGATTGAAAGATGAAGTACTTAGACTAGCTAGCCACTTCTAAATGTATCTACCGACTCAACTGAGCTTCTGGTGGAGCGAGTTTTATTGGCCGTTGCTCTAGGAACTTGATTTTTCGTGATCGCCCGGGAACGTCGCCCAGTGTGGCTGAGGAAAGATGCAGTAGAAACCATCAACAGTTCGATGTCAGACCACATGTTCCAGATCGGTCACAAATCCAGTATTGAAGAATCCTTCTCCAACATCATCTACCGGGTGCCTAATAAATTTCCGAAAACATCGAGGTACCGCATGCTCCAAACAGTAGAGGCTATCGCGATTCACGTGAAACAACCAGTGCTTTGTATGCAAAAGAAGCAATTCCAGCCAGCCACTACTACTGCCATGGCAGCCTTCAGTGGAGACTATAAATTCATCAATTTGTACTTTTATCTTTCCTAATTTGTCTGTCTGATATTCAGTGTATTGTTATGATGTTGATGCTATCGAACTGTGACCCATTCATATTATTATTGATTGATTCGATGTTATTTAAACAACATTAATGTTGTTGTTAATAACACTAATTCATTCATTCACTATTATGGATGGATATATAACTGTAGAACCTGATGATAAAGAGCAGGTTATCGAAAAGAATATTCTTTGTACAGAAATAATCAGTCCTTGGAAAAATTCCACTTTAAATTAATGATCAATATATACAATCGAAACATTAGTCGTTATTCGAATAAAAATGTAACAAAATTCTTTACTATTATTATTAATATTTACAAAGTTACCTTAATATTCTCAACAAGTAAATGATGATGGCATATAAGGCGTTTTGGTAAGGGAAGATCGGTAGCCATTAGCAAAGCAGGCCAAAGTACGGCATGAAATCTAATTTAGAAGAAGCAGAACAAGAAGAAGAGTAAGGCGAAATTTATTAAGGGGGGGGCGGGGGAAACAACAGATAAAAAAAGACTCTCAGTCGACAGAAAAATCATTTCTTCTTTTTTAGATGTTCTTCTTACCAAAAAGCCAGACGAAATAAATATCTACAAAGAAGAGACACATGGAACACGGACAATATACAATCATTTGCATTTGTGACACCCGTACAACATAAATGGAACTTGATTGGTTCTTTTAGTTATAGAATTAGGCCCATATGTACTGAAGATTGTACTGAGGACGAAATCGAAAATCTTAAAATTACTCTGCTACAAAATGGTTGTCCTAACAATTTGGTAAAGAAGTATATTTCCAGAAGAATCAATAGAATTAAGCAAGATACAATGAGTAAGAAAAAGCCTTATTTAAGAGTGCACTTCAAAAGTGATATATCCAGTGGCATATTAAGCCATAAGTTGATCACATCAGCTTCAGAATTACACGACAGTTTCTCAAGCAGACCAACACTGAAACAGTGCAGCAAAGATAAATTATCAGTGATGGTCACATCAGTGTGTGTATACATGTTCAACTACTCATGTGGAGTTAGTTATATATAGGCCGAACTCAGAGAAATTTATCTTTACACGCTACTGAACATGTTCCTGTTTGGCTTGGAAAAGTGTAACTAAATCAAATAATAGTGCCATTTCGTCTTATCTAGTAGATAGTGAACACCACATTTATGGTTGTATATCGAGTAAGTACCAAACAATCTGTCTAAAGGTACACGATTACTTCTCTTACCTATGGCAAAAGCTATACAGATTGATGACAAAACAAAACCGGACCTATGTGCACAAAAGAAACACATTCATTCTCTTTGTTGGTTCTCGTTTTGTTGAGATTACAAATAACTACACATAAAAGTGACGTAATATAAATAACTGGTGGGGTTGAGAAAAAATCCAACTAAAATTTGGACGGCAGAAAGAGAGTCATTTGATCTTCAATATGTAGCCAGTGAAGGTAGCTATTGATAGAAGTCTGCACTGGCCTGTTGGAAATGCTTCTCGTGAAGCACAAGGCAGGTTTCTGACCCGTATAGAAGGACTAACTAACTGACTTCACATTTTTGTTGAACAGAATCCGAATCTTGTTGTTTATCCCGAGGCTTGAGTGAGAGCAGAAGATTTCCAAACTGTTTACAGACTTGTGAAGGCGTATCTTGCCTTTTCAATTCTGACTGGCTTTGACATCTTCATCCGTTCAGCCTGTAGTTGAAACAATACTTCATAGATAAGTGAAGGAAGCCAGAAGGTCTTGAGTTCGAACCCCAGTGGGTGTTTGCTGCCAAAGAGTATCAAACTATAGGGACAAACAGCCGTCCAGTACTCCCGGGTTTTTAAGTGCCTCGGTGGTTGAGCGGTAGAAAGCTCATCGACTATGCATGTTACCCGAGGTTCGATTCCCGGTCGGCTCACATCTTTACCTCACCTAGCCGGTTGTAAGCCCGACAAGGAAGGAAGGTTGGGCACCACTGTTACTGAAACTCCAAATCTCAAGTGAGAAGTCCTACTTTCCACCTGGAACGCAAAGGAATAAAAAAATCGACCAATACATCAATCAACCAGACAATTCCATTTCGACAACACAGCAATAATAATGAAAATATGAATACAAGACAAGAAGAAGATTTGACCAGCATTTTTTTCAAATACTAACCTTAATATATCTTTGCCTAAAAATTGCACATCTGGTGGCCATAAAATACGCTTGGAATTACCATCATCATCTGACCATGGGAAACCTGTTACTGTCAGATAATTGATTAGTGCATCTAACCAGACATAAATCTATAGATGAAGGAGAATAAGAAGACGAAGAAAAGGAATGAAAATAACGCATAGTTAACATATTCAATTCCTCATTTATACAGATGTTTACCACGATATGTTAAACACAGTCCATTCAACGATTTAGAAAAGTGTCAAACTGTCCTCATTTTTATTCATATTGTTAAACATATTTACAGCAATTAGTTCCCTTTATGAATTTCGACAACACAATAAGAAGACGTAGTTTATCTGAAACGTGTAATGTGTATTTGTGCAACACATTTCGGACATTCTGATCACACACGTACTTGTCATACACAGTTTTTATAGAAGGCAAGAAGGCATGAATAATTACAATACAGGTCAGGGTCATGAATAATGGGTAGGGAGATGACGCAAAAGGTGTGGGTAAGAAGGAGAAAAAGAGAAAATACAAGGCAAAGAAGGGGTTGAAAATATTATGAGGTAAATTGGACCTTGGTTGTAAATTGGATTACCAAGGTAGGTTTAAGGTGATAACAAATAACTTTTGGACACATAGGACAGGTTTAAGTCTTTTTATGACTAAGGCTTCAATGAATTTAAGTATGTGGCCCAACCTTGTTTTATATATCGGCTTAAGGCATTGTTGAAATCAACCTTATGACCTGTCTCTATAATGTGCTTCGCTATAGATGATGTTGGACATCTATTTCCAGTTTCAGCTGTGTCTGGCGATTTCATTTGTTGTTGCAGCCACTTGGGAATGTGTTCTGTAGCCCTAACCTGCAGAGACCGATGGGTCCTTCCTATGTACATATCTCCACACATACATGTAAATTGATAACCACAGTGGGATGTGACACTATATAAAGCAAGGTTGGGCCACATACTTAAATTCATTGAAGCCTTAGTCATAAAAAGACTTAAACCTGTCTTATGTGTCCAAAAGTTATTTGTTATCACCTTAAACCTACCTTGGTAATCCAATTTAGAACCATGGACCAATTTACTTCATAATATTTTCAACCCCTTCTTTGCCTTGTTTTTTTCTCTTTTTCTCTTTCTTACCCACACCTTTGCATCTCCCTACCCATTACTTCTGACCTTGACCTGTACATAATCTGACCCGTATTGTAATTATTCATGCCTTCTATAAAACCTGTGTATGACAAGTGCGTGCATGATCAGAATGTCCGAAATGTGCTGCACAAATACACATTACACGTTTCAGATAAACTACGTCTTCTTATTGTGTTGTCGAAACATATTTACATAACTGACTGGCTGCCCGACTGGTTTCAATGTAGAACTTTGTACACATGTGCAGCAGTTCCAGTTGCCACACTCCCCCTCCATGTAGCACACAAAGCAAGAGAAGAGAGTAAACAGAGATTCAAAAGAGAGAGAGATAATAAACAGAAATGTGAGGCAAAAAGAATAGTAGTAATATGGAAGAACAATAGAGTTTTATTGGATATAACAAATCACAAAGAGTGAATGCATTCCTGCACCAATCATTAAGAACGATTTTGAGTCATATAACCAACAGTCTCCAAAGACCGTCATTGGTTTCTGTCATCCTGAGGACCCCAACCAGTCAGTCAGGAAGTTCAATACCTCCCTCCTGACGTGACTAGCCGGTTTCAACTAACTGTTGTAGATTTACTTCAATGACTGATGAAGCCATGTTTTGGTTTGACCACCACTATCCAATTGTTTTCCAGCCTGATCCATACTATGACAGTCAGCTAACATTGCCCGTTGTCGAGGAAGTCGATCGATGACTAGGGATGCACGCGCAACACATGTCCTAACCATCTCCTTTAATCGATTTACCTGCTTGACAACCTCGTCGATTGATTTCCCCCTCAACTCACCTAGCACTCGACCCAAGGCCTAACCTCAATGTTACTCTCCTTAGTATACCACCATCTAATAACACGCACGGGAGATAGAACGCAGACACCTATGGTCAGAGAGAGTCAGCTAGCCAGCCGGATACCACGTCAACGTAAGAGATGGGGTAAGTTAGCAAATACCATATGAGTCTTTTGTATCCATACTCAGATTTCGTCAATCATCAACCCGCTGATGGAGCGGATGCAATTTCCCGAGTAAGTGAAGTGTTTAACAGGCTCCACCACTTCCCTTCTGCCTATCTTTAAGCTAGGAGTCAATGTACTCCAGTCCAGTCCTGTAGCATAACATCATCTTACATTTGACAGCAGAAGCGAATCGATGCAACATTCCAAGATTCCTACTCCTCAAGGTGTTCAGAAAACTCTGCTGTATTTTGTCAGAGTTTTCATCTAGAAGGACTATATCATCCGCATTATTCTAAGTCAACGAGATTATCACCTGGTGATAAAAAGTCACTCCCTGAGTCGCTGAAGTCAGTTAAGGTTAATTCCATTAGCACATGCATCTATGATGAAATTAAACAGAAATGGGGACAGTGGGCGTCCCTGAAAGAAACCGTAGGCTCTCACCTGGCTGACTGCATCAGTTCGAGCAGAGCGCCTTGATCAGTGCAATGTATTTCCTCGGCATTCCCTTTACAGCCAAGCATCACCAGAGTATCTCTCGGTCAACAGAATCGAATGTCACCTTTAAGTCAAGAAATATAACGATTGTTGGACGCTGGTAAGAATGCCTATGTTCCAGAATCTGTCGAAGGGTGAAGATATGATCAATACACCCTCTTCCTGGTCTGAAGCCTGCCTGGTTCTCTTGTGTTTAAGCCTCCCGAGCACCACTTAGTCTACGCATTATTATTGAACCTAAAACTTTAGATACCATATTCGTCAAGCTAATCCTCCTGTGAATAATACAGGAAGACTTGTCTCCCTTCTTGTATATGGGGATAATCAGTGACTTACATTAACCCGACAGGACTTCCTCTGATTCATGAAGAGAGTTTATTTTATACTAAAACCTGCGCTGAAGCAATGTTGTCTAGAAAGGGAATGACGTAAGCTTCTCAAATTAAATCAACCAGCTCAGTTCTGAGAACACAACTAATTCAATATCATCCACCTGTGCTACAAATCTTCTCCATTATTCCAATGTGTGTTATCCCAAGTAAACGTATCTAATATGTGGAAGTCGGTCTTTCTTGCTTGCAATGGACGTAATCTATCTTAATACCCGACAGGTAAATTCTATTTCTTTCTTTCTGTCTCTTCATTAGTATTATTTTGTCTTTTCAATTGTAATATTTTACATTTTCAACTTTCCTGTTCTCTACCGCCCCTTACCCGATTTAATTTCTACACCTCATTACCACTGTTGCTGACTTGACCAACGCTCAATTTCTAGTCACTTGTGTTACGTCATCCAATTTATTTTGCTCAATTTTAGTCCTAATTTAAATGGCATTATTCTCTACCCCACCTCTACTTAGTCTCTACCTCTACCTGTAATTACCTCTGTTGTTATCCTAATCTAAGTCGAAACATTTTAGCCAATTATATTACGTCATCTAACTTACTAACTCAATCTTACTTTAGTTGTTGTCTAATTAACCATGTTTCTATATTACATCATTCTTGTATTACCTAATTAATTTTGTAAACTTGACAAACCTCATGTATACATACACACAAATAATTATGTATAAATGGGATTGTACAGCTATGTGAATGAATTCACCGTCGAAAAGAGTCTCTTCGCTGAACGTCTTCTCTTCTTCATATGGCTCAATGGGAATTTTTAAGGTACTTAACAAAATTGATCAAGGGGGTCCACGTGTACATAAAGACAGAATCAGCAAGAATGATCTCGAAACAACAAGTATTAGATCCTATTTGGACATTGAAACATGCAACCGACAGTCTTGCATAAACCAAAAGGGGGCAGCGCCCTTCTAAACCTCTTAGTTTTAGTCACAAACACACACAAAAATACCTCTCGCTCTTGTGAACACAACGCAGTCAACAAAACAAGACTTACTACTTGCTGGTCATCTCCAGGAACTGGTATACCCCAATTCAAACGACTTTTTGGCCTTGATACAGATACATCTTGAATTGTATCTACCATACCATGCGCTATTTCAGTCCAAATAGATTGAGTGGAGGATTTAGGAAATACTGTTTTTAAAAAGAAAAAGAAAACATTTAAAAATTAGACGTATATGAGAAAATTTAATTCAATTTTTTAGATTTTCCCGTCCATTGATTGATTGGACCGAAGTGCTCGGTCTAAGGTTGACATGTCGGCTCCTCCCCCTTGTGCAGATGCTTCGACGATGCCTGGACATGTAATTAGGCGATAATTGGTAGATGATAACTAGCAGTGGAATCCAGGATAAAGCGCATTTCGTCCCATTTGGGACTCTATTTACCTATTTTCGTGTGTGCATGTGTATGTGGACACACATACATACGGAGAAGTTATCGTGCTTTGCATGTGAGGGTGGGAAAGCATATCCCGAAATGGTTAGAAAGGCAAATGAATTATGAAAAAACAATAGACGCAGGTGTCAGACTACCAACTTCGTCTATAGCTAAACACCTAGTCGAGATGAACCATAAGATTAATGTTAACTCAGCCTTTAAGGTCATCTATAAAGATGGTCAAGGGCGCTGATTGAAATACGCTGAGGCTATAGCTATTCATAAACTTAAGCCCCCCCCCCCCTTTGTATATTCGAAAAGAGTTAATTACTACTCTTAACCTACTACCTTGGTAATCCTTATTTGATTGGTTTACCAAACGTTGTGTTAACTCCTTTTCTTTGTCACTTTGTTTAAATTAATTGCCGTTAGTGTTTTTCATATAAATATCGACTTGACAAGTAAATGTGTGGGAGGATCAGATTGTTCGAAATGTATAGCGCAACTACATCACATCACATTTTTCCTCAGATAATCTCCGTCTTCTAATAACACTATCCAAATTTATAAAAAGGACTAAATGTTTTAAATAATAATAATAACAGTCACCCATTTTGTGACATATTATTGTTAAGTAAGATTTTCATATCATCCTCACTAACACATTTTGGGCATCTAACTTGAAAATTTTCAAGATTCATGACTAATTCGTTAGAATTTCGAAAGACTAGTCTACAAGCTAGCAAGCGACTAGCACACTAGATTGTTTTTATAATTGAAAAGTTTGTGACAAAACACACTAATCAACAATGAATAGCACTAAAGAATTACTGAAAACTAACCAGCCCCCTAGCACATATTTTATCCTGGTCTGTTTATTTCAAAATCTGTATATTCCTATTACTTTTTGTGTATTAGTGGTTGGTTGGACTACCAATGGGCTCGCCTCTCAACCTGAAGTTGTTAAGAAAAATCTCTTCAGTAGTGTCATGGATGTGTACTACACTGAAGGGTCTCAGACTAGTACGAAACACCCAACCCTTTATTCCCTGGTTGTAGTACCAATGTGGTTCAGCGATGGAATGAATGCCTGATAACCACAGAGATTTTTAAAAAGACGGTTGCAGTGAAGAAGAAAATTTTTTTCGACGAAGTCACCGTCAACTAGGAGGCTGTACATTCGTGTATTTATAGAAGTAAATGTAAGTGAGAAAGTTCCAGAATAATTTCTGGTCAAGGATAAGACTAATAAAATTACAATTAGAAATTAAAATGCTATACTAAACGGGGGACGGATAAAACTCAAACAAAGTAGCAACATAATTACTGAGAAGATTGACATATTGTACAACTAGGGGTTAGAAATGTAGAAATAATAAAATGACGAAAAATAGTCAGGAAGTTTGGATATGAAAATATGGTATTGTAAATAGGGATTAAGAAAAACTTAAAAATAATATGAATAAACAGGAAGTTTGGATAAGAAAGGCAATGGGATAGTTACTATTAAAAGAATTACCTGTTTATGATGGCCACGGCAGGGACAAGGGTTGAACGTATTTCTTTTGGATACATAGCATGGGTAATTCTTTTAGTAGTAACTATCCCACTGCCTTTCTTATCCAAAGTTCCTGTTTATTCATGTTATTTTTAAGTTTTTCTAATCCCCATTTACACTACCATATTTTCATATCCGAACTTCCTGTCTATTTTTGAGTTTTATCCGCCCCCCGCCTCTAATTATTACGGCATTTTAATTCCTAATTGTAATTTTATTAATTTGACCCTTGACCAGAAATTATTCTGGAACTTTCCTACCCATATATCATAAATATACGAATGTACAGCCTAGTTGACGGTGACTTCGTCGAAAAGAAAATTTTCTTCCCCGCAACTGTCTTCTTAATAATTCCGCTAATAATTAATTTTCACCCTTCCTTCCTTCCTTTGAAACTTAGAAATCGTGTTAATAACATCTATGAGTTAATTGTTTTGATAACTTCAAACCTCTTAATTCCAACTACTCCTGTTATACCTAAAACAGATTAACAAAAATAGCCACTTGACTTGTAGAGAAATTTCGATGTACAAAACTATATATATTAGTGTAGAGTCAGGTGTAGATGAGGAACTAATTGAAAAAAGGAATGCATACTTTTTCGCTCAGTCTGTTGTTTTTTCTACTAAATGTGTATATGGGGATTTGGAAATTCAAATAAAAATGTGTCCCTGGGAATTATTAGAAACGAGAGAAACGTGGATTTTGAACTCACACACACACGCAAAAAAGGGAACTAAATTATTGGATAGGATTACCAATATTCCCGGTAGTAACAAATATATTTATGTATGGTTGGGAATGTAATGCTGTTGTAACTATGCTAGAGAAGATTTACACTTCAGGTGGATGATTTTGATTCAGTGGTTGTATTCTCTGAGCTGGATGATTTAGTTGCTTAGATTTCGTCATTCCCTTGCCCATCTAGACAACATCGCTTCCCAACGGGTTTTAGTATGGAATGAACGCATTTGAATTCTCCATGAACGGTGATATAATTGTGTATATTGTCAACCAATGTCGTGCGTGACTGTTTGTTGATTTATGTTTCCATTGGAATTTGAACTTTCTTGTCAAGTGATTTATATATATATATATATTGTTCCCTTGGGTTCCTAGTGGAACATATGGCTTCAACTGCACGTCTCCACTTGCTTCTGTCTTCTGCTGTACTTTTCACTTGCATCCATGTTAGTTCATACTGTTTCAGCTCTTCTTCACACGATCTCCTCCATGTCACCCTTGGACGTCCCACTCGCCGCTTCCCTTTCGGGTTCCACTCGAGCGTTGGCCTGACGCGTGATGTCACCCAGCGGCCTCCTCAGCGAGTGTCCAATCCATCTCCACTTTCTCCTGCATATTTGTTGGGCGATTGGTTCTTGTTTTGTTTCTTCCCATAGTTTCTTGTTGGTGATTCTTTCCGGCCATCTGATGTTCAGTATAGAGCGAAGACAGTTGCTGTTGATAAAGGTCTGCAACAGGCTGTTGGAAATATTCTTTGTGACCCGCCAAGTTTCTGGTCCATCCGTATAGAAGAACTGACTGACTTGACGTTTGTATTGAAAATCCGAATTTTGTTGTTGTGATGCTGAGTGACGAAGATTTTCAGATTGGTTTCAGGTTGATGAATGTGTTTCTCGCCTTCACGATTCTCGATTTGACATCCTCGTCCGTTCCTCCTGTAGTTGAGACAATGTTCCCTAGATAAGTGAATGAAGTAACCTCTTTCAAATCCCTCCAGTTGATGGTGATTGGCACTGGATGTTGCTGCTGTTGTTGTTGTTGGTTGATTATTTTCATAACCTCCGTCTTGTCTGTTTGTTGATTTATGTTTCTATTGGAATTTGAACTTTCTTGTCAAGTGAATTACTTTTCATTAATTGGTAAATTTGGTCTCTAGTAATTAGTGTGTTTGTTAATCGCTGAGTGATTCATTTGAGTACTAGGCTGATATATATGTATATATATATATATATATATATATATTTACAGCTAATTTGTATTCTTGCATTCGGAATCAAATGGGACGCTTATTTTGATTGATGCAATGTTTACTGCAGTTCATGGTTTTAAATTTTTTTTCTTATCTCCCTGTAGTTGTCTAGAAGGATAACGAAAGCTTCAAAATTAAATCAACCAGCTCAGAGAACACAAATAATTTCAGGTAGTCCACAGCTGATGAGAACCTGTGAAATAGTATGATGATATCATTTTATACTGAAAATTTCGTCTTCTTTTCTTTATCTGAATTTATCAAGAGAATCAAATATATGAAGTTTTGAAAAGATGCCTCCCTGCCCAAACTATTAAGTCACTGAATCAGGTGGTGCCCATACCATGCAGAATATCTAGAGAATCAACAAAGATCAAGTTCTGTGAAGAGTATTCGCGAATAGGTTGTTTCCCACGGCAGTTCCTGAAATAACTGCGGTTGGCTAAACCCCCACTTTCTCAAAAGAATCTCCGTCAAATAGCAAAATTTCACACCAAATCCTCATACCAGTACCTCTCCGAATTGAAGTCTCCTTACTGAGTGAGCTAAATACTATTTGCTGGCTTAAATTCATTAGTTTTATGAACCACAGAGATGCCTAAACATCGCATTGTTTACTAACCCGGAAAAAAAGGAGGTTTAGGCGTAAGGCCAACAATCCCACCCAGTAAAAGTAACACAATTCCCTCTGAAATTTCAGATCTTGAAGTGTTATATTCCCTTAAGAAGGCAAAAAATGAAGAAAAAGAAAATTGACAACTTACCTCCTGAATCTAACCATGCATGTAAGTCATTTTTAAACGATGATATCCTGAATACATAATTGTCTTCTTCAACCCATTCTACTGGATTACCAGTTTCTTTTGCTACAGGTCCACCTTTTGAAAGAGATGCTGATGAGGAAGTTTCAATTTCCCATGGCATATAGAATGCTTCATCCGAGGTACAATACCAACCAGAATATTTGCTTCGATATAGGTAACCACTGTCGGTTAAACGTTTCTAAAATGAAATAAATTTTTCTTTTCTATGTTTCAAATCACCAAAAATATCCATTGGCTTAGGAGGAAAATAAAAGACACTTCAGTGAAGAAAATTTTCTTTATCGACGAAATCATCTTCACAGGCGGTACTGTACAGTCGTATTGATATTTAGAACAACACATTTAAGCGAACAATATTGGCTGCATTCCATAAAGTAGTGTTATTCAGTAATATTTACTGAGGACCACGTTTCAAGTACAATTCATTGCCACTCATAATTATATCAAGGCAGTACTCACACAACTTTCTAACTTCGTTTATATAATTCCATCATTATTTTTCATCGCTTGATCTGATTGGTAGTAATATTTTCCATATTTCTGGTATGAGTGATGAGTCATTCCTATTGTATGTGTTGGGTGTAGATACGATGAACAAAGATTCAGTAATCAACTCCTCTCTCCATCTACTAATATTACCTCCTAGAATTTTAACCCTCCCCCACCCTATTGTGTGGTTGTGTGTTAATGCATGCAATGCAATGTAGTGCTGAGTTTTCTAAATTACTCATCTGTCTTCGCGGGGTCAACCATTGTAACTTTAGCCATTAAATTCTTATGCTCCGACAATCTGACTACCCTCAATCTACTAGTCTGATCTATATAGTTGACCTAACTCACAGTCATTGCAGGGTATTTTGAAAATCATATTATTTTGTCCAATTGGGTCAACCTAAAGGGTCCTTTAACCTACCTATAGAGCTTATCCATCCTGAGTGAGTTTGTAGATTTAAATGCCATCCTAATTCCTGTTTTATTAAGAATCCTACGTAGGGCCTCAGATGTCCCATCCTTATATGGTATAACAATTGATGACTGATATTCTCTCTTATCTATGTTACCATTAATAGCTTCACAATTATTTTTATTTTGCTTTTGACCTTTCCTGATGAAATTTATTGGATAGTTAGTTATTTAATACCAACGCTTCTTCTATCTGTTTTATTTCATCAGTTAGGTCTTTTTTGTACTACTTAGTGCTATTGCTCGGTTTGTTAGACTGACACTCAACTAAGCCTGCCTTAACAGTTAACGGATAAGAGGAATTAAAGTCTAAATATCTATTAGCAGAATGCGTTGGATTCTTATACACGCTAGTGTGCAGTTTACCTTCTTCTGTTCGTTTTATTTTACGATCTAACTTCATAGCTAATTCTCCTTGTTAATTTTCCGATTCAAATGTGAATCTTTGTTCATTGATTCTACACCCAACACACGCAATAGACACGACTCATCACTCATACCAAAAATATGGAAAATACTACTACCAATCAAGTTAAGTGATGAAAAATGATGGAAATATTTAAACGAAGTTGCAAATTTGTGTGAGTACCTTGATATGATTATGAACTGCAGTAATAAATTGTGCTCGAAACGTGGTTATCAGTAAATATTACTCACTGTATAACACTGAGACTTTATCAAAATAAATTTTACCCACAATGGAATTATACTGTACCACAATGGACAAGTCCTATTCTTATATTAATATTGTTTTTCATTATAATAAAGGTTTTTGTATTTCCCAATGAATGAAAAACAAAACGATATTGTTTTTACTGACGTTTCGCTATTTAATGCTAATAGCTTTATCAAAGTATTATTAAACCGGAATTTACAAAATCTCAGCATATATATAACAAACAGTTAGGGGGTGAGAAAATAGACATAGGTCAAGTTAAAGGGACATATTGAAAGTAAAAATAGCGATGAAGATAACTATACCAAATAACAAAGGTAATAGTATGTCTGTTATGATATCGAAAAAAAGAAAAAAAAATTTACTAACTTGATCATCGTTCGTCTGTCTGGGGCATTTTTAGTTGTTAAGTTGGTGAATTGGTAAAGATAACAAAATCATCATGTGTAGATTGTTGGATTTGATAAGTGTATGAGATTATAAAAGCAGCGTGTGTTTACATAATGAAAGTGCTTATCACATTCGTGTTGGTTTTGTCACTTGATGGGGGGGAGGGAGGTGTTGTAACCAGGTCAGATTCTGTTTTAGTCCATCATTCCTATTCAGGCAATTTTGATTCCACTTAATATGAAGTGCTTCTGATATTAAACGTTCTTTGTGATTTCTGAAGTTTTTCTGGATTATTTCAACATTGTCAAAATCAATTTTGTGGCCTGATTCTATGGCATGTAGACCTATGGCTGATGATTTTTCAAGTCTTTGTAGTTCAACAGGATTCTTCGGCGGTCGAAGAGATGCTCTACGGTGTTCATTTCTTCTGATTTTGATTTCTCGAGAAGTTTGTCCGATGTATATCGCATCACATTCTAAGCATTTTATCTTATAGACACAATTAGATAGCGAATCTTTAGGGATTTGGTCTTTTATATGGACAAGGTTGCTTTGAAGTGTGTCTGATGTTTTGAAGAAAACTCTAATATCGAGCTGATTGAGTACTCTTCTGATATCGTCTGACGTCTCTTCTCTATATGGAATGACGACTGTTGATGTCCATGTTTTCGGGATGCGTTTTCGGCCATACTTGATGTCTGTGTTGATTTTGTTGATGAAGTTCCATGGGTAGTTGTTTTGCTTGAGAGTTTCAGTAATGTTTGATATTTCTTCTTCTTTTTCTTTCTCGTCGGTTATCAGAGAGTGTGCTCGTCTAAGAAGACTTGAAACAACTGAAATCTTTGCGCTGATGGGGTGTAATGACTTGAAGTCTAAATATTTATTTGAGTGGGTTTTCTTCCTGAATATGGATATACTAAAATGTCCGTTTTCCTTTCTCTTAACTAGGCAGTCTAGAAATGGTAGTTCACCGATGTCTGATTCTGCTTCCGAAGTGAATTGGATTCTGGGACATACACAGTTTATTTTCTCCAGGAATGAATTGTGTAGATCTCGTTTTAAAAGCTATTAGCATTAAATAGCGAAACGTCAGTAAAAACAATATCGTTTTGTTTTTCATTCATTGGGAAATACAAAAACCTTTATTATAATGAATATCATATACCCAATGCCCAAATTTTTTCAAACCGTTAAAAGTCAACTTGGTTTGGACATATATAATATTGTTTTTAATTAGATCTCATCAGGATTATATAGCTTTACAAATAAAGAAGCAGGATAGTAGACTACATTTCCTGGATATCTTGCAAATTAGGCGAGAAGATGGGTCACTTGGGAGAAGCGTGTATAGAAAAAGCACATCCATAGGGCAATACACACACTTCCTTAGTTATGTGCCCATTAAATATTTTAAAAAATGTTGTTAAATGTCTTACGAGCAGAGCAAGAAATATATGTACGGATGACCACTTACAAAAGGAATTTGAATATATTCACGATTCCTTGACGGAGATGAACTATCCGAGTAATTTCATAAAGAAACACATGAAAACATTGGAGACAAAACCTGAGACTATGACTGCACGTAAGAAACCTCTATTTATTAAGTTACAATTTAATGGTGACTTATCAAGTGAGATTTTATTCCAGAGACTTTCCAGGAGTATACAAAGAACGCTTTACACAACGAACCTATGTTTGTCATTCTCTAGGCGACGAATGATTGGGGCGTAAACGAAGGATAAGCTAGACAGTTTTGCCACATCTATGCGCATTTATCAGTACAACTGAACCTGCGGTGACAGTTATGTTGGGCGCACTACTAGACAGCTTAGCCAACGTGTCACTGAACATCTGCCATCATGGTGGTTTGGCAAAGGACAGACCAAAACAATCCGTAGCTCCATTTTGTCACATTTAATTGATAGTGGTCATGTAATCGAGAAAACGAGAGCCTTCAAAGTGATTCATCGTATCCCACCAAATCTTTGCAATAGACTTCGTATTCGTCTACCGCACACAGCTGAAATGATAAGCATTGGAACTATTTAACCTAAACTATGCATTCAAAAGAAGTTCGTACACAGCCATAATCCCTCCCTTGTTGGCCTATTAAGACCTAACCAACTGATGACTTCTACACCAACTCTTACTTATATTTTCAACTCTCCCTTATCACATCTTCATTACAAACGTGTTTCATTTACTTCCCTTATAATCTAGCATTACGTAATCGGTTCATTTGTTTCTCTTAACCTGTATCGACTACCACGTCTACCTGAACATTTGTTTGTTTAATCATGCTGATTTTCGTTATTCGTGTTATCACAGATTGCCTCACTTTTTCATCCTTATTATTGATAGAACCATTATTATTATTATTACTATGGCTAATTGCATAATCTTATTATCCTATGACAAAACACCGTAACTGGTATATATTTGAATATTTATTCGTAAAGTTATATGGGTATATTAGAGTTAAGCCTGATGATGAGATCTAATCGAAACCACAATATTGTTCGCTTAAATGTGTTGTTCTAAATTTTAATATGGGAATATTTCGTATTTCTCTTTACCAAACAGGTATAGCAGTCTATTACTGAGCATTAGGGTGGGGGCTGACATAATTGATATAATCAGTCAGAAGTGGCTTCAAAAGTAAAAATGAGAGTTGTAAATTGCGGAATAAGCAACGGCACAAACGAAGAAAGAGTTGGAAATTTGATAAGGTTAAAATTGTTATTGAATGAGAAGAAAGGTAGTTGAGTATCAATTGCACAAGTATGAAAAGGGTAAGAAATTGTACAAAAGGAGCATGTGAGAATGATACTAATGAATTAATTATTAAAAAATTTACAGGGAACGACTATTGAAGCGGTTAAGACCAGGGTAGAATAAGAAACTGGACAAACTTTTTCTATACACAGAGTTTGGGGTTGTATTGACGAATTGTCAACGCCTCCGCCTTACACAGATGCCAAAGCTTTTGTACCATTCGGTCTCACCTTGTAGATAATTTTCAAAGACGACTCTGGTGGAGCTGCGTGGCTTGAGTTCGCCAAGTGCTCGAGAACTGAGCTAATAACTGTCCTGCATTATACTTTTGCTAACCATGCCGGATTATGTTCAGAGATGCGTTTGGAAAGTGTGCGCTTAGTGAGGCCAATATAACTAGCTCTATAGGAGCAGATGAATTTGTAAACACACACTGAAGTGGCTCAAAGTGGCGGCAGTTTATCCTTCACACATCCATTGATCATCTGTCGGCTGTAGACATTGATCCGTAGCTCATCCAAAAAGAAGGCTTTTCTCAGTGATCTGAATAGGCAGCGGTTCTTGAGAATCTCAGCTACAGGATCACCTTTAAATTCAACGTTCATGGGTAGCAGTTTCTTCGGCACCGTCTGAGTTCTTTCCGGTTTTTGCCTTACTTTCAGTGTTTTTCTCAATGAATCTTGAAGGATGATATCCATTTCCCGTGAGGACTCGTCTGAGTCTCTCCAGTTACAAATACGACTGTACTGTACAGCCTCTGAAGATGATTTTGTCGATAAAGAAAATTTTTGATATAAGTATAAGACTTGGGCACTGTGGTAGAGTATAACTCCATTATGGATAAGACTTTATTTTCATAATTTACACAGTGTTGTTATACAGTAATATTAACTGATGACCACGTTTCCAACACAAATTATTACCGTTCATAATCATATCAAGTCACTCACTCAAACAACTTTCTTGCTTCATTTATATTCATGAGTGAAATTGATGATTAGACATTTGAATAAAAATCAACCAATATGGGATAGTGTACATTCAGAAATAATAATAATATGAGCGTTATTGATCAATTACAGTCATCTGGGAAATAAGACGAGTGTTTTTATAGTAAAATAAATAGGTAACTTGTTAGAATGTTATAATGTGAATTGAATTAAATTTTAAGATTATTTATTATCCTCTTCTGATTTGACTGGCGGTAATAATATCTTCCATATTTCTGGTTTGAGTGATGAGTCATTCCTATTGTACGTGTTGGGTGTAGACTCGATGAACCAGGATTCAGTAATCAATCTCTCCATCTACCTAGATTACTTCTTAGAATCTTAACCGTCTCCCACCCTGTTGTGAGATTTTGTGTTAATGCATGTAGTACAATTGCTGAGCTTTTTTCTAAATTACTCATCTCGGGGTCAACCATTCTTACCTTAGTTAAATTCTTATGTTCCGACAATCTGATTACCCCCAATCTACTAGTTTGACCTATATAGTTGACCTCACAGTCTACACCCAACACAACACATGCAACAGAAGTGACTCAATGCAAATACCAGAGATATGCATGGAAGATATTATTACCACTAGTCAGTCAAATCAGAGGAGGATAATAAATAATCTTAAATTGTATTCTATTTCAATTCATGTACATCATAACATTCTAACAAGTTATGTATGTTAACTATAAGAAACACTCGTCTTATTTCCCATCTGATTGTATTTGACTGATAACACTCATATTATTATTTCTTAATGTACATTATCCTATACTGATTTTATTCAAATGTCTAATTATCAATTCCACACATGTATATGAATGAAGCAAAAAAGTGAGTGTGAGTGAGTGTCTTGATATGGTTATGAGTAGCAATAATTTGTGCTCGAAACGTGGTCATCAGTAAATATTGCTGTATAACACTACACTGTGTGATTTATCAAAATAAAATCTTATCCATAAAAAAAAATTGTCTTCGCTGAATTGGCTTCTTATCCTTTTTTCTATAGTTATTTATTTACATCTAATTAAGAAATGCTACATATTACAATGTATATAATAAGCAGAGAAATAACTCACCCAAAATGCCTGAACTGCATTCATATGTCTACTTTCAGTAGTACGTATAAAATCATTATAATTGACATGTGTAGCATGACACAGATCCTGAAAAAAAGAGAAATTATAAAAGCAACTTGAAAATCCCCCCCATTGAGTCATGTAAAAGTTCAGCGAAGAGTTACTCTTCTCTTCGGCGATATCATTCTTAAGCTGTACGATCGCATATATACATATAGTACGATTAGCAGATATATCAACGGACTGTCTAAGAAACCGCCGCAAACAGATGACAGAATAACCTTGAGCAAGAAAACAACCAATCAGAAGAAGCTGTTTCTCTGCTAACAATAACACTAATAATAATCTACTTAAAAATCTATAAATATCTGTTGATTTCCTCAATAAACAATCTGTTGCTTAGCTCTTGTCTTCTGTCGTTACAATATGATTACACATACATGTTTATGGAACAAAATATAACTGGAAAAATTGCCTACCTTAAATAAAGGACTCATTTGATTGCAATATTGTAATGGGTCTAGATTACAAGCGCTTGCAGCACGATTCACCTGAAAATTAAGAATACACATATATACATTATATAAACATTCTGTTGATCTGTAATAGTTATCGTCATATAGTTAAACGGTACCTGCTGTACATGCTTTATTTATATTCCAGTCTCTGTTGAACATTGTTTATTGTAATCCCTTTATTCTTTATCACGTATTTGTTTTGTAGGGATTTTGTTTGATTGCATGGAGGATTTCATCATGAGCTGACACATCAGTTAGAGAACCACTGGAAAACCAACAGGGATTACTGGACAGCTGTTTCGTCAGCCTAGTTTGGGACTCTTCATCAGTGCGCACCCACCAGGGTTCGAACCCGGGACCCTCTGGTTACATGGGCCAATGGATCAGGTCCCAGTGGCTCAATGGTCTACGAGCTCGCCTTGTAACCAGGAGGTCCTGGGTTCGAACCCCGGCGGGTGTGTACCTTTATTCTTTATCTGAAAATTCGTGTGCCGTTTAATCTGACTGCTTTGGATCGCCTTTAACAAAACTTTACTGTTTTTTCCCATACTGACGCATGTTGACGGTACATTTGACGGTATTCAGCCTTAGAAACTTTACTATTTGAGGTTTGTGTATTATATTTCATTATTTTATTTATAATTTGGTACCGCAGATGATATATGTCTAGTGTCACACAAATTCGATGACTTGCAGGCGAAAACCACTAAACTGGCTGAAGACGCAGTGCAGTGATGACAGGACTCCAGTTGAACAAAGAGAAGACCGAGGTGACGAAGATAACCAACCAACCAACAGCAACAGCAACAACTAACATCATCAATCACCATCAACGGGAGGGAGAGATTCAGCGGAGGTTACCTCCTTCACTTATCTCGGAGGCATCGTCTCAACTACAGACACACGGAACGGATGAAGATTTCAAAGCTGAGCAGAATCGGAGGGGCAAGATACACCTTCATCAACCTGAAACCAATTTGGAAATCTTCCGCTTCACTCAGCCAGCCTAAGGAACAAGATTCGGATTTTCAACAACATTGTCAAGTCAGTTAGTCTTTCTAAACGAGTCAGAAACTTACACTGAGTTTGTTGGAGTTCAATGGCAGTTCCATGCGTGCTGGCTTAGTATGCTAAAACTTTTTCTGTACATTAAACCTAACAATGTCTTTGGGCTGTAAGCAGCTGATGAGAAGTCAATGAAATAAACAATGATAATACCATTTTATTCTTCACAAACCAATGTTGTCGCTGTTCTTGTTTTATTAAAATTCATCAAGAGGACTAAAATCTGTATGGAGTTACTTGTCACTTATGAACACATTGATAATAAATATATTTTCCTGATTGGAATAACACAGAAATCAAAGAAAAAAGAAGTAACCGTCAATTTTCCCTACAAACCATTTTATAAAAAATGGCTTACTTTTGATCCATGTTCATCAGTTCCACACGACAAAAATGTTTTATTCACCTCCGAATGATTTAAATGAGAGGCTGATTGAAGAGAATCCAATTGGTGGAAAGGTTTGCATATTGACTGTTGTCGGAGAACACTATATCTTGCCCAAGAATCAGCTAAACACATCGTGTAGGCATGACCTAAGTGAGGTTCTTTGAGTTGAAAAGGAAAGAAAAGAGGAAGTAAAGTGAAAAGAAAATGAGATAAAGCAAGCAACAAAGGTTACATAAAATGGGATTGAATAAATTTAACATCAAAAATTTCAGTAGAACTCGAGAAATAACTAAAGTCAGTAAGTTTGTTTTATGACTTTCTTGACTGGTTTCAACGTAGAACTTTGCACGAATGTGCAGCAGTTCCAGTTGCCACTATCCCTCCATGTAGCACACAAAGCAACAGAAGATAGATAATAAACAGAAATGTGAGGCAAAAAGAATAGTAATATGGCAGAACAGTAGAGTTCTACTGGATATGATAAATCACAGAGAGTGAATGCATCTGCACCAGTCATCACCGTAAACGATTTTGAGCCCTATCACCCACTGTCTCCAGATGCTGTCATTGGTTCTTACTATCCCGAGTAACTCAACCAGCCAGTAAGGAAGTCTACATCTCCCTCCCCCACGTGACTGACTAGTTTAATCCAAATGTTATGGATTTCATTGACTAATGAAGCCATATTCTGGTTTGCCCACCTCGTGCTAGCCCTTCTCCAACCTGATCGATCCTATGTCAGCTAACACCACCCGTCGACAAAAGCATTGACTAGGCATGCACGACAAATGTCCTAACCATCTCACTCAATTCATGTAATTTCACAACCTCGTCGATTGATTTCGCCTCCCACTCACCTACCACTCGACCGACGCCAAACCCCAATATTGCTCACCCTAATATACCATTTAACACGGGAGACAGAAAGCAAACACCTGTGATCAAAGAAAACCAGCTAGATAGGCCTTTCAGGTCTTCCACAATCAATGGACGTATCTCACTCATAGCCAGAAAGGAGAACAGAGCGAACTGCTGAACACTACACTCGTCATATGGTCGACAGCAATGCAACCGGATATCATTTCTAATAAGCGTAAAGTGGCGTATGTCAAACTAGCCTTCTGTATCCGTGCTGAGATTTCCTTGGTGATCAACCCACTGATGGGACTGATGCAACTTCCCCACAAATAAGTGAAGTGGTCAACACGCTCCACCAACCACTTCACTTCTGCCCATCTTTAAGTCGGAAGTGGGTCAATGTAGTCCATATCAATCCAGTCCTGTAACCTCATCATCTTACATTTGACAGCAGGAGCAAATCGCAGGCCAAACATTCAAAGGTTGCTCACTGCTCAAGGTGTTCAAAAGACTCTGCTCCATTTTGTCAGCGTCTTCGCCTAGACAGACTATATCATCTGCATATTCTAAGTCAAACCAGTGCCTTAGACCACTCGGCCACTCCGCCCAAGACTTTCCTTCCAAGTACCAAACATAATTCAATTATTGACCTTTGAGGGTTATGTCTCAGTGGTTGAACAGTCAAAGTGTTTGATCCCCATTAGGGTTATGGGTACATCCTACTACCGGAGGATTCCAAAACTAGAATGAAATACATGTCCAGTACTCCCTGGTTTCCAATGATTAGCTAAGTGATGTCAGTTGGTAGCGAAACCCCTCTTCAAGACTTCTGAATACTAAATACCTCGCTAATCTAGACTCATTTCTCCACGCATGTGTTTCTTCACTTTCCAATTATAGTTCATTTTGATAACGTCAGTCCTAGTGGCTCAATGGTTTACGAGCTAGCTCGCCTTGAAACCGGAAGGTCTCAGGTTCGAGTGCTGGAGGTGGGTGAGTACTGCCAAAGGGTCCCAAACTAGACTGACAAAACAACTGCTTGTCCAGCACTCCAGTTGTGGTTCTCCAATGATTCTCTAACCGATGTGTTAGCTCATGATGAAATCCTGAAACCAACCAGATCTTGTAGTTAAACTGCCAACACAAGTAAGAAATACGCTTTGCCAGACGACAAAAATGTATATGGTATTCAGTAAAAAGCAGCTAATAACAAAGACTCTCATGATAGCGTTGTCATATTTACAAGCAGAACCATCTTGTTGAGGGGAAGTGTGAGGATAAACATAAACGCTAAAGGCTGTTAACAATTCGACAAAAAATAAATATTCCAGTTTGGGTTGCTTTCAACAATTCTACTTATGAAATGAACTAATGAACTAATTGGCCTATTGGACAAACAGGACATAGAGGACATAAACATTAGTCTAGCTAGCTTAATTTGCTGTCTCTCCGTCTGGATTCAACATAGAACTTGGCACCGAAGTGCAGCAGTTCCAGTTGCCACGTTCCAAATAGCACACAAAGGTAGACAAGAAAATGAGTGAAAAGAATCAATAGAGTTTTGACAAGTATAAGAGTGAAACAGAATGAGTAATGGTAGAGAGGAATATAAAAGATTACAGAGACTGAATACATCTGCGTAAGCCATTGACAACGATTTTGAGCCATGTCACCTATTGTCTCTAGCCATTGATTCTTAGAGTCCCGAGGGCAGGCCCCAACCCGGAAGTCTGCATCTCCCTACCTGACTCAGTTTAACTGTCAAGGATTTCATGGATTGATGGCATGTTTTTGTTTGGCCACCACTTACTCTTTTCCAACCTGCACCTATATCAGCTAGTAATGCCCGTCGGGGAAGGCGATGGTTAGGCATGCGCAGCACGTGACGTAGCCATCTCAATCTATGTAACTTTATAGCCTCGTCGATTGATTTCCCCTCCTTACCTAACACTCGACGCCTAACGTCAACATTACTTACCTTATTATACCACCTAACGTGAGAAAGAGATCGTAGACATCTGTGGTCAAAAACAGTCAACCTTTTCATGTCTTCAACTCGTACTGACCATGTTCCAGAGCCATAGAGAAGGACGGAGCGAACTGCTGAGCAGTGCACACGTTCCTTGGTTGATAGTCGGATGTCACGCCTACGCCAGAGACGGTGTAAGTTAGCGAAAGCAGCCCTAGCTTTCTGGATCCGTGCTGAGATTTCGTCACCAGTCAATCCGTTGGTGCTGATACAACTTCCCAAATAGGTGAAGCGGTCAACATGTTCTATTACTTCACTCCCTATCACTAAGCTAGGAGTTGACGTAGTCCAGTCCTGTAGCAGCATCTTACATTTTACAGGGGCGAATCGCATGCCAAATACACGAAGACTGCTGCTCAAGGTGTTCAGGAGACTCTGCATTTTGTCAGCATCCTCCCCTAACAGGACTATGTCATCTGCATATTCTAAGTCTATAAGACTACTCCCTGGTAACAAGTCGATTCCTAAGTTGTTAAGTTCAGTTAAGGATACTTCCATTAGCATATCTATAATGAAGTTAAACAGAAATGGGGAAAGTGGATATCCTTGACGGACACCACTGGTTGTTATCAATTCAGATGACAATTCCCCCATAAGCCTTTACACGGCTACGTGAGTCTGAGTAGAGTGCCTTGATTAGTGCAATGTACTTTCTTGGCACTCCCTTCACAGTCCAACACTGCCATAGTACCTTTCCATTCACGGAGTCGAAGGCCGCCTTCAAGTCAAGAAATATGGCAATTGTTGGACGCCGAAAAGTGTGTCTATATTCTAGGATCTGTCGGAGAGTGAAGATATGATCTATGCACCTTCTACCTGGTCTAAAGCCTGCTTGATTTTCCCTCATTTGTTCCTCCCGAGTTCTGCTTAGTCTGTGCATGATTACTGAGCCTAGGATTTTAGAAACTATGTTCGTTAGGCTGATCCCCCTATGATTATCACATGGCTTAATTATTTTTATTTTATTTTTATTTTGATTACAGCTTGATGCCACACCGTATTTTTAGGTACAGGTATGGAATTTTCAGCATGGATATCGGTAGCCCAAATTTTGCAGGTCGACCATAGATATCGGGTGTGCGCCGGCAGGGGGTCAAACCCCGGACCATGTGCATAGTCGGCGAGAGTCCTAACCACTGTGCCACCGACGCACAGGTATGAAGCTAAACAACTGATGCAGTAGTCTGACGATTATTTCCCTTGATCTATTGAACAGGAATACATGAAGAAAAGGAAAGCTGCATCCAGCATCAGGACACTTACTACAACTACGACCTTCATTATTGACTAACTGACGGAGCTTTAATGTAGAACTTTGTTGCATAAAAGTGCAGCATTTCTAGCTGCCACATTCCACAAAGAAACAAAAAAGAAATATAATCAGCAGCATGATTATGAACAACAAATTTTGTTCGAAACCTTGTCATCCAGTAAATACTAATACTGTTTCACTGACTGTGTGATATATCTAATAAACAAACTAATATGGAGTTTAGCAAAAATATTCATTCAGACATCTATAAAACACAAAATAATCGAGCAAAGAATATCCTTTTCGATAAATTCCTCTACCGGCTATATAATCACATATATATGTTTATATACATGGAATATTCTAGATTAGTAGTCAATAACAATATTAGTGTTTTTTAAATAATATCGATTTGTAAAGTAAGATCACAATGGAATTACAGTTCATTAAAGATGCTTAAATAATAATAATAATAAAGATATAATAGCAAATAGAATATCAACTAAAATTAGGAAAATTCCACAAAAATTCATGATCATTCAAACCTAGATAGCCACGGTAAGGATAATGTCTGAACTAGCTTCTTTTGAATGCACAAATTAGGCTTGTTAATATGGATCCCCACAGCCTCAGCAATGTTTAGTAGTCGAACTCTTAAGGCAAAATTGAGGTTCGTAGGTATACGGTAAATGACCCTGAAAGCATGGTTAACGTCAATCTTGTGTTCTGTATCCACAAGATGAGACAGAATAGCGCCACGAATAGATTTTGTTTGTCCTTTGCTTAACCACGCAGGGAGATGTTCGGAAATTCGACGAGAAACACGCCTAATTGTACGGCTCACTCCACAGGAGCAGTTAAATTGGTATATACACATGGAAGAGGCGAAATTAGGCAGTTTGTCTTTTACTCCCGAATGCAAAGGACGAGTGGTTTTAAAGATACATCATAATTCGGCAGCAGGGAATGCTCTTTTTACCGCATTTCTAAGGCGCTGTGTTAGTATCTCACTGGTATTGTCCCCAAGGAACTGCATTTGTAAGAATAAGGCCTTTTATGGAACTGTTGGTAACTTGGGTTGCTTTGGTTTTAGATTCATATTCTTATCAATAAACTTTTCAGGATAACCATTTTCACTTAGCAACCGTTTAATATTATTAAGTTCTTCATCAAGACATTCTTCCGAGCAAATCGCTCTTGCTCTATGAACCAAGCACTTTATCAGATTGCGTTTGTATTTCAAGGGCACGAAGCTGAGAAAATGTATATACTGACCCGTTGGTGTAGGTTTTCTATATTCACTTCTTCTTATTGTGCCATCCTCTGGAATTACTTACTACCACAGTGCCCAAGTTTTACACATATACTAGTTGACCCCGATCTACTAGTTTCACTGTCATATGTAATTGACTCCACTAACAGTTAGCATTACATGGTATTTGGTAAATTATAGGTTTCCAGGCCGTAGGTGTTACGAACTTCCTGGAATAATTTGAGCGCCGAGTCAGATTGATTCATTATAAATTATTTAAATTAATCCCAGCGTGTTAAGAAAATCAAAATAAGATTTTTCTGAACGTTTCGCTGTGTAAGCCACAGCTTTTTCAGCAGATCTGCTGAACATTCCAAGAGCCATATGTTCCAACTATCCATAAATATGTCTTCTACTATTGGGAATATTGGTGACCTCATTGCCACCCCATTTGCTTGTTTATATAGTTTATTTTGAAATTTGAATACAGTAGAAGTTAAACATAACTGAACACCTAATATTATTTCATCAACCGAGAGCAGAACTTAGTCCTCCTTTTGAGTTCAGCATCAATGTTCAGTTCATTCCTAACTGCCTTCAGAGCTGTATTAATGGGAATATTAGTATATAAGCAAGCTGGTTATGTTAAAACTAACCATTTTTTCATCTTTTTCTAATTGAATTTCCTCTAGTTTCTGTTTCATTATATAGTATTAGCTAGCCTAGAATTCTCCAATGGGGCATAACACTAATGCTTAATATTTAGATAACTCGTACTTTGGGATGTTCCTACAGTCAACTACTGGTCTATCTGTCTGTTTTCGATATTGAACTTTGTACCGATGTGCAGCAGTCGCCACACTCTCTCCTTGTAGCACACAAAGCAAGAGAGGAAATGCAAAACAGAGACAGTAGACAGGGATATGAATGAAGCTAAAGGAATAGTAATATCGAAGAACAATAGTTTTATTGGGTATTATAAGTCACAAGGAGTGGATGCATCTCTGCCAGTCATTGACAACTATTTTGAGCCATACCACCAATTGTCTTCAGCCATTGGTGTTTACCGTCCTGAGGACCCCCAAACAGGAAGTCTACACCTCCCTACACGGCTTAAACTAACTGTTGTGGATTCATTTCATTGACTGATGAAGCCATGTTTTGGTTTGACCGCCGCTAGCTCTTTTCCAGCCTGACCGTATGTCAGCTAACATTGCCCATCGAGGAAGGCGATGACTGAGCATATGTAACACATGTCCTAACCATCTCAATCGGTGTAACTTCATAGCCTCGTCGATTGATTTCCCCTCCTTATCTAGAACTCGACGCCTAACCTCAATATTGCTCACCTTATTACACCACTTTACACCGGAGATAAAACGCAGGCACCTATGATCGAAGACAGCTAATCTTTTGATGTCTTCTGCTCTCAATGGCCAGGTCTCACAGCCATAAAGGAGGACGGAGCGGACTGTTGAGCAGTACACACGCCCCTTGGTCGATAGTCGGATATCACGTCTGTGCCAGAGACGGCGAAAACTGGCATATGCGAAAATAGCCCTCTGTATTCGTACTGAGATTTCGTCAGAGATCAACCCGTTGGGGCTGATGGTACTTCCTAAGTAAGTGAAGCGGTTAACGTGCTCTACCACTTCACTCCCTATTTCTAATCTAGGAATCGGTGTAGTCCAATCCTGCAACATCATCTTACATTTTATAGGGTCGAATCTCATGCCAAACATATGAAGATTGCTGCTCAAGGTGTTCAGAAGACTGCATTTTGTCAGCGTCCTCGCCTAGAAGGACTATATCATTTGGATATTTTAAGTCAACGAGATTATTCCCTGGTAGCATGTGAATCCCTGAGTCACTGAAAAGAGTTAGGGTTAAATCCATTAGTACATCTATGATGAAATTGGATAGAAATTTATTTTTTATTTTATTTTTATTACAGCTTGATGCCACACCGTATTTTCAGTACAATATGGAATTTTCAGCATGGATATCGGTAGCCCAAATTTTGCAGGCCAACCATAGATATCGGGTGTTCGTCGGCAGGGGATAACGGGCATCCCTGACGGACACCACTAGTCGTCACCACTTCAGATGACAACTCGCCGTAAGCCCTCATCTGGCTGCATGAGTTCGAGTAGAGTGCCTTGATCAGTGCAATGTATTTTCTCGGCATTCCCTTTACAGCCAAGCATCGCCATCACATACATTCTACTAGGATGATTAGTTGTAGGCATGAAATTCCACAACCCCTAACTGAATGAACCACAGTATTATCTTATAAAAATATCGTTCCCTTTGCAGAATAAATGTGGAAAACCCAATAGTTGCAGAAAAATTGCAAATAGAGGACATCTTATAGGGTAGGGAAGGAGTTAAAAACAAATAAGAGCGTGTGGAGAAGGAACCAGTTGAGAAGTTGTTTACGACAGAGTAACTTGGCTTGATATTTAGTGGTTGAAATAGCCGCTGGTCTTCGTGGCAGACATCATATTGACAACAGATCTCTCAATAACTAGCGGACAAATACAAACTCGATCAAGTGTTGAGCAACGTGAAAAACAAGCGACAAAAATAGTAGTAGAAGCAGTACATGGTTAAATCACAAGGAGTAGAGACAAGTTATGGTCAATGATTGATTCATTAGAAGACAAAGGACTGCAAAGTTGTATCTGCTGGAATCTCCTTCAGAATACACACATCGTGAGCCTACTCTGATAACAGCCAACAGCAGTAATTGACACCACTCTCTAAGACATAACCCAACTGACCTATCAACTAATTTCCAATCACTTATCTACCGGTAACACACCAGAATGTTGTCCTATAAATCTCTCAGTGAAGTTAGCACCCATTTAAATAATCAAACACCTATGATGACTAGTTTTCAAATTTCAACGTATTTATTCCTTGAGATGATAGCAGTTAAACTTCACTGCATCATTTGGCTAAACGTTTAGATGTTATGAGGTTGATGACACTTTCAACCTATTGATTTTGTCTCAACTACCAAACAATTGACACCGGTATGTTGCACTGAAGGTACTAGATAGGTGGTGGTCACTTCACATGGTCAGGAAAGTACATCACATATATCTATTACCCAGGTACCATACAACATACCTGGCTGAGTGGATTAAAATGTCAGCTCAGAGCTGATCCTGAAGAACACAGGAAATTCGATCATCGAGACTGTTGAGATAAGCAAGAATGACTACTACTAGAAGTTAGGTAATGACTCAAAAACTGCTGGTGACACAATTGTAAATGCACTCAATAGTGTCGGGTTTATACTAACTGTAGTGGATTTCATTGACTGCTGAAACCATGTTTTCGTTTGACCACCACATGCTAGCTTTTTTCCAACTTGATCCATCCTATGTCAGCTAACATTGTCCCGTGTCGACGAAGGCAACCGACGACTAGGCTAGACATGCGTAACAAATGTTTGAACCACCTCTCTCAATCGATTTACCTGTTTCATAACCTCATCGATTGACGTCCCCTCCAACTCATCTTATTATACCACCTAACACACACGGGAGAAAGAACACCGGCACCTACAATCAAAGACAGCCAGCTAGCCAGCCTTTTCATGTTTTCCACTCTCAGTGGCCATGTCTCACTCACATTCAGCCATAAAGGAAGACTGGTCAGACTGCTGAGCAATACGCACATCCTCTGGTCGACAACCAACCAGCCAGCCGGATATCACGTCTACTAAGCCGGAGATGGAGTAAGTTTTCAGGCATATGCCAAACCAGTCTTCTGTAACCGTACTGAGATTTCGTCAGCAATAAGATCAACTCGCTGGCGTTATTGGTTGATGCAACTCCCCTCCTCCGCCAAATAAGTGAAGTGGTCAACACACTCCACCAACCACTTCACTCCTGCCTATCTTTAATCCAAGAGTGGGTCAATGTAGTCAAGTCCAGCAGGAGCGAATAGCACGCCAAACATTCGAAGACTACTCACTGCTCAAGGTGTTCAAAAGACTCTGCTCTATCTTGTCGACGTCTTCATCCACATATTCTAAATCATCGCAACAAGTCTATGGCGGGGGGGGGGGGTGATACAGCTTCTCAGGTGACGAAGTTCACACGCCCAACTACTTTACTCTGCATACTTAAATTAGGTGATTGACGTTTGGCTCAACAAGAAAATTCAGAATTAATGAGACAACACACAATGAAAGTAAAACTTGTCAAAACGTCTTGTAAAAGACATATTAATATATGTGTGAAAATTGGGCACTGTAGTAGTAATTCCATATTAGTTTGTTTATTAGATATATCAAACAATCAGTGAAACAGTATTATTTACTGGATGACAATGTTTCGAACAAAATTTATTGCTCATAATCATATGAATTATAATCACACGACTTCGAAACTTGAGTTTTATAGTTTTCTTTGTTCTTTCCCCTATTCTTACAGATATCCGAGTGGACAAAAGTTGAATCATTCCTATACACAAAGCTTCTGTTATCAATCTCTCCCTCCACCCCGTTAAATTGGATTTGAAAACTGTCATCTTATCCCATCCAGTCTATTGTATGGTTGTGTGTATTTGCATGTAGTAAGTGGTATAACTGAACTATTCCCTAGATTTCTTACCTTATTCGGGTCAACCAATCTAGATTTTGCTGCTAGGTGTTTATGCTCGGCTAATCTGACTGCACCTGTTCTACTACTTTGACCCGACAATCATTGCAGGGTATTAGATAAACTAAATTGTTTTGTTTTAAAGGCTCCACAGGATAGATCCTTTAACCGATAAAGCTTGTTTCTAATTGAGTTTGTGGGTGAATGAATGCCACTTTTATTCCTGCCTAGTTAAGAATTCTGCGTAAGGTTTCCGAGGTTGCTTCCTTCTATGGAAGTAATACTGATGATTTAGATTCCTTATTGGTAGGGTTGTCATTATCTTGCGCATGTTTGATATGCATGTCGTCATTAATATTACTATTATTATCATTATCACTTCTGTCATTATTTATTTTATTTTACATTTCCCTACATACTTCCTGATTAATTTATCAGGGTGATTATTAAGTTTCAAAGCTACTCTTAAATGCCTCACTTCCTGTCTTAGATTTTCTTTGGTGCTACTTAGTTTTTGTCCTCTATCACTTAAACATTTCACCAGTTGTATTTTTACTGACATAGGATGGAATGATCGGAAGTCCAAATATCGGTTTGAATGTGTGGGTTTTCTGTAAACACTAGTGTTTTTTAACTTCCCATCTTCTTTCCTTTTTACGCTACAATCTAACATTGGAAGCTCCCCTTGCTGACTTTCCAATACATAAGTGAATTGAATTGCCTCCACCTTATAAAAGAACTTTTTAACAGAATGAATAACTGCTTAACTATACCATGCCTATTGACCTAAGCCTTTTCTTTGAGCTTCACCTTAAAGAATGTGTAAATGAAATTGAAAACTCACTGCCCAACACTACTTATCAAATACTGACTTACTTGCATTGACGTAAAATATTGGACATGTTAGAAAGTATGGCTTTTTCGTATCTGCTTGATGATTAGAATGCCGCAAACTCTTAGACAATGTTTTCCAGCGATTAACCTGGCGAAACTAACGTTAATCAAAAACACACACATTGGAGAACTAATCTATAGGAATAAAATAAAAACAATATTGCGTGAATCAATGTTTATTTTAAGAAAGAAAAGTACAAACAAATTGGTGGCGGTGGGGGAGGGAAGACTTCATCTGTCCATCTGGTTTCAACATAAAACACTTTGCACCGGTGTGCGGCAGTTCAAGTCGCCACACTTCACTCAGCACACAAAGCAAGAGAAGATAATAAAAAGAAACGCAAAATAGAAACAGTAAACAGAGATATGAATGAGGCTGCAGGAATAGTAATAACGAAGAACAATATAGTTTTATTGGGTATTAAAAGTCACAAGGAGTGGATGCATCGACGCCATCATCGAGAACGATTTTGAGCCATACCACCACTGGTGTTTAACGGCCCGAGGACCCCAACCAGGAAGTCTACACCTTCCTACGTCACTGGCTTAAACTAACTGTTGTGGATTTCATTGACTGATGCTATATTTTGGTTTGACCACCACTGGCTCTTTTCCAACCTGATCAGTCCTTGTCAGCTAACATTGCCCGTCGAGGGAGGGAGACTCCATCCAAAAATAGGTAAGCTGCATATAATGAACACAAAACTTGAAGATCGTATTGAAAGACTGAAAATATGCAGCAGAAGTCCCAAATTATCCTCATAAAAACATTTCATAGTTTTCCCGGAATATATTGTATCTGCAATCACACGCCACAGCTCCGTTGAACTACTTCCTTCAATTCAAGAAAACTCTCCGCCCATCTAAGTAAAAGGAAAGAAAAATACGATCACAAAACACGAAACAAGTAACAACACAACACACACACATACAATATATATATATGCAATGACTCAGAATTTCGCTCCGATGCTAATTTCAATGCCTCCTCAATGTAAACCCTAAGGTCAACAGAGTAGGCTGAAACTCGGCTCTGTTTTCATCACAGTCATCAGTTATTATGATATACATTTCGTCATGTGACCAGCAGTTCCCCACGTCCTCCTTCACACTAGTGAGACATGCCTGTTGAAATTCGAAGATATGAAGACGCTAGTTGCATCTGACCACAGATATCCGCGTTATATCTCTCATGTTAAGTGGAATAATATGGTCAGTAATCATGAGTTAGTTAGTTAGGCACCGACCATGCACATGGTCCGGGGTTCGATCCCCGGCCGACGCACTCCTTTACCTCGCTAAGCCAGAAATAATGCTGGTGAAGAGGAAAGGTTGGGCATGAGGTTAGCAACCCCATCCTGTAAAATAAACACTGCTACAGGAACTTCAAGCCACTAGCTTGGAGCCCTATGTTCCACTGTGGAACGTGAAGGAAAAAATTAATAAAATAAAAAGTATTAGATCAAGGAGGGAAAATTAATCGAACACGTTGTCAAGCTGTATCGATTGACAGGATAGATGTTACGCATGCCAAGCCATTGTCTTCACTATTTACCTGACAAAGGATTCGGTTGGAAAAGAGTTAGGGGAAAATCAAACCAAAACATGGCATTAATCTAGTCTTTAATTTGTGGTGTCAACCAGCCACCTAAGAATGTGTGGACTGTTTGACAGAGGTCTATCAAACGCTAATAATCAGCGGTGATATGACTCAAAATCGTCCTCCATAGCACAGATACATCAACTGTTTGTGTACTTCCTTTTCTCTCTATCCTAACGAAGTGTAGCAGATTGAACTGCTGCACTATGCATAGATAGCTTGGTGATCAAAATTTATTTCGACTCAGTAATAATCAAAAGTGACTAAGTATTACTGGCGTTAAAGTACATGCCCCAAAAGAGATAACGCCAACCAAGTATACTTAGAATTTTAGTTAGAATCTCTGAACATCAGATCACTTAAAGTTTGTTTTGATAGTAAAAACACCAAGGTTCAGTTATGAAGAGCACTGATTACTAACCATATATTGTTAACTTAGGACTGGAGAGATACAATTATCTCTTCCTTGTGTCATTTGGAAACTTCTGTAGTGTATTCACACTTTGAAAGCCCACTTTTGAACAGCCTCATCATAGGAAATACAAAATTTTAATGCCATGCCACAATTGCAGGGTTATTAGGAAAGGAGCGTTATACAATGAAAATTATACACGAACCATTTGCTTAAATTAATATCGACAAGTACTCCTCTTCATTACAGGACTATTTTACTGACATGTAACCTCCACTGTTGAAATCCTTGTAAGATAATCTCACCTTGATACACATCGCTAACCGTTTGCAAATGACTAAAAGGGTATAAGAACTAATTTCCCTGTAGTGAAAAGTGCAATTTCATCGTGTTGAATGTCACAGAGGATAAAGGGTTTATGGCATACCCCTATCTGCTTTTGGAAAAACAACGATCACTATGACTTTAAACAGTAAACTTATTTATAAATTCCATCTACTTAAGAGTACTTTCTGAGGAAGGAATGGGCGGGATCTACCAAGTCTGGTAAGAGATCAGTTCATCTCCTCTGACACTGGCTGGAGGTTGTGCGATATGTATCACGAATTGGCAGAAGTTGGAATTCATGAGCTGACCATTGAGTAGTGTCTCAGTGGCTGAGAACGGTCCACGAGCTCACCTTGTAATAGGAAGGTCCTGGACTCGAACCCTGGAGGCGAGTGCGCACTGACTAGGAGTCCCAAACCAGGAAGAAACAGTAGTCCAGTGCTCTATGTCTGTCTGTCTGGATTCAACATAGAATCCAATGCTCTCTGCTGGTTTTCCAGTTGGCTCCCTAACTTGATGTCAACTCGTGACGAAACCTGTAACCAAACAAGTCTCTGCCAACCAACACTCGGCAAATGGTTATATTTTTTCAAGATAACTTTGAGTAGAACTTACCATAAATAACGGATAAATCACGATCCGAGTGACTATTGATACATGGAGTGCGAGATGAACAAAGACAAGCACCTGGACGCATCATGTTATTCTTATACAGGGAAGCTCACTGATGCCCATTCGAATAACTCACTACTCTTTACTTCTGTTGAAAGGATTGCCAAGGGCGAAACAATTCACACAGGTTCAGTCTAGAGTTTTCTTAGAATACAGCCAAGATACTTCTGCATGAAACAGATATTCATTGGGATGAATGGACTGAGCGAGACTGGTTTATATTTGTATACTTCCATAACAGGAACTTGACAAATACTGACTCATTTGGTTTGTTCACTGGAATTCCTGACAAATCCAGGCGCATCTGAGTTAAAAGAAAGAAAAATGCAGTTACAACACACGAAACAAGTAACAACACAACACACACAATATATGTCTATATACATACAGTAACTCAGAATTTCGCTCCGATGCTAATTTCAATGCCTCCTCAATGTAAACCATAAGGTCAACAGAGTAGGCTGAAACTCGGCTCTGTTTTCATCACAGTCAAATGTATTAACGGATAAACTTGTCAGGTCACGTGGATTCTCTAGTCCTTCTAGCATTTCTGAAGTAAGGGATTAATACATCCACATGAAACTGAGTTTTTCAAGTAACTAGGGCACCAATATGCTACTGTCTTAGTCTTAACTTTATGGAAACGAACGTTATTTATGTTATGAAAACGAAATTCATGCAGTAAGTGAAGTCCATTGTTGGTGAGTGACTTCCCCACCGGCTTTCACCACCTTTGAGCGGAGTAGAAAACAACTTAGATGGATGTTCTACTGATACGTCCTCTTAAGGACAAGTCATCATGCCGCTGGATATTCATTACGCCTACTTAATAATTACCATTAAAAACTGGAAATCATTGCCAGAGTTTACGGTTCAAGTTCCTTTGGCCAGGAAAACATCAAGCAGAAGCTGCCAATTTGAATCACCACGGCATGCTTAATTATTCCTGAGTTAGTTAACATGTGCTTAATTAACCACTACAGATACATTCCGGGGAAAATGTATTTACCACTTCTGTCTAGATCATTTGGAAGTATTATATGCCTAGGGAAACAATCTACAACTTACAAAGACAAAAACAAATTAAAGTGGACACCATACATGTACCACCGACACCACGAGACAAGTTAGAACTTAAGCACCGGTAAGTACCCGCGGAGTGCGATTGCACCAATGACCTTCAAATGCTCACTCAGTAGGTTAGTGAAACCTGGCAAATAATTTTGTCATGATGAATAAAATATGTTCAACCCAGTATTATTTTATTATATGGGTTATCTGGTAGGTTTCAAGGTGACTTTAAACTATAGCAGCCCAGAGGCGTCAGAAACAGAAGTGCGTAATTTAAAATAAACACCTATGTACAAGTAATGCTATGGTAAAAAATGGTTACATAGGCACTAGGGTATTACGTCGTCCCAAGTATTTGTCGCAGTATATTCTTGATTGCCCAGCCATTACGTTTCACTAATCTACTCTCTGGGTGCTAGGCGGTTGTGTGTTATCCGAATACCAAATACATTGCTGACATGAGGGACAAGTTGGCTCTCGAAGACAGTGCCATGGCTGGAAAATAATCACCGCGGGCCCCAAAGAGAGTAAGCCAGTTGTCAATAAACGCCCTAGACACTGTTTTATCTTGTTCCTACGAAGGAACCGCTTCACACCGTTTCGTAAAAATGTCGACCACTACCAAGATATATTCGTTGCCTCGTTTTGAAACTGTAATGGACCCCCTGATATCAGCGCCCAATCGTTGATCCGGTGTTCTTGTTAACATGGATACGAGGGTTGCTTGGGGGCCCTGTAGAGGCTGCTTGGCCCAGCCACATGCGTTATAGTTTTCGTGGAATTCAGCAATATCCCAATGTGGCTGCGACCACCAGGCCAGGTGGTGGATGACATTTTCCGTCCTGTATCAGACAGTATGGCTAAGCTGGTGATGCACTTAACTAATCAGTTCCTGTATATTTACTTTAGGAAATAAAAAGCGGTGAGATGCGTTCAGCTTCACTACACTTAGGACGTCGTCTATTAGTCCAAGTTAGCCCCCTTTGCTACAGAAGTATCGCAATGCGACTGATAAATCCCATAATTCCTTAGACGACAGCTTATTACTCCTATGACGATGACGTAGGTAGACGGGTTTTGTGCCTTTTTCCGTCGCTTGCGGGGATGTCCAGTCAATATCTGTTGCTGTACCAAGAGGGGCATTTACTGCAGGGTCGAATCTAGGCATTCTAGAGAGAGCATCTGCATTGGTCTGATGCTTTCCTGTCCGGTATTCACAAGTGAATTTCAATTCTGTCACATGCTGTTGCCAGTTTACTGTATAGGCCTAGTTTTCCTGGAACTTTTGCAGCCACCGCACGGCACCATGATCTGTGCGTACTCCGAAACAGCGCCCGAGAAGGTAGTGACGACAGCAGTGCAAGGATTTAACCAGGGCGAACACTTGCCTCTACATCGCGAAATAGCTGGCTTGATACTCGTCAAGTTTCTTGCTGGCGTACGCTATGATCCACTCATGGCCGTCAGGTGATGCCAGTGACAGAAAGGTACCTATTGCATTAGCACTGGCATAAGTGTCCAGAATGAACGGACGATCAGTCGGTGGTGTGTTGGGAAATACCAAACTGGGTGGAAAGATGAAGCATTCCTTTAATTAGTCAGAGGAACTCTGACACACTACAGTTCATGCGAACTTCCTCCCTTTTTCAGCCAGTCTGTATAAGAGTGCCGTTAACGATGCGAAATTATGTACAAACACCTTAGAATACGACGCTGATCCAAGGGAGCTGCAGAGATAGCTAGCTGGTTTATGGAGGGCCCAAGTTGAGAAGAATCTGGCCTTATTTGAGACTACTTGAATTCCATATGTTATTATATAGTGACCCACAAAGATCACTTCACGCTGCAAAAATCAGCATCTGGCGGGCTCAAGCTTTAGTCCATGAATCCCTAAGCAACGGTAGACTGTCTGCAAGCTGTAATGATTTGCCGAACACCATTATATCACCTAGGTAGATAAGTTGCCAACGTGTCTGACGCCAGCTGCATCAGACATTGAAATGAGGCAGAGGGTGTTGGATAGCCCAAACTCGTAGAGCCCATTAGGCAAAAAGAAGGCTGTATTTTGTTGACCTTCTGGTCGTACTTCAACTTGTCAGAAGTTGCATAAGGTACTGGTGTTCAACCGGCAGTAATCAATACAACCTAATAGAGACAAATATTTTTCTAGCCACGACTATGTGTGATGCCCATGGAGAAGGAGGGGGTATGATTTTCTTTTTCTTTGACATCTCGCCGACGATGGAGTTTAGTTCAGATTGGTAGTGAATTACGATTGGTTGGCAAGGCAGAGGGTTTCGCTCAGTATCAACAGTGTCTTGCGTAATTACGGTGCGCCAAGTATTGTGTTCATCACCAGAGACGTGTTTGAACTTACGGATAAGTTTCACTTATCAGGAAAACGTTTACAGCAATTTTATAGAGTGTTTGGGATGTGCTAAGACTCGATACTGATTTCAGTTTTTGGCTGGATTCAGAAGGTATGAAGATAGGGTTCATCTCGATATGTAATCTGACGGTATTGATGATGGCGATGGGTAATAGGGAAATCGACACCGAAGATGATATTCCTTGTAATTTGTGGATAGAGTTAAAACTGAATTTCGACCGGAAGTTCATGTAATTCAAACTGAATTGTGACTGTGGTATGCGCCTCTATTCGTGCCCCACTTGCTGCAGTCAAAGTGATATGACAAGGTTTGAGTACACGCCGTTTGGGCAGGTGATCAAGGGACTGCGCGTTTATCGGGGACACAGATGCCCCTGTACCTACCACGACTACCATTTTACTCTTATGAACGGTGTTATTTATGGTAGCAGGAGCGGTATCAGATGAAAATGTAGAAATATTATAAAGACTGCTTAAGAGCGTTTGTCATGGCCTCAGTGTCTCGCTATTTGCTGCCGGACCGCAGACATTAGTAGCAGTCTGAGGGAGCGTTATCTCCACTTCGCTGTTTTCTGAGTTGATGTGAGCTATAGTCTAATCCGTAGATGACGGCAGTACTGGAGTAGTGTGGAGAGGGTCGCTACACGTGGCAAATATGAAGCGAAGGGTAATCTATTTTAATGCGGCCATACTATTCACATGAAACCGGAGGAGGTGCGTGCAAAGTTCACCGGTGGCTAGGTCCATCACGAAACGGCCACGTACTAACTCATCTCTACATTTTTGGTCCTGTACGGCTGCGCACTTGGCCATGGTTTGCAGAGTTTGAAGATAGTTAAACGGACTTTCGCTTGGCAATTGACGTCTGCCTATGAAATGCATCATTTCGTGCCGTTGTCTGAGGCGTAGATCAAAATATTCGTCCAGCAAGTTTCACTTCCACTGATTATAATTGTTACTGCAATACGGCAGCCGGCGCTCTATGACCAGCATCCCCCGACAGCAATACGTAGATATGGCTGAAATGATTGAAAGCTGATATACGAATCAATAATGACTTAACCTGCAGTTTTGATTTGATAGTTGGAGTACAGCTGAAAGACGGGTAGTCTGCGTGATGTGGATGTTATTCCTTCAGATTGGTTGCACTGCTTCAGACAGAGCACGGGTGCCTCACTGAAAAACTTATCTTCCATGTTCGCAGCGAAACTGGAGACCTACAACACCAGTTTGTAACATACAAAGCAAAATATGCAGAAATAATGAAACAGAACACGGGCTCAGTAGATAATGTGTATTCAGAATAAAATCAGATTTAAAGGGCACGAGTAGAATTTTACCATCTAACAGTCTCTATTGTCTTCGTTAATGTTAAGTCCATGCAGGATAACCTGTCGAAGGCCGTTATTTCGAGTGTCCGCGTATAAACAACCGATATTGTTGCTTGTGATTAGTCGGTTTATCATCAGAGTTTCGGTAATTTCAAAAACCATTTGGCTGTTTGGTAAAATTTCCCATTTTACAGGAGTATTTTATTCTATCGGTTGCATAATTGACAATAAATACTATTACAGCATAAAAAAATGATATCAGTGGATTTATTTGCTGAATTCAGTATATTCATTCGGTACCTTAGTCTGAGGACTTGGAATCTAACGTTCCAGAAAGGCAATAACTTTGTGCAACTTCAATTATTACCTGACTATTATTTTCAGCGAATCTTAAGGTAGTATAAATTATTCAGAAGCCAGGTTAATTATGGTGAAAACAACCCGATTAGTGCAGCTATAAGTGCCTACTCGGATTTGCTGATTGGGGTTGGAAGGCTTGAAGCCTTTGTACGTATCACTGTCACTCTTCAGCTCCCTCAAGATCTTCAAGTCATCTGCGCGTGATACCATTGGGGAATCCGTGAACACAAATAAGTGAGTAAGGAAGGCCCGAATGCGTTGCCTTGTGGCATTCTGCTACGTCATTTTGCCCAGAAGGAGAGTTTTGAGTGTATCATGAGCCCCTCTCTTCTACCCACGAGGAATTCCCTAATCCAATTTAGTAAGCTGTCCCTGATTTCAAGACTTTCCGACTTCGTGAGCAGTCCTTTGTTAGGCGCGTTATCGAAGGATTTGCTGGAGTCTATAAAGACAACGTTGACGGGTCTTTGGTTGTCCCTTGATTCAATGCAGCTTCCTGTTGCAGTGACAAGGCTTGACAGAAATGAGAAGTTTCCTCAGGAACCGTTCTGTGCTCTGGACAACAAGTTGTTGCTTTCTAGGTATGTTATGATAGCTTCCTTGTTGATTCTTTGCAGTATCTTGATTAAGGTGAGACTAATAAGCCTACAGTTTGAGGGACTTTGTCTTGGTCCCCCTTTGTGGATGAAGGTTACTATGCGCCTTTCAAAAACACGGTAACACTGGGTTCAAGGGAGAAACATATCAGTCAAAAGGGCAGCTATATAGGCTGATGGCTCCTTGAGAAGCCTCAGATAAAGATTATCAGGACCCGCTGACCTACCTCTATCTAGTTTCCTTAGGCAGTTGAGCACGATGTCGTGGCCAACGTCAACGGGTTCCACCCTGTATTCCTCTGCTGCGGCCAGAACTAATGCTATGGAGAGTGACGACTACTATGAAAACACTTTGGAAGGTAGTTTGACATTGCTTCTGTTTTTCTTGATCCTCTTCGATTGTTTCGCTGTCAACTACCAGGTTTGGGATCCTATTGGATGTCTTATTCCTGAATTTCGTGTCCGAGGAAATTTTCCTAAGTTGACAGTTGCATTTTGAGCCAGATACATTTCGAACTTCATCCTCGATTGGTGGATTTCCTGCAATAGCTTTCTCTTAACGACTTCACATAAGTTTCTGGTCTCAGAAGTCTTAGTGTGATAAATAGGTTTTAGCATTTATGTTCACGCCTGAGTAATTTACGAGTCTCTTCGTTTGTGTATGGACGGGTAGTGTTTCCGACCCTTTGGGAAAGATCGAGGGATGAAAGGTTCGGTGAGGTGCTTAAATTGGTCCTGTGCGACTCCTATACGGGACTGCATGTTCACCTACCAATTCACTGAGTTGCCTGCTGAAACGATAGCATTTATTCCAGCTTTCCAAAAGTTTGCTCGACCTTGGGTTCTGTCCCATGATACTGCTGCTGTGAACCTGAAAGTGAGAACAGAATGATCAATCGTTCCTTAGGGAGAAAGATGTAGTATGAGGTCCACATCCTCACCACGGGAGGACAGCAGGTTATGGAGTGAACAGAAGTGCTGCGAGTTGTGGCGCTGGGCTTTGTGGCATATTGGGCTAAGGCTAGTGAAACACCAGATTCCAGAGGTTTACAGTCGAAGGAGTTGTCTGAAGACGGGGCTTGCCCAACTGTTGGGACATTGAAGTCGCCGACTACGAGGATCCAATATTTCGGCGTCCAGGAACCTAACTTCTGCATCAGAAAGTCATCTGCACTACAGTCATGACTGCTGTATTTAGTAATGAAGTCAATATCTTGAAGTATGTATTTAAGTTGCAGCGTAGAAGTTCGCGCATTCCACTTTCATGTACAAGAGCTTCTATGCCACACACGGTCTGAAATTTCTCGAGGTAGATGGCTACACCACCTCCTTCGGGGCTTGGTTGATCCACCCTATGCACTGTGAGGTTTGACAGGTTGACTTCGTTATCGGTGACATAGGATGTGAGCCATTTCTCTATGATTATAATTGTATCCGGGTTTCCGGAGTCTATCACATTACCGAGCTGGAAATATTCAGCTCTAGCATACTTCATTTGTCAATTTGAGTAAATTAGTTCGCAATTATTCAGGCTCCTAACCGCTTATGAAGTAAGAAATTCATCTGTTGCTGATTGCTGTTGATTTAATAATACCTCATTACACGTTTATCTAGATACTGATTGTTGCTGCGAGCCGCTTGCATTTGATAATGTTGTAAACATTGTTGTCAGTAAGCTAACTAACGTTTTGCAGGCCATTTTCATACTTTTGTGAATAGCCGACCGTATCTACCACATGTAACGCAGCCTTCAGTTATTAGGCAAATTTTCGCCAAACTCAAACAATAATGATTCCTAGGACTATATCATGTAAATTACTTTTACCTATGTAAAGTGAGCTTACTGACATTATTCTATTACCTGATGTTACATATATCTTGTATAATTGAATAACTGCAAATGTGCTTGCTCAGGGTACATATTAACTGTTATATTGATGATGCCCGCAAAGTGGCGTCCCTCATGTACAAACGAATCAGAATATATTATTATTCAGCTCATGCATCCACTGCCCAGGTTAATGATACTTTTCTTGAACCTTTTCAAAATTATGCAGAAATATGTATGTACTGTGTACGCAAGTGGAACCTATTGGCAGTAACAAAGTATTACTCACCAGAATTATCAATATAGCTGAAATCTTACTGTTGTGCCATAATCTGTTAGTCTATTTTTCATTTGCTATAATGTGACTGTGTCCCCGTAACATTAACAACAGGTGTCAGGGTAGAAATAAAGGGTGAACCATTAAGAAATAATTCTTCGTCTTGAAAATTTTGCTGATGCGATTAGATGAATAGAAGATAACGTACCGTGTTCTGTGACTGCGAACCATGGGCATTCTGTTTTAGATTAATATCAGAACTGTGGGTGTTTTGAGTTATGCGTCTGACAGCACAGGTAGTCTTTTCTTCATGGCACATTACGATATCCAGAAATCACGAGTAGACATTCTCAGGTAGATTTATTTTGACTTTATGACTATGAATCGCTAGTCGGCTGATGTGTTCTGGATAACTTTAAACGCTTCGTAATCTTTACGCCTTCTTTGAGATGTGGACATGTTCACTCTGTTTAGCAACAACATAATCTTTTCATCGATAAACTCCTTCGAATATCTACTTTTACTTAGTAATTCAAGGATAATCCCATTAACTCACAACTTTCTCAAAAGTCAATATTCAGTCTTATCAAGTGTAATACACAAGCGAGAAACGAGGTTAAGTTACTTTATTGATACTCCAATCCAAAACTGAGAGGTATTTTTGTGACACATGAGAGAAGCACTCTGCGCAACTTTTTCATACCTTTTAACCCACTGTTTTTATGAATGTATCTCACACGCGAAAATCACCCTTTGCATGCGGTTGGCGATTTCAGGGTCATTTGTCCATTTTTACTTACTGGTGCTCAAAGTTTAACCTCGCCCGGTTGTTATACCTCCTGCAGTAAAGAATAGGCAACAAAGTCAGACGAATTTAAGCAAAGCAATCAGATTGCTCAGCATTATAAGTGGATGCTTTTCATATTCTTCATTGCAGGATGCAGTCTAACCCTAATCTTCGCCATAAGCTTCACTGTAACCTTAACTATAACTCCGCCTTAGACCTACCAAAACTTTAGACCTCAATCAGGCGGAAATTTGAAACGAAAATTGTGAAAGGCATCAATTTGTAGTGCTGAGCGATCTTATTGGTTGACTCAAGGTCGTTTGAATTTAGTGTCCATTCTTCGCTGTTGCTCCTCTTTTATCAAGTAACTAACTCCAAGGCCTCTCTCTGCAGGGAAAACGCCAAAAAATCAGTTAGTTAAAGTATCGTAGTTACTGTTGACGTCTGTAAAAAGTTGACGTTCGAGAGCAGAATACATTTTGTAAACGCCGTTATAGGTCATCCCAAATCAAATTAATCCGGTCCTTTTGGATGTGGTGAGACTAGGCTCAAACCTAAACTATAGCGACCCGACAAGATGACCCAAGTAAGCGAACGCAACGACCTTGATCGACCTACCAGACGAACACAGTAAAAACCCGTAATTTAAAATCTTTTGTGGACATCACAGTTAGTACTAAAAAATCACTTTTTCTTACGCGTCCCGAGACAGTCTCCTTATTGGAGTCCTCACTGATAGTTGAAACCTATTACTGTACTCGAATCCATCCACGTGACCGTATATCATTCTGTTTTGTGACTCACTGTTCCAAATACTTCTCTAAAGATAGTACATTGACTCATTCTCTAGGCACCTCTTGTGCAAAACTTTGCTGTTAAGTAGGGCTAGAGTTTTTAAGATTAAGGTCAGGAGTAGGCTGAATGACACAGTCAGGAGTATTAGTGGATCCCATGGTACCATGATCTGAGGTCACCCGGATGAGTACATTTATCGTGCATGCTGTGACTTCCCTTTTGATTGTCCCTTGAGTAGCCGAGGCACCTTACAACACATGAGACAGTTTTCCAGTATAATATCATGTCTGCAGTGTTCATTAATACTCTTTCAAGGATTGTGCTATTCTGTCACACCTGAATTCTGATTGGCTGTTCAAAGATGCCATCATTCCTTCTATGATAGCTTTATTTCAGGGCATTTATCTATAAGGGCTTCGGTTTCGTTGCAATGAACAGTGAAGCGCAATGACTCCATCATCGCATTCAACTCTCTCCGAGATTCAATGTCTGTAGGTAGAACAAACCATTTCTTTCCTCAAAACTCGCTTCTCGTTTTCCGAGCCTATAGTTTTCAAAAGTAAATAATCATATACAAACGAGTGGTGCAGCTACACTGAAAGCCAAAAGTAGATGTTGATGCCCACTACTTTACTGAACTTTAAACTGAAAACACCTATTCAAGAACTTTCATCCTTTGCACACTTCTGTATTGCAGTTAGCTTATAATAATAGATATCCACTCTGATAATAGCGGTATTAGGGTTGCTCAGATATGCTAATAAGCCCCTGAGAAATCGTTTTCCGGAAATGTGGGAGACGAAATGATGTTGGCGTTTATACGTAGTACGATGTGTGCATCGCTAGCTCTTACTTCAATATCTATGTTATTTGTTCTGCTTAGACCTATGGCAAATCAAAACACCAGTTTTATCGCCCAAAAACACGAGATATGTATTGGGATCAGAGAATCAGCGCTATGATAGTAGCTTAGCCAGCCAGGGGTCGTGCGCCAACCGACGAAAGGAACACGACGGCGCGCCAAACTGCACTGATGACTGACAACTAACCTTCAGCTTAGATAGCCGATTTTAAGGAATTATATGCAGCTACGAAAATAACTGTATGACTTGAACCACGAATGTGAGTCATGAGGTGCCCACCGGCTAAAGTTTGCCTTTTTATAACCCGATGGTACTCAAGTGGTTTATGACCCTTGGATTATTCGTTAGGACCACACAAAATTCTGGTGACCAAAGGCTTTCTGATTAGTGAATCATTACATGCTGTAAACATCTATTAAACTTTCTAAGCCATTTACTGTCTAGTAGGATCTGAACGGCGTAGTTTCGCAGCAACCCATGTACTCTGAGTCATAGTGGGACTGGCACCATAATATTTCCGTGAGGTTTCCAAATATATCCGTTGATTTAACTCGCTGAAGAATTCTTGCAACTTAACACCTGTAGATTCAGTGCTGAATGTAATCATCAAGCTCGTTGAGATACATTGTTACAGTGCCTGAGACCTACGAGCTGGAGTCAGCGTCCACATATTCGTGGTGTTATGCATCGGTCAGCTAACCAAAATATGTTAAAAATTAACGCCAGCAACTAGGGAGAATTAGTGGGCAGTCACAACTTCTCACTTGAATATGTCATAGGATCCGTAATCCAGGTCGCAAATTTTAGTGGGGAAAGTGCTGGTGACTAAATGGTCCAATGATAAATAGCCACTATAACCTCTCGTTAGCCCTTTCGCATAGTGTTGGTGGAATTACAAAATAGGTGCACAATGCACAGTAGATGATCGTGAGCCATGTGCTGTCCAGTAACAGCGGTCATCGTAAGTGTGGTAAGTCTGTTTGGACAGGTTTAGGCGACATGACCACTCAGAATTCATGAGTCCGTTTTCAATTTTTCTCAAACCTTTCACAGTTCTCAGTCCCACCTAATGAGAACTTTCACAATTAAGTCATCCAAACCTCACTGTTTTGCCGCTGACACTGGAAGTATTGAGTCTGTAATATTTGAGATGGGTTTACTATCACTTCGTGAGGATGTACAGGTAAAGCTCACCGCTAGTTCAGATACATGTATCACTGGCCATAAGCTCCTTCTTTGTACCGTTGACATCCTTTAAAAACCATGTGGCAGCTTTCGCTGAGATTGAAACCTGTTAAATAATCTTATTTCAAAGCATCTCTACTCGCAGACTCATTCTAAGAGCTTCTGCACAGACAGCTAGTTTTAAGCAGCTCAGAGTTTTAGGTGGCAAGAAAATTCTACCCACATATTTAGAAGTAGGAGATGATCCCGTTTTCTGGTTGATTCAAAACGGTTCGAAAACTGAGAATGGGACAGAGTTAGACAAGTTAACTTATGTCAGTCGAGCTTTTGATGCAAGCTACGACTAGTGTGACTAATGGTGGATGGGGATTTGGAAGCCGACTTTTCCACCAAAATAATTATTCATACTACCAACCGGTCAATTCTAATATTGTAGAAGACCAGTGGTAATCGTGAACCCCCTATTTCCACAAGCATGGCAAAGGGCAAGCCAGGCGGTGAATAACTAGACAAACAAACGGGAGGGCATTCATCATTCAGTAGATAAAGAAAGCTTTAGAAAGCATATAGTAGATATAGTTCCTACTTGGGTTTTGGTTCTATCATTCCTAATTTCTCGATTGATTGCTATGTCTGAGTGACCACAGCATGCCATGTGTTAGAGGCCTTACTGGAAAACACCAAGAATCTGTAGTTACTGGCATCTCACGCTCAATAACGGCTGACTGCAACAGGGCTGAACTGATTAAGAAACTGAAGATATTCCGTTGGAGCCATGTGGTGTGATGCACTTTCCAAAATAGATTTAAAAGATAATTTTCAACTGATTTAATTGAATTTTAGATTTTTCCCGTCGATTGATTGGGCCGAAGTGCTCGGTCTCAGGTTGACATATCGGGTTCTTGAGCAGATGCTTCGACGATGTCTGGGCATTTAATTAGTATTTAATTGATGGGTGGTGACTAGCAGTGGAATCCAGGATAACACGCATTTCGTCCTATTTGGGACTCGTCATCTGGGTGTACCTGCATTTCTCAGTGAGCCATGATGTTCCTACCGAGGCTCGAACCCAGTGCCCATAGTTTCCAACGCCAAAGTGTTATCCACTAGACCACTTGGGCCACGAGAGCCACCTCTTGTGCAACGGGTCATATTGATTCAAGAAGTCGACATGTCAACCTGAGACCGAGCACTTCGGTCCAGTCAATCGACAGGAAAAATCTAAAATTCAATTAAATCAATATGACCCGTTGCACAAGAGGTGGCTCTCGTGGCCCAAGTGGTCTAGTGGATAACGCTTTGGCGTTGGAAACTATGGGCACTGGGTTCGAGCCTCGGTAGGAACATCATCACTCACTGAGAAATGCAGGTACATCCAGATGACGAGTCCCAAATAGGACGAAATGCGTGTTATCCTGGATTCCACTGCTAGTCACCATCCACCAATTAAATTTTCAACTGAACCTTAATTATGAAGCTTCTATTCAACTGATGACCACTAATATTCTATTTGTTTCATTTAAATATTAGTTGTTATATTTCGGCCTGAAGGTATCACCTGCAGTATTACTAAAGGGAATAGATCAGATTTGGTTTGAAAACACAAACCACTAATGTAAATGCACCCATTGCCAGTTACTCTCTCAGGAGTATAGCGTTCACCAATAAGTTAATAGGACACGCCGCTAAAAGCCCTTAACGTTTCACTGTCATGGAGCCGGATAGCTCCTCCTCAGTAATTCTCAAAAACACTAGGTGTGATATTCCTCTTCCACTCTTTAAGTTCTCTATATCTGTGAACATTGGCGCTTACTCTGATGAATGTAAAACTGGCTTTATATTTCCACACTGCAAATCTGATTATGACGCAACGGTTCGAAATTATAGCCCTATAAATATAACCCCAGTTATCTCGCGAATCATAGCGAAAGTTGTTAAACATCAGTTGTCCGGCTATCTACTTGGAGAAGATCTTGTCACAAGGTCTTAAGGCAACTTTGTAAAACACAGGTCCTGATTTACTTGTCACTTTGACTTTCCAAGTGCATCGCTTGTAGTTAAAAAGCACATAAACTAGTCGTTGTTCTCCACTGCAACATATCAATAGTATTTTAAATTGTATCTCACAGTATCCTATCTGAGAGTTTGTACTCCTGTGGAAATCGTAGTCCATCACTGAACGGATTAAAGTCGTTTTCAAGTGACAAGGTTCTAATAGCGAAAGTCGAATTTATGTCGTCTCATCCTATGCAGGCCACAAGTAGGGTTGTAGTGGGTGGTGTCTTAGGGACACTTCTACTTGTAATCTACATTAAAAGCATTTGTAACTGCTTCACCTCAGGTAAACCATTCCTATGTGCTGACGACCTGAAAGTCGTTTACTCCTGCTAAAGTCATGAAATAAACGATAAGGTAAGTACAATACTCTCTCATCTTGGTGTACTAAATCCTATCTAAAGTTTAACATTGACAAATGCGGCTGGATTTGAATAAGCCGCAGCAGTCTCTATCTAATTATCGAAGTGAACGGGAAAAAACTACCCAAGCTCAACCCAGTAGTAGATCTCGGTATCGGATACTCTGGTGATCTGATATTTTCTGAACAAACTGATTATCCTAGTCGCAAAATGAGCAGGCTCCTAAGATGCATAACTTTCAATTTCTTTTGTTGTGAAACAAGGGTTTTATTATACAAAGTATGTGTCCGACCTGTTTTAGAATACTGCCCGTTTGTTCTGAGTGAATTCCGACAGAATGACAAACTTAAACTCGAGGGAGTGCAGCGGCAGTTTACCTCAAGGGCTCTTGCCTTAGAATGCGGTCTAGACTAAGCTGATTATTGTAGCAGACTGAAAATAGAAATATTCTTGAAAAGTCGTCCTAAGCTGAACCTTACTTTCCACTACAAGTTTAATAACCTTCTTTCCCAATCCTCCATGCCAACAACTAAATCTGCCTCTGTGGTCAAGTACAACATCAGAAATCACGAACAACCCGGTTGCTATAGGACGCTGTCAGACTCACGTGAGGTCCGACTTCTTAAATAAGTTTTCAGTCGTTTTGAATGGACACTCGCAGTCGCACTCCCAGTACTTATCTCTTCAGTCACTGGACTCCTGAAAGATGACAGGGCTGTCTTCCATCTGGCTCACGCACCCGCTTTTTTACTACATGGATGTACGTGGTTCAATTAACTCATGAATAACAACAAACCTCATTATTAAATGTAATTGTTGTTAGAAGAACTTGCTAAAAATTTGTAAACAGGGCATAAATATTGGCTCATACAAGTAATATGGAAGTAAGCATAACAGAACTACTTATTGTCAGTAAAATTCATGGTTTCTATACATGTGTATATACGTATATATGTATACATGCAAATATACATCACTTCTTGAGGACTCCTTATACTGTAGTAAAAATGCTGAGAATTCCATTCTGTATCACATGTACTGTTTTGGAATAAAGCAAATTATTATTCTTTCTGTCCTGCTGTTCTGTCTCCTTTTTTCACCATTTTGGCTTGTATTTGATTTTCTGGACGGTGAAAGATAATATAAATATTTGGCAACAATCTGAAAATATCCGAAAACCATAGTGAGCCCTAATCCTCCCTGCTGTGGTGCATGCTTACTGACTGCTGTAGAATACAAGCTCCACAGCGGTAATCAAATCTCAGTCACTACCTGAAGAGCGCCAGCAAATCTGAAAATTTAAGATATAATGGAATTATCCTCGTATTTGCACTTCAAATCTCATTGACGTACGTGGTAGTAATTTTCAGCTCCTGAATGCCCAAATTGTCATCTTATACGAAATAGTCTTCCACTGATCTGGTTCCTAACTGCGTATGGACTGAAGACATTGCCCGCTGCTGACTGCAGTTGATGTGATAACACTTCCATGCGTATTTAACTCGACACTGACTGTTGTGATGAGTCACTTGCAGTTAATATCGCTGCAAAATTCGTTATTTTTAAAGCGACTAGTGTTTTGCAAGACAGTTTTAGCATTTTATGGATAACCTACCGTACCTACGGACTGCAACGCAACATTCAATTATTGTGCGCATTTTGTATAAATTCAAACAACGGGGATGTTGAGTGTTATACTGTGCCCACTGCTTCCACCTATGTAAAATGACCTTGTAGATATTATTCCATTATTCCATGTGTATCTTACGTAACTGAATAATTGTAAGTGTGCCTACTCCATGTAAATATTGTTCATCATATTGACGATGCCTATGAACTGGAGTCCGTCAAGTACACAAGGGTGACAATGTAATAGATCATTATGTGATCAAAGCTCCACATATTACCTGTAGACCCTCTTCACTTTAGTAGGTGGAGTGAAAAGATTATCAAAAAGAATACTCTTTGTTCATTAACCAATCTCTTGAAATTTGTAATTTGCTTCTGTAATCAGTGAACACCATTTCGCTCAACAGATTTACATTCAGATTTTAAAATTTAACTATCTACAGTAGTCATCCACTGGGAAAACAAAAACCTGGTCAACCAAAAGAACGATGGAATGCAGTTGTGGATTATTGTTTTTTACTCTTTAAATAAAAGTGAGTGTATAAGTTTGGCTACAGCACTGGTGCCCAGAAGATTTGCTGAATATTCTTCCACTTTTAACACCAAAGCTGTGGTGAATGCGTTACTTGATAAAAAGGGAGAAAAAACAGAAAGAGGGAGGAAAACGCCATCATGTATTAAGCTTTATTCAAGTTAATAACTATAGTATCATTGTTCGGAAGAAGAATTTCGTTTGTGACCTCACCAGTTTAGAAGATGAGCGATATCGATGATAGTATAAGAGACGCTACGTCTAAATGCAAGTGTATATCCTCCAACTCCCTGATTGTTGGTCCTGCTTAGGCCAGACTTCTTGAGAGCAGTATTAAAACGAATGATTGATCGTCGAAAATTCGACATACATATTACGAGACCAGGAATGTAGTGCTAAGATTTCTGCCTAGCGAGAGCGCGAAAAGTCAGGCGTGGCACGACAGTGTGAATGCCGAACTTTGTTTCTCCAGCCTTATCAGTGGGCTGAAACAGTGAGGGTCGGCACACAGCATTGAATGACACAAATCACAAACTAAAACTTCTGGATATTTTTCGCTGCTACAACTTCGAAAGAGGCGCCGTAAAAACTGAAAAACAGGGAATGGGCAGTTTGTTTTCATTCGACACTTTTCAGCCACTCTAAACCCTGTTTAGCAGTCAAATATCATACGCCTCTGCCTGTTGACCCATACAGTTGGACTAATCATCCTCCCTTTTGAAAATAGAAGCCTCCTGAATGGACAGCCACCTGTATTAACTGTAGATCCCACTTATCTGCTTGTTGACTTTTCTTATCCCCTTGAATTCTGAACAGAAAATAGGGCTTCCATGGCACAGTTTCATTTCACTCTATTCCCTACAGTCTGTTCTAGCTGTCTCAACGACTGCCCATCAGCTTTCACCCCTTCTTCAATTGATCTCCTCCACGTGACACTCGGACCCACACGTAACCTGTCGTTTTCTACTTCGACCCCATTCGAAGGCCTTCCCGGCGAGCGATTTCACTTAACGGTCTCTATAGTGTGTCCAGTCCGTCACCATTTCCATCGTCATATTTGTTGGATGATGGTCCCTTGGCCGGTTCGTTTCAGGAATAACTTGTTGCTTACCCTTTCCAGCTGGCCATCTTATCTTAATTATGACAAGTAAGCAACTGTTGATGAGCGTTCGAAGGCCGCTCAAAATGCTTTCCGTTACGCACCAAGTCTCTGACCTATAGAGAGGCAATGAATTGAAATTAGTGTTGGAAATCTGTGTCCTATTCCCCATTCCAGGTCAGTGGAATTCCACACTGACGAATGGAGACCTATCTTGCATTTTCGGCCCTGCTTTCGCTTTCTTCGTCCGTGTCACTGCTAGTAATTGAAATGGTGCCTCCTAGATAAGTGAAAGAGGCTTCTCCTGGATTTCTCCCAGTGAGCGTGAATGACGCTTATCACTGGTGGTTAGGCACCTTGATTGTTTGCGTCGTTGATCATTATTGAGTCAGTTCGGAAAATTTCATTCGGTCTTTTGGAAACACAGGTAAGGCACTTACATCAGTGTATCCAGTACGGTATCACACAGCAACATTATATTATCCCATATAAGATTTTACGGAATACTTACTTTTATATTGGTGAATGAATAAAATTCATCAGTCAGTGGAGTCTATCTCAGCGAATACTCAGGGTTAAAGTATATGCTATTTTGGTGTAATTTAAGAGGTTTCAGTGGAGACACAGAACCTTCAGGTTACAGGACCAGCTCATTTACCACTCAGACACTTGGGCGTTGAATTCTGACTTCTATTAGTGAGCTAGGTCACCGACAACAAAGCCTGTAAATAAGCACTAATTAATGCTTCTTCCTCTCATTGAGTGAAGTCATTCGGGGTTAACTGCCTGGAATACGAGATACAACAATTTCAAGGGCTTGATGTTAAAGAAAGCGATGAAGACTGTTAGATTTTGAAACTCTACTCGCACGCTCTCTGAAATTTGATTCTGGACGAATTTACGTTCTCTACCAAGCTGGATTTATGTTTTCATGATATGTGAGTCTGTTACTCTGTCCGTTGCACAGCGACGAAACAGCTGTCCAGTGCTCCCTAATTTTCAGCCCGACCGAAAGCTGCTACCTTGACGTGGTGGTCGGGCTTGAACACCGCAATGACCCAACAAGCTATACTGGCTGGAACTTATGTTCCTGCAGGTCCTACCATGCCAGAAAGGTTGTTTGGATAGCGGTTAGACAAAAAGCAGCTACCCAATCCAATACTATGTTTGAAACAAATTCACAAAATATCATGCCGCATCGGTCGGGGCCCGGATTAACAACGACCGCGCTTTCTGCTGCCGTGTCACAGGGCAGAAGTGATAAATACGCTACTGAGACACACCAAATGAAAAACAACAAACAAAAAATCTCTGACTGGGGTACTGGGTGACCCTTGTTTGAATTTTAGATAGATACGTCTTGCTGATTGGTGAATACCAACAAGCACAAGATAGTGGTCCATGGCTTTCTCACCATTGCCTCCAACCACTTAACAAAGAAAAACCTGATAAATTTCCTAACACTTCATTTTTTAGGAAGGAATAATCTCTGTCATACACTGACTGACTGGTTTCAACAAAGAACTTAGAACACAAATGTCCACCAGTTCGAGTTTCCTCTCTCTCTCCCTCCATGTAGCACACAAAGCAAGAGAAAAAAAGTAAAGGGAGGTTCAACAGACAAATAATAAACAAAAGTGTGAGTGGGGGAAAAACATTATAGTACTATGGAAGAAAAATATTTTTGTCGAATGGCTGTCATACAGCTTACTGAATTGTATCCTATAAAGTATCAGTTCATGATGAAGTAAACATCAATGTCAAAACAAATCCTTACAAAAACGCATAATCTAATACGAATTGGTTAACTGCCCCCAAAATTTTATTACTCACTACACTTGTCTCAAAAATGTTCTAAATTTAAGAAAGAAATCAACATAATAAAACTATGATGAAACTGTTTCAGCTAACTTTGGTTTGTTAAACTGGTACTGGTTGATAATAAGTTAAAAACCTTACCAGTGAACTTTAAATTACCAATCCAGTATGCCAACCGAAAATGTAGTGTATTTTTCTGTTAAGTAATTGGGACTGTATGGCTTGAAAATGAAGTCTCCCAAAGGAGATATTTCTTCTCTGAACAAAAACAGTGATTTTAATTATGAATAAATGGGCGTTGTTCGTGAAATACAATCGTTACCATGTGTTGTCAAGTGAAAATCACTACATCATGAAAGCAGATGGATTTTCTTGTTGGAATCTTTCTGCAGTTTACATGTACGCCCTCAATAAAACTGAAACAGAAGTAATTGTTTGTAGAAATTATTTCATATTTGTTATTTATATGCTTAATTTTTCCAAAGTATTTCATTTTTACAGCACAGTGACGTTTGTATTTTCCCCACACTTTTGACCTGTGAACTCTTTTGGTAGCTAACCGTCTAAGCTTATCAAATGTGAACCTTTTATATCAGGATGATTTAAGCCAGTGTATGGAACTACTGTCTGGTTTTCTTCGCTGTGGATCTGAGACAGTAGAAGTGCTTTATTTAAAAGTCCGTTTTCTTCCCTTCTTTGAGTCGCATGTCAGTGGAACAGTGTTGTGGTGGTTATCATTGCGAATAGCGATTAGGACAGTAGGTTTGCACTTCATCATTTAGGAAGTTCATCGAGGCTGGTTGCACTGACGGACATATCAATATTTTCTACTGATTGTTACTTAACTGAAATGTTCATCTCTGTTGATATACTGGCCTCTAGCATGAACGTTTCGGCGATGCCTTAAGGTTAACTAGGTGCTGTTTGGTTGCTGGTGAATAGCTAACGTTTTCGACCTTTGAAACGATGGGGGCTATACATTCATCTATCTGAGTGATGCTGAAAATAACAAAATGCAATGTCTACCTAATAGTATTACTTCAAAAATTCAATGGATTTAACAAGTTTTTCCTCTCGATGCAGTCATCAACTATACTGTAAGTTCATGTAAATGTAGTACAGGTATGAGAAAGTTCCAGGTGAAATTATAACGAATAGCAAAATTACAAATAGGGACTGAAAACGTAATAATAAAGAAAGTAAACAGGAAGTTTGGATAAACATATCGGATCCATAAAATATACATGCAGGAATCAGTTGGCGAAGAGTTAGAAAATCTCCCAAGAATAGTGACAGAAAATGATTTGCCATCTACATTGATGGACAAGAGCATGAAACCAATGAAAGCTGCTGAACAGCTCTAGGTCGTCTGAGAGACTTTTCTGCTGTCGAATCTCGAATTTGAATGTGATACTGAGGCCGAAATTGTCCAAAAATAGGGTTTCAAAATCTTTGAATAAAACATACCCTACAACCAGCATACGAGTAATATTTTCTCCCGAGAAAATATCCTGCGAGAATGCAACGTCAGCATGTATCTACCATTCATCTGCTCCTGTGGAGCCCAGTCTATCGGTCGTACCATGCGTCAGCTTGTAAAGTGCGCTCGCTAGCACTATTCAGCCTGGCCAGCAAAGAGAGAACGTAGGTGTGTGTATGGCTGTGTAAGGGGACATCTAGTGGACATAAGACACTCATCTCTATTTGAGAAATCCTTCGAAGTCATATACGAGATCCTACCGCACCTCTCAAAAGGAGCGAGATCAGGATATCTGGGTATAGGTGAGGCACTAGCGACCTAAAAGCTGAGGTCAGAGTTATTATTCATGAAGAATATTTTTATTCCTTTACGTTCCAAGTGGAACACAAGGCTTAAAGCCAGAGGAAGTTTCGGTAGCAAAGATGTTTATTCTTACAGGATGGGGTTGCTTGACATTCCCCATTATAATTAGGAGGCATGTTTAAGTCATGTAAGGGAAAGATATCCTGTGTGATGGGTTTCATATAATTCAGTTGTGAATACATGTCATTTTGTGTACAGGCCACCGAATTTTCTTATCGGTCAGCCGAAGGTCACTTGTGCATTCAATTGGGTGGATCATATTTTGACTTTGCAGGTATTATTTACCCACGCCAGTATTAAAAACAATAAAACTCAGCTGATTCACCATTTTCAACTTAGCTTGAGAAAAAGTATTATCGTGGGGGCAACATATCCCAGTAATTATAAACTATAGCAGCCTAGAACGACAATACGTAATAAAGACCTTAACAAATCTCAGTCAACAAATCAGATGTGTCCGAAGTGGAAGTGTGTAATTTAAAAAGGTTTATATCATGGCAATTCTATGTTAAAAAGTGGTTGTACAAGATGACATCCTTAGATATGTTCCAAGAAAAATTCCCAGTTTCCCAAAAAGTTCAGTTATTGTGCAAAAATTCCTCGAGATAATTGTAAATTATCGTGTTTCTTGACCCACCTATTCACCACTCTGATCCTCTATTTTAGGTGACTCCATGGAGTGGAAAGTCTCTGCAGAAACTTTCAATGGAATTTGTGTGAGTCTCACCAAAAGGATTAACAAAATCCTCCGCGTGATTGACCACGTTGTGAATATAGCCCAGGAATGACAGTTGGTTACACATCTCCCTTCCAATAAGAATTTGTTTCAGACCTGGGAGATGTGAGTAAAATCGTGAGCGGTCTCCCGTTTGAAAGGGGGCGAAGTGAGAAGAACTGGGCTATTTTCAAAAATGACGTGGGCAAACTGGGAAAAGAGGGTACTGTTGGAAAATATGGGAAACATGGGGAAAGTGGGAAGAAATGTGAGATAATGTTTTTGTAGCGCAGTCAATTACAATTTAACTCAATCAAGTAAAGTAAACTACAGTAGCATTCTAATATAAATTAAGTGTATCCTTTGAGGAATTCTGTGAAGAAAATGTCAGACTACTTTATTTCACTCATTATAACATGCTTGTTTATGTCAAGGTGAACTTCTTAAAAGGCGATTTCGAATACATTACCGTGCACTCTTAGCGCGGTAAGTCATTAAAGTGTTTGTTGTGCAATATTTAATGTTAAGCTTATTATAATGGATACTGAAAGTGAAGTATTACCAAGTGTCAGTGCTGGAAATCACCCTAGACGCCTAAGAAGTACTTAATTTCTTTTAATATACCTTTTTGCTTCAGCTTTGTTTGTAAAAGAGACATGTCATCGATCCACAGCTTACAGGAGAATTAAAAGATTAAAGTTGCAATTGCTTGGTGATCTTGCCAAGAGAACAACTCCTGTTCACAGCGTCAGGGCTGGTGAATGTCCGCTAGATCCAACTTCTAGTAGCACGGAAAACATGCATGCTGACATAAAAATAACCCCACCAAGTAGGTTTCTTAACTTCAGTAGTTGACTATTTATAAGGTGATACAGTTAACGCTGCGGCGTCTGAGGATAAATCTTCCAATAACACAAGTGAAAGGAATTCGGAGGCAAACCTTAGGGCTACAGTCTTGAAGGTTATGATGACCACTAACATTTCAATTGCTGATGGCGAGAAGATAATGCGACTGTTTAAACGGCATCTTCCAAATTTACCAACAAATATAAGAAAGCTTCTGAAAATTAGTGAATCCTGCCCCTCAACTGCTATCGGTAGTAGAGTTTATTATCATATTGGTTTGTAAAGCATACTCACGCCTATACTGAGTTTTTGGTGTCAGTTTGCATCTTTTGGTAGTTTGAGTCTGCAGCTGAATGTTGATGCGTTGTCACTGTTTAACACAATACATAATAAGTTTGGTAGATATTCGGTAGACTCGTGAAATCGTTTCTTAGTGATATATTCCCTATTGGTGTTAATGGTGGTTTTCATAAACCGTCAGACTCCAGTAGGTTTTTGATACCAGTGACGTCACTGACATGGAACATTTATATGCACACGATCTGCATATCACTGACAGGCATATAGACTATCGTCTTCGCAACGTTATCTATGATAAGCCGGTCACAACAACAGGAGAAGATGCAAACGATTCTGCGTTGCAGGAAAGAATGTCAGCAATGTAAACAGCGGCAGTAGAACAGATAGCTTTATGGAATAAGGATGACTGCGATTATCACAGTGACACGTCCCTATTCAAGAGATTACCAATTGACATGGTTAGGAGCTCCCCATTGAATTACATGCATTAAGTTTGCCTGGGTGTTTGTAAGACGGCATATGGGTATATGTTTGCGGCTGGTTAAACAACGTCACAATTGGGTTTAAGCAATAACACAATTGCTTGCATTAATCGGGGGATGCAGAGAGCTGGATTCCTAAGAACTTACAAAGTTTAGAATTCCTGTAAAACATGACATTTTATCGGCTCCACTGTACGCTAACTTCTTCAGGTTGTTCACAAGTGTTCTTTATCTCACGTTATCATCATAAATTGTGCAACAGCAGCTTAGGCAATATCTACTGCGTTTTGACCGTCTTTACCCTGATGAGTTGGTTTACAATGTACTACTGCATGCTCTTCAACATTTAGCTAAGGACGTCGCCTTCTCGTATGAGTCACATTTGTACGAAAACAAGGGAGGGGTGAGCAGTGCTACTACTACTACAAGTACCCCAATTATGTAAGTTATACCAGCCTTTTATAGTAAATCTTTCTCAGATCACCCGAAGATACTAGCTCACTTCAAGACTTGCTTAATGCCCTGAACAAGTTGGCAGGTGCAGTTCTATCTTACAGTTTTGTGTTTATCCTAGAAATTACTAAACAGATAATGTGATCAGACTTAGTGAATCGACAATGAAACTGAGTCAGTCTCTCGACTCCCTGCTGCATAAAACTACCAATAAAGGCACGAGTGATGATGATGATGATGACGAACATGATTTTAAGCTACCGATTAAATCATTGGCTTTGCTGCACATTTTCGACAGCAAACTGGAACATAAGGAGTATTTTCAACAAATAGTAAGTAATTTCAGCTTAGTTCCCTTAATATAACTACCTTTTTAGATGTGTCAACTTTCATTCAAGGTGCAAAATGACGCAGTGCGATCTACGCGTCGTTTGTTGAGTACAATCCTTGATAAAAGCCTGGCAAGAATGATGACTTACAAGGGTACTTCGTGCAAGATTGGTGTCCGTAACTATCGATTTTTCCAAATTATAACTGGTATGTTTTAACAGAGAGAATCTTGTGTATACTAACCACATATTCAGATGTCATCGTTCGTAAACAGTTAACACTTGGGCGCAATGAGAAGGAAACACTTGATACGATAGTCAAAGCCACTAAAAATTGGTGTCATGATCAACGGCTTCGAAAAAAAATTGGGATTACTTATCAGAAGAGGTAGAGTTTTAATGAACAAGTGTTCAACTATTATTTTTTTAAATGTACTTCATTATTATTATTATTATTTCCACGTATTCAACTGCTTCCCTTATTGCAGGTGTGCGTCAACGTCATTCAACCTGATCCCAGCCAATCACTGTCCACCCTCCCCTCAAAAATAATTTATGAAATCATTTTTGTAAACGTGTTTTAACCCTTCTTACTATTTTCAAGACACCTATGTTTAACTGTATAGAATATACTATTCCCTCACTGCATTTGCTTTATTTTATATCAGTGGCACAGGGAGTTGTAAAGGTATTAGAATCTAATGGAGGTAGTCATGACGCTTGTAAATGTAGGAAGGTTGATTCTAGTAATAATTGTAACGGGTGAAAGTTTGCGAAGTGGTTAGTAACTGGGGAAATATTGAAAAAAAGATTGGTTGATTTGTCGTTTAAAACGTCGGGTGAATCATGTCGCACTTTGTCCAAGTCTTCGCCGATCAAAATTGCCCATTTGCATTCTCCGACTGGGAGCCTTTTGTTTAAGCAACACTATATTTGGATGGGATCGTAGCTAGAGTCAAGGTCTTTCAGAAGTTGATCCCCAAGAACCAATCAGATACAGGAAATGCTAAGAAAGGTTATTCCAAATCAAATCATGCCTGCCTTTTTGGACTTGGAGAAGGTATTTTTTTCTGTAAATCTATACTGTTAGGTAGGGGTTATGGCTTTTTAGATTGAGGTTAAAGAACAGTGTCAGAAATATCAGTAGATCTCAAAGTGCCATGACCTACAGTTACCTCGAGGAATGCATCTGTCGCACATGGCACGATTTCTTTATAGATCATCTGTGTGGTAACTGGGAGACATTCTTACAGCACACAAAGTCGACAACTGTTGAGTATAATAGCGTGTTTCTAATGTATTTTAGTGCATTTTTCAACGATTATGAAGCTTTTTCCCATCTGAATTCTGATTGGTTGTTCAAGGTCATTATGATTTTGGCTAAGATAGTTTAACTTCGCCGAATTTGCCACATAATTCGTGTACAGCATACATAATTCCCTCCATCTACTACGGACACATCTCTCTCGTTGCTCAAGGTCACTAATCCGTTCATTAAGTCGTTTCGTTTTGGGCTGTCATAGTTTAGAGTCATCCTGCACAAAGAGAAAATACTATGCAACAAACTCCTCTGAAAATCCTGGACAATATATAAGCAGTGTTCAGAATGAAGCTGTTATTATATTATTATTATCAATAATAAAGATAGACATTTTTTAAAGACCTAACAGTCATATGGGCATTACCGATCACCTGTAATATTATTTACAGCTGTTAATATCCTACGAGTAACGTAACGCTACTTATTATTATTGTTTCCTTCAGTTCCTAGACGAACATAAGGCTTCAGCTGCCCGTCTCCATTGCGTTCGCTTCTCTGCCAACGTTTTCATCACCTGGCTCCACGTCTGCTCACATGCTTTCATCTCCTCTTCACATGACCTCCTCCATGTCACCCTTGCACTGACGACCAACTCGCCGCTTACCTTTCGGGTTCCAATCGAGCAATGGCTTGTCTAGTGATGTCACTTGATGGTTTCCTCAGAGTATGGCCTCCAATCCACCTCCATTTCTTCCTGCCTATTTGTTGTACAATCGGTTCCTGGTTGGTTTGCTCCCAGCGATCTCTATTGCTGATCTTTTCTGGCCATCTGATCTTTAGTATTGAGCGAAGACAGCTGTTAATGAAGGTCTGTAGTTTGTTTGAGGTGCTCTTTATGACGCGCCAAGTCTCTGATCCGTATAGTAACACAAACTGGAAGATATGCAAGTGAAAAGCAACAAGTTCACAGAAGAAGAATCATCAAAGATAGGTCTTAAGGTGAACACACAGAAAAAAGAAGTGATGAAGAAGATTCCTGGCCAACAGTGACAGCAACAACAACAGACAACAATCACCATAAATGGGAGAAATCTGAAAGAAGCAATCTCCTTCATCTACCTCCCTCCCTGGGAAGCACTGTTTCAACTACAGGCAGACGGAACTGATGAGGATATCAAGGAGCGGATCCAGAAAGCAAGAAAGCCTTCATTTCTCTCAAATCTATGAGGAGATCAACAAGATCCGGATTTTCAACTCCAAGGTGAAGTCAGTTTTACTATGCGAATCAGAAACTTGGTGCGTCACGAAGAGCACCTCAAACCAACTACAGACCTTCATCAACATCTGTCTTCGCTCAATACTACTCAAGATCAGATGGCTGGCCAGAAACGATCAGCAACAGGGATCTCTGACAATTAACGGACCAACCCAGCAGGAACCGATTGTGCAGTAAATAGGCAGGAAGAAATGGAGGTGGATTGGCCACACTCTTAGAAAACCATCAAGTGAGTGACATCGCACGTCAGACCATCGCTCAAGTGGAACCTGAATGGAAAGCGGTGAGTTAGTTGGTCGTCAGTGCGAGGCTGACATGGAGGAGGTCATGTGAAGAGGAGATGAAAGTATGTGGGGAGACGTGGAGCCAGGTGAAAACGTTGTCAGAGAACCGAACACAACGGAGATGTGCGGCTGAAGCTCTATGTTCCTCTAGGAACTAAAGGAAACAATAATAATAATCAGAAAATATGCTCAAAATAAATTTAGTAAAATATCTTTGACTTACGCTTCTGTAGCAGGTGGTTCTATCAGTGTGGAAAACAAAACTTAATAGTATCTGAATGAACATTAATTTACTAATCAGATTAACCTTTGGTTATCAGTGCAAATCATAATTTTTCTTCAACGGTAACTCTTAATCATAGAGGCTATTTCGCAATAGTGATGGCAGTCATCAGTCTGGCGGTCATTACGTCTTAAAATTACTACTTCCTATGATTTATAGTGCAAAGCAAAGATTCCTAGTGACTCCAGTGCAAGAATATACGGTAGCAGTATAACTGTGGTGAGAGCTGGCTGCGAGTAAGCCAAAATTGTAGACACCAATTTACATCAATGTTTACGTCACCAATCGGGGTCATCAGAAAAAAATAGTAACAAAGCTTAACCTTGAGGAACTCATCAACCAATCACAGCAGACTTAACGTGTGCAAATACGATTCGCAGATGTGTGGCTTAACTTTCTACGAAACGACCACAAGCAGTACAGAATAAGCTTCATCAAGAAAACAACCAATCAGAAGACGTTGGTTCTCTTCTGACATTAACGAATAATAATGTACATAAAAATCTATAAATATCCGTTTAGTTTCTCAATAAACGATCTGTTGTCTGGCCCTTGTCTTCTGCCGTTACATAACTAGTATATTTGGATAAGGTAATTGCCTCCATTTGATGATATTAGATGTTTGTGGAGGCAATTGGCAGGAAGCCATGGACACCACCTAAGTTTCGTGGCGGCAGGCTTATCTGCAACCTTCACGGAACTCATGTCCCTTCTGAGATTCGAACTCGGTGGCACAGTGGTTAGGACTCTCGCCGACCATGCACATGGTCCGGGGTTCGATCCCCTGCCGGCGCACACCCGATATCTATGGTATGCCTGAATTTGGGCAACCGATATCCATGCTGAAAATTCCACACTTGTACTGAAAATACGGTGTGGAAATCAAGCTGTAAATCAAAAATAAAAAAAAATAAAAAATAAAATAAGGTCCCAAGGGATGCGAATGCACGAGTAACCTTCAGCCGACCAATCATAATAAGCGAGTTTCGCACAAAAACTGACGTATATTTACAAGAAAATGCATGAAAACACATTAAACAGGGTATCTTTCTCTGACACATGACTTAAAAATACGTCCCAGATATAATGAGGAGTATCAGTTGCTAAGTTACACTAGTTTCTCTACATGTATTCACCGAGATGACTGAAGGTAAGCTGTTTTTGTGAATTGTTTATCTCTCTTATCCTGTTGTGCAGTCTTCCCCAAAAGCTCTCGGTTGAATTACTATGGTTTCCAGTAAGAGGATCGACGACTATTTATCAAGAAAATGTGGATGGAAAAACAAATTGAAATAAATGACATCAGCTCTAAATCTATCCCTAATCGTAACCCCAACTTTAATCGTGACCCTAAACTTAATAATAACCCTAATTACAACCGTTATCCTAGCTCTAAACCTAACCCTAGTTCTAATTATGACCCTGATCCTAACCGTAACCCCAACACTTATACTAACCCTAACGAGCTATTAACATATTGTCCAAGCAGTACTTAAAAACATTATCTGAGTGAAATTCGCCGCTTAGTTGAACATCGTTAGCCAGCTAGCAAGCGTTCAAGGTCATTGGAGCGTTCGCACTCCTGGGACGCTGTTGTTGAACTTCGTCCCCGTGTCACCCAGTGCTGCAGTCAGTCAGAGACATTACCACTGAGCTATTCAGAGTGACGATTGACCTCCTGTAGGATTGACTGTATTGGATACTTTGATTGAACACTAGTAACTAGTGTGATGTGCCTAGGCCTTTCTTTGGTTCCTCCAAACATCTAATATCATCAAATCAATGTGCACCGTGATGGTAAGCTACCTAGTAGCATGGTGGCCATATTGCAAACCTGACTGATAGAATTCAGTCTGCACCAAAGATAGGTGGACTAGACACATCACACTAGTTACTAGTGTCCAATCAAAATTTCTTTCATTCCCAGCCTTCTGAATGGGAAATAAGGCTTCAGGATCTGAAGTCTCTTTAGAGGAAGGTGTTGTTGTCTTACAGAATGGAGCTGCTAGCCTCACATCCAACCTTCCCTATTTTCCGGGTTAGTAAAACAGGCAAGGTTTAGGAGTGCCTTAGCCAGGAATCGAACCAAGGCATCTCTATCATTAGCAAGCATTCTACCGCTAAACCGTCGATACTGTAACTAGGAAATACAGGATAGGTGTTTCGAACTCGTTTGAGACCCTTCATCAGTACACTTCCATGATACTACCGGAGATTGTACTCAGCACCTGCAGGTTGAGAGGTGAGCCGGTTGTCAGTCCAGCCACTGTGGCACACACAAAGGAATAGGAATATACAGATTTCGAAATAAACGGACCAAGGGTACTGATTAGTTCCCAATAATTCCTTGGTGGTATTAATTATTGGCGCGTCAGGCCCTCGAGTGGAACCCGAAGCGGCGAGTGGGACGTCCAAGGGTGACATGGAGGAGATCGTGTGAACAGGAGTTGAAACAGCATGGAATAACATAGATGCAAGTGAAAAGTACAGCAGAAGACAGAAGCAAGTGGAGGCGTGCAGTTGAAGCCCTATGTTCCACTAGGAACCCAAGGGAACAATAATATAATAATAATTGTCTGCTCACAAGCTCTTCAATTATACAACAAACTAGCGCCAATCACTTGCAAGCTTCCAGACTAGTTAGTCTTTCGAAATTCTCATGAAATATCCATGAGCCTTAACTCTATTCAAGTCGAATGCCTGAAAAGTTATTCAAGATAATATGAAAGCTTGAAAATAGTGGTGAAGTGACAGTGTGTTCATAATGACACTTGAAAGTCAAGACTTCTGTAGAGACTCACACAGGAGAGAAATCGATTTTTAGTACCCTTTACTTTTTTTTTAATAATTTCTTGCACGATATTGTCTAGGGATCAAGAAGAAAAACTCTTGTGAAACAAAGATTATACATCTGCTTACCTGTAACTTCAACAATTGCTAAAGTTTAGAAAAATGGCTCAATGATAATAAGCGTTTTGTAGTTTAAATTACGAAATTAATAATAATAATGATAATAATAATAATAATGGTAATAGTGTAACGACAGAAGACACTGGCCAGGCAACAAATCGTTTATTGAGAAAATCAACAGATATTTATAGATTTTTATGTACATTATTATTCGTTATTGTTAACACAGAAACAGCGTCTTCTGATTGGTCGTTTTCTCACTGGAAGTTATTCAATCATCTCTTTGTGGCCGTTTCTTTGATGGTTAGACCACATATCTGCTACTCGTATCCGCCCACGCGAAGTCTTTGTTCTTGTTTTTCTCATGAACAAGATTTGGGAAGTAAACATTGACGTAAATTGCTGTCTACCAATTTTGGCTAGTAGACAGCTCTCGTCGCACTCGTCCCCCCATCGAAGACTTTCGACTGTAGTTGATTGGGTTTTCTTGGTTCTGGGGGCTGTGTTGGTTTTTCATGCACTTTGGGATTCCGGCACTCGCTGACGTTCACCTGTTTCTCTTTGTTTACATCTGCGATTGTATCTACGTAACGCCGTCTCAAAGTGACCACGTGTGATCCTTCCCAGTTTGGATTCTGTTTGCCTGACCCTGGCGCTCATTCGTTGTTGTTTCTCCTCACACTTTCATATGCTGCTTTCGCCCTAACTCCCAACAGCGTTCTAAGTAACAGCCTCTTCGCTGACAGATCTTGAACACCACTCAGCTGCGCAACAGCCTCGAAGTTCTGCCCAAAGATCCATATGTCTCCATCAAAAACTGCATGGCATAGGCTTTCCATTCATCGGTAGGCAGCGAACCTGGGTTAGTGCAGACAGCTCTCACCAGACCAGCATCTTGATGGATTCTGGTAAGTGAGGTAAACATTTAAGGCAAGCTAGATGCGTTCAAGATTAAGTGTAGTAGTAATTTAAGGGTATGGATATTAGGTGATAGACAGTTACTTTAGGCTTTTCAATATAGTTTGAAGTCCATAACTAATTTTACTCTCATCACTCTTCTCAAAATTTCAGGCGGTAAATGGTTAATCATCTCTATTCTGTTCTTTTAATTTACTTTTTATCAGAGACTCCTATCAGCCTTAATGAATTGATCGTTTTCTTTTCAGTGCTATCCATTTTATCTGTTGGAGTGATATCATCAATTGTAGGAGAACACACATAATGATGATTTTGTTGTTCATGGTCAAAGTTTATTTCATTGTTGTTGGGTTATCTGACAACTGAGGTTTTATTATCCTTCCAGAATGTGAGTTTATTTCTACAGATAGTATGATAGATTACTAGTGTTAGATTGAAAATAATTCTCGGAATGATTGTTATTCTGCATTCCTTGTATTCTAAGTGGAACATGGGGACTTCAGAGACACATTGCCACTTCACAGTGTTCTCCACCATCACTTTCAACTGGCCTGACGACTGCCCACAAGCTTTCAATCTCTCCTCTTCACACAGTGTCTTCTATCTCACCCTCAGACGACTAACGCTTTGCTTCCCATTCGGGTTCCAATCGAAGGCCATATTGGCATGCAACCTTACACAACAACCTTTTCAGTGTGTGTCCAATCCACCCCCATATTTAATAGGCAATAGGTTGTCTACTGAATCACCATCTGCTGGAGTTCTTTATTCTTTCTAGCTATCTGAACTTCAGTATCAAGAGAAGGCAGCTATCTGTTGGTGAAAGTATACAGCAGGCTGTCGTAAGTGCTTTTGGTGACGCATGCTTCAAGTTTCTAAACCATATGGAAACACTATCTGACTTTTTAGTGCGATGCAGATTGCTGGGAAGCGGCCAAAACTGAAATCAACATTTTAAGTCAATAACTGAAGAGGTATAAGTGTTTATTCCTTAAATCTGGATTCGATTTACGTTGTGGACATGAAATAACCTCATTGGATAACTTGTTTAACATTGGGCCGTTTACCAACCAATCAGAACAATTTATTCTTCTCCGATCTGGACGAACTTTAATGTGGCTAAGAATGTATAAATATGATGTATTTTTCCTTAATAAGGGTCAGATATCAAGTTTCTTTGGCAGTCAAACCCGTACCTTAACTTCATTGACTTTAAAATGGCCTTCGACGGCGCTGACCGAGAAGTAATTTGGAAACTGCTTCAACACAACAGTATGGCGTGCAGTGCCCCAAATCTTTATCAGTCTCATTCATCAGTTAGCTGTATGACAGTGCCTGCCACGTACCAGTTAGCTGGTGCACAACAGAAAAATCAGTGAAGTCTGGCTTTAAAGTGAATACAGGAGTAACACAAGGCTGGCTGGCTGTCTATTATCACCCACGATAATGTTCCTAATTGTGATGGACTAGATTATGCATCAGACTGTGTGCTGGGAGTACTGTACTGACTGGTAAGAAGACTCTAGAGGATCTGGATTTCGCTTGTGGGTGACTTATGTTTAATATCACACACACAGACTCGAAGACTTGCAGGCAAGCGGAAACCAACAGAATGGGAGAAGGGGCGGGCAGTGTAGCGAAGATAGGACTAACTCCAGGTGAACATAGAGAAGGTGGAGACGGGGGTGATGAAGACAACCATGCACCAACAGCGACAACAACCAGCACCAATCACCATCAACGGAAGAGATTTGACAGAGGTTACTGCCTGCCTTCACTTATCTGACTGGGAAGCTAGCACGGTTTCAACCAAAGGCAGGCAGGTAGGCAGTTGGACAGCACGGGTGAAGACGTGAAAGCCAGCCAGCCAGAATCAGAAAGGCAAGATACGCCTTCATCAACCTGAAACCGGTCTGGAAATCTTCCTCAGTTACTCAGCCAGTCAGCATGAAGAACAAGATTCAGATTCTATTCAACACAAATGTGAAGTCAGTCAGTCAGTTCTTCTATATGGGTCAGAAACTAGGCTGCCACAGACTTTTATAAATAGCTGCCTTCGCTGGCTCCATACTGAAGACCCAATGGCATGGCAGAAAGAATTAGCAACAGGAAACTGTGGCAATGAACAAACCAATGAAGCAGGAGCTGATTGCTCAAGAAATATGTAGAAGTAAATGGAGATGGATTGGGAGCACGCCACTGAGGAGACCATCGAGTGGAATCCGAATGGAGAGTGACGAGTAGGTCGTCAGGGCGAAGGTGACATGGAGGAGATCATGTGTCTAGGAGAAGGAGATGAAAGATTCTGGGCAGTAATTGTGGGCACAGCCAGTTGAAGAGAACAGCAGAAAATAGAAGAGAGTGGAGATGTGTTGTTGAAACCCTATGTTTCACTCGGAACCCAAGGGAATAATAATAAAGATAATAATACCAAGTTTCTTATCTTCTACCGTTGTAATTTAACACCATTTTTAAAAATTCAGATCATGTTTCCTTATGCTAAGATTCCAAGAATTACGCTGATTTTCAAAAGATACCGTATTTAATATAACGTTGTAAGTAAACAGATTTTAAAAATTTAACTTACGAGTTACTTCTGATTTAATCAGTTAAAAGAACATAGAAAAGCACCCTGAGATTAATAATATTTAGACAAATCTAAATAAATCATTATACATACCTGTTATTTGGTTGATGTTAGTTAGCAGTGGAATCCAGAATGCATGTTTCGTCCTAATCGAGACTCATCGACCAGATTCATCTGCTTCCCCAATAAGTGATGATGTTCATGTTGAAAATTAAAGTAACCTCAACTAATTCACAAATACTATTCAATAGAATGTTTCAAACTTTGACTGGACACTGGTAACTCGTGTAATGTGTCCAGTCCTCCTATATGTTTGGTGCAGACTGAATTCTATCAGTCAAGTTTGCAATGTGGCTACCATACCACTGGGTGGCTCGACACTATAGCGCACTGTGGATTGTTGACATTAGATGGCTGGAGGCAATCGGCCACAGAAAGCTTTGGAGACCATCTAGGTGAGTGAGACATGGCCACTGAAAGTGGAGGGCGTGAAAAGGCTAGGTGTCTTTGATCATAGGTGCCTGCCTTCTATTTCCCATGTAAAGTGGTATAATAAGGTGAGCAATAGTGAGGTTAGGCCTAGGTCGAGTGCTAGTTAAGGAGTAGGAGGAGAAATCAATAGACGAGGTTGTGAAGCGGATGAATCGATTGTGATGCTTAGGACATGTGTTACGCAGACATCTTCAGCCATCAATCGCCTTCCTCAACCGACGGGCGATGCTACCTGACACAAGATCGACCAGGTTGGGAGAGGGCTAGCACGTGATAGTCTTATATCACATTACATGAGAATTTTTCAAACACCTTGAATCTTCAATTAGTTACAAGTAATTTAGAAAAAAGCTCAGCAATTGCACTGCATGCATTAACACATAACCACACAATAGCATGGTGGGAGAGGGTTAAGATTCTAAGAAGTAATCTATGTAGGTGGAGAGAGAGGTCGATTACTGACTGAATCCTGCCTGGTTCATTGAGTCTACACTCAAACAACACATGCAACAGAAATGACTCAATGCAAATACTAGAGATATGCATGGAAGATATTATTACCACCAGTCAGTCAAATCAGAGGAGGACAATAAATAATTTTAAAGTTCTATTTCAGTTCAATTCACGTACATCATAACATTCTAACAAGTTATGTATTTTGACTATAAAAACACTCGTCTTATTTCCCATCTGATTGTATTCGATCAATAACACTCATATTATTATTTCTGAATGTACATTATCCCATATTGATTTTTATTCAAATGTCCAATCACCAATTTCACTCATGTATATAAATGAAGGAAAAAGTTGTGTGAGTAGTGTCTTGATGTGATTATGAGTGGCAACAATTTATGCTCGAAACGTGGTCATCAGTTAATATTACTGTATAACACTACGCTGTGTGATTTATCAAAATAAAACCTTATCCATAATGGAGTTATACTCTACCGCCACAGTGCCCAAGTTTTATACTTATATCAATAGTTACAACGGATGGCATTTCCATACGGAACAAAGGAACAAAGACAGTACAATAAGACATTAAAATCAGAAGAAAAATGTCAATTTACTATCACTTACCTCGATAAGCTGTTTAAAAATGTGTTTGTTTTTTTTCCTCCGTTTTATTGAAGTAGTTAAACAACTAAGAGATTCAAAATTGAAGGATTCTGAAACACTTTGCTTTTTAATGAATGAAAAAATAACTAAAATTCGAGTACTTCAGTCTTGATTGAAAGGAACCACTCGATGTGTTCTTTAATATACAGTTTGCCAAACTTCTACGAGTTACACACACACACACACACACACAGAGTCCAGAATTATTCCGATAAGAATAGCTAAAACACAGTTTCATGTGATACAGTCTGTGGTACTGCTCAACAGTTAATAACTTACGTGAAAAACACAAAAATACCTCAACAATAATTAAGCATTGGAAAACCAGCCAGGGAGTAATAAACAACCAGCTGTTTCGTCAGCCTAGTTTGGGACTCCTCGGCAGTACACTGACAGAGTTCGAACCCACAAGCTTCCTGTTCCAAGGTTAGCTAGCCCGTGGAGCATTAAGTCACTGAGACCCGCCAATCCAGTGGCCAGCCAGCCTGTGAATTCCAGCTTCTGACAATCAACGCTCGATGTAGGGCGACTGTCGCCAGCCAGTTTCATCGCTGGTGAGTGTTTGTCCTTACATCCAACCTGCTGTACCTCGCTGGTTTGTCGCAACTTCTTACTAGAACCCAGGTAACCAACCACCTACCTGAATGGGACCAATCACTAGTGAATATCAGATTAATATTTAAGCGTTTGCAAGAATCAAACAGAACAAAACACGTTTCCCACAAACAGTCGAAGGTCAAGCAGTGACTCAATGGAGTAACCTTGACCTCACTTATACAAAACAGCAGTAGTAGAACAACACAATGTTAGCAACAACAGCAAAGAGAAGCATTAAGATTAGGGATCAACCAAGCAGACTTAGCAGCAGATAGCCTTAAGAGAAGAATCTCCAGTTCCTTAGAGAAGACATTTCCTGCGGCAACTCTCCAGTCGATCACTGCTTCGAAACAATATGAAGGATAGACTTCCACATACGACCACTTCAGTGTGCATATATCAGTTCACCTACTTCTGTGGAGCTAGGCACATAGGTCATTCTTTGCGAGTCCTATCAAAACGTGTTGGAGAACATTACTCAGCATGACTACAAACAGGTGGCATTGGTTTAATCAGAAGCGCCATAGCTGAACACCTCGCCAACATAAAGTGAAATAAAATAAAACAGAACAAAGAATGGAACATGGAATAAAGAAGGATAACAAAGTTTTATTTTAATTACATGATAAACTGAAGACCATCGTAACGAAAGAGATTGTACAAATTGTTTTTGTAAACAAAGTTCTGGCTTTATGTTATGTATTGCCAAAGCGTCTGTTATACAAAGCAAATGCACTCGTGTCCCTTTCCGCAAACTTTGTCGAAATTTGTAGACTATATTAAAAGATGTGTCAGATGCTGAGTGGTCAGTGTCTACAATATGTTGCAATATCGATAAAATGATACCTCTACGCTCTTCTTTGTTCAGTCAAACTGGAAGGTGCTCTCGAATGCAGAGGCGAGATATGTTTCTCGATGAACGTCCTACGTACTTAGCACAGCAAGAGCAGGTGAATATATGAATACACATGGAATTAGACAATCGAGGTAACATTCCCTTGACATTAAGATGAACCAGTGGACGCCCAGATTAGGTTAATCGTAAAGTGGCAGCAAAGAACGTTATTCTCAATGATCCCGTCGGAGGATTTTTAAGTACCTCACTCTCAGTGTCACCTCTAAATTCTAAGTTTAGGTGCAGCTCATTTTTAGCTAGCTTTTCAACCTATATATGTCCAAACCAAGTTCACTTTTAACAGTTTGAAAAAATTTGGGCATTGGGTATATGATATTCATTATAATAAAGGTTTTTGTATTTCCCAATGAATGAAAAACAAAACGATATTGTTTTTACTGACGTTTCGGTATTTAATGCTAATAGCTTTATCAAAGTAGTATTATTAAACCGGAATTTACAAAATCCACTCAGCATATATATAACAAAGAGTTAAGAGCTGAGAAAATAAACTACTTAGGTCAAGTTAAAAGGGGGTATATTGAAAGGCAAAATAACAATGAAGATCACTAAACCAAATATCAAAGGTAATAGTACATCTGTTATGGTATCAAAACAAAGTTTACTAACTTGATCATCGTTCGTCAGTCTGGGGTCATTTTTTGTTGTTGTCAAGTTGGTCAATTGGTAAAGATAACAAAACCAAGTGTAGATTGTTGGATTTGATCAGTGTTTAAAATTATAAAGGCAGTGTGTGTTTACATAGTGAACTTGCATATCACATTCGTGTTGATTTTGTCACTTCATGGGGGAGGGAGGTGTTGTAACCAGGTCAGATTCTGTCTTAGTCCATCATTCCTATTCACTCCAGACAATTTGGATTCCACTTGATAAGAAGTGCTTCTGATGGTATTAGACGTTCTTAGTGATTTCTGAAGTTTTTCTGGATTATTTCAATATTGTCAAAATCAATTTCGTGACCTGATTCTATAGCGTGTAGACGAGCTATGGCTGATGATTTTTCAAGCTTTTTTAGTTCAACCGGATTTCTCGGTAGTCGAACAGATGCTCTACGGTGTTCATTTCTTCTGATAACCTTGATTTCTCGCTATGTCTGTCCGATGTATATCGCAACACATTCCAAGCATTTTATTTTATAGACAATTAAATAGAGAATCTTTAGGGATTTGGTCTTTTATATGGACAAGGTTGTTTCGTAGTTTGTCTGATTGAGTACTCTTCTGATATCATCTGACGTGTCTGCTCTATATGTAATAACAATTGTTGAGATCCATGTTTTCGGAATGCGTTTTCGACCTTACTTAATGTCAGTGTTGGGTAGCTGTTTTGCTTGAGAGTTTCAGTAATGTTTGATATTTCTTATTTTTCCTTCTCATCCGTTATCAGAGAGTGTGCTCATCTAAGAAGACTTGAAACAACTGAAATCTTTGCTCTGATGGGGTGTGATGATTTGAAGACTAAATATTTATTGGAGTGGGTTTTCTTCCTGAATATGCATATACTAAAATGTCCGTTTTCCCTCCTCTTAACTAGACAGGCAGTCTAGAAATGGTGGTTCACCGACGTCTGATTCTGCTTCCGAAGTAAACTGGATTCTCGGAGATACACAGTTTATTTTCTTCAGGAATGAACTGTGTAGATCTCGTTTTAGTACTACAAAAGTATCATCTACATATCTTAACCATATTTTAGGAGTGAGTATGCTTGAAAAGATGTTATTTTCGAATCTATTCATGAAAAGGTCAGCGACTATTGCGGAGACTGTTATCTTTACCAATTGACCAACTTGACAACAACAAAAAGTGACCCCAGACTGACGAACGATGATCAAGTTAGTAAACTTTATTTTGATACCATAACAGATGTACTATTACCTTTGTTATTTGGTTTAGTGATCTTCATTGTTATTTTGCCTTTCAATATACCCCCTTTTAACTTGACCTAAGTAGTTTATTTTCTCAGCTCTTAACTCTTTGTTATAGATATGCTGAGTGGATTTTGTAAATTCCGGTTTAATAATACTACTTTGATAAAGCTATTAGCATTAAATAGCGAAACATCAGTAAAAACAATATCGTTTTGTTTTTCATTCATTGGGAAATACAAAAAACCTCTATTACCTTTTCAATCTGTTTTTCTTTCACGTAATTTGTTATTGGCCTCGACGAAGTTTAGTGGATACCCGCTCTCTATGTAATTTTCTTCCACTTGTTTGAGTTCATGCTCAACACTATTCCTTCACTACAGATTCTCCGGACCCATTTTGACAGAGAACAGATTAAATGTGAATAGATCTTTTTAAAAGACGCGCCAGCTCTCCTTGTGAGTAGCACATCAAGGAAAGATAGTTTTCAATTGTTGGTTTGTAGGGATTTGATTGGTTACAGGATTTTCATCATGAGCTGACATTAGTTAGAGAACCATTGGAAAACCTAGGAGTACTGGACAGCTGTTTCGTCAGCCTTGTTTGGGACTCTTCATCAGTACGCACCCGCCGGGGTTCGAACCCAGGACCTTCTGGTTACAAGGCGAGCTAGCTCGTAGACCATTAAGCCACTGGGACATGATCCAATGGTCCATGAATTCTAACTTCTGCCAATTCACGACATAGCGCGACCCCTAGCCAATGTCTTCGGCGAGTATTTGTCCTCACGCCCGACCTGATGCACTCTACTGGTCACGACTTCTCACTAGAACCCCAGGCAACTACCTACCTGAATAGGGCAAGTCACTAGTGAGCATCTCATTGATATTCAAGTGTTGGTTTGTGGGGATTTGATTGGTTACAGGATTTTCAGTTTCGTTTTCTAAAGTGAACCTGACAGAGGGATGGCTTAAGGTTTATTTATACAGTTTGCAGAAATTTTACTAACACATGTTATTCTTATGCTTGCGAAAAGAGCAACCAAATCATTAAATTGTGCAATTCTGGTTCATCTAGTGGATAGCGAACACAGCATCAAAGTAGAAGAGTCATTTACAGTTGTGTATCGAGTACCAAACAATCTCCCCAAAGGCACACGATTACGCCTCCTAGCCATAGCTGAGGCTTTAGAGATTAACAGAGAAAGACCAGACTTATGTGTACAGAAGAAACTTATTCACTCTGTCTATCTACCCTGGCCCACTATAAGGTCACCAGGATCATAATTTTCCGTATTATTATTACTATTATTATCATTCTGTGATATCATGTCTTTATTATCCATTTCTACACCCAATTTATTTCACCTCATTGTTACCCTTAATTTTGTCAACCTTTGTGATTTTATACTAAGCCTACCAACTCTGTAACATCTTATCACAATTTACAATTTAGCCTCTTTATTTTATTACTAGACATCATCGGTCAGCCCTCACATTCAGTGTCGCCTTTGTTAATGTGTGTTTTTATGTATTTTGTGTCTATCGTATTTCTCTCACCCCAATGACACTTGTATTCTGTTGACTATAAAACAACACTATATCACCCAATTGTTCATTCACACTTCATCACATTTTTCTGACTATACACACCATATATACATTTGATTGATTATGTTAACTAATGGACTATCATCTCAACTTACACATGCACCCCAATACAGTTTCTGATATTATTTTCATTTGCCTTTATTGGCTATATGTGTACTCTATTATTCATGGATTTATAACTGTAGAGCCTGAAGAAGAAGAAGAAGTTATCGAAAACAATTGTTCGCTCAAAATCTTGTTTTGATTTATGACAAGTTGTTTTGTTCGGCATTCAGGTTAACTCAATCTATCCAGCCACAAAACATGATATGAGGAAATTTCATAATAATAATATTGGAAAAGTGGAATTATAATTTGTTATAAACTGAATATAAACATGTTACCTATCATTTTGGGAGTGCTACCTCCACCTAGATGAAAAAAGTAGTCAGAAAAATAATCCTTGTTTAACTATACTACTGAATTAAATTATATTTATAATTGGAGGATTTCATCATGAGCTGACATCAGTTAGAGAACCACTGAAAACCTGGGAGTACTGGACAGCTGTTTCGTCCTAGTTTGGGACTCTTCATCAGTACGCACCCACCGGGATTCGAACCCAGGACCTTCTGGTTACAAGGCGAGCTAGCTCGTAGACCATTAGACCACTGGGACCCGATCCAATGGTCCTTGAATTCTAACTTCTGCCAATTCACGACATAGCGCGACCATTTCGCAATGTCTTCTTAGATGAGTTACCGTCACATCTTCAACCTGCTGTACCCTACTGGTCACGGCTTCCCACTAGAACCCCAGGTTAACTGCCTGAATAGGGCCAGTCACTAGTGAGCATCAGATTAATTTTCAAGTATTGGTTCGGTTGAAGATGTGACAGTAACTCATCTAAGAAGACATTGCGAAATGGTCGCGCTATGTCGTGAATTGGCAGAAGTTAGAATTCAAGGACCATTGGATCGGGTCCCAGTGGTCTAATGGTCTACGAGCTAGCTCGCCTTGTAACCAGAAGGTCCTGGGTTCGAATCCCGGTGGGTGCGTACTGATGAAGAGTCCCAAACTAGGACGAAACAGCTGTCCAGTACTCCCAGGTTTTCAGTGGTTCTCTAACTGATGTCAGCTCATGATGAAATCCTCCAATTATAAATAAACAAAATCCCTACCAAACCAATACTTGTAAATTATATTTCATTATATACAGTTTAATAATGAACAGTACATTGATGGTAATAAATAGGATTTAATGAAGAAAACAAATTGCCTGTTTGTTAGGTGATTGGAGGCAGTCATAAAGGGAACTGACTAGACACAGTACATTGGTTACTTCCTAGCGATATATATATTCATCACAGTCTTACACAAGGTCGGCTGTGAGATGTAGTACGTTAATGGTAACGTCTCTGACTGTTCCAGTGTGTGGTATGGGCGAGCCACCTGCACTGCCCAGATGACTGGCAGATTGTCGTAGAGAACTTGAAAATGTATTAGCTTTGTTCATCTTATGATATCCTCTTTTTGATGAAAGCACAACTGCATACAGGAATAAGACAAGGCTGGCTACCTTTTATCAACGATGTTATTCCTAATTGTGGTGGGGTGACTGGATTATGCGGAGGACTGTGCGTTGGGAGCGATGAGACAGAAATATGCTGGACGACGACGGATAACAAGACTCTACAAGATCTGGATTTCGCCTGTGGGTGACTTATGTTTAATGTCACGCACACAGACTCGAAGACTTTCAGGCAGGCGGAAACCAAAAAAACTGGCAAAAGAAGCAGTGCAACGAAGACAGGACTGACTCTACGTGAACATAGAAAAGGTGGAGACGGAGGCGATGAAGATAACCAAAGAACCGCAACAACAACAACAATAACAACCAGCACCAATCACCATCAAAGGGAGAGATTTTTGAAAGAGGTTACCTCCTTCACTTATCTAGGAAGCATCGTTCTCAACTACAGACACACGGAACGGATGAAGTTGTCAAAGTCAGAATCGGAAGGACAAGATACGCCTTCATCAATCTGAAACCAGTTTGAAAATCTTCTGCTTCACTCAGCCAACATAAAGAACAAATGAACTGTCGTCAAGATTTGACAGAATAGTTCTAAAATATTTGGGCGCCGAGTGAGAAGTAGACATTTGTAAAAAATTATATTTATATATATTATTGAAATGAGTAATTCCAGCGTTTCCTGTGTTCGGCAATCTGGTCCGAACTTCTTCAGGGAAATTAATCGAAATTAACATAACAGAGGTTTATATATAAAATGAACATCAACTGTTTTAAAAACTTTGTCCAGTCATGAGTCATTCAACAAGTATCAGCAAGTATAATAAACAAAATTTTATGAGCTGTGATCAAAATTTGACCTCGGACTTGCAAATATTGGTCTACCTTTGTTAAACACTTTAAGCAGAGTGTGTATGTGTGTGTGGGTAAACAGTTGTATGTTAATTTCGATTAATTTCCCTGAAGAAGTTCGGACCAGATTGCCGAACGAAACGTTGGAAATACTCATTTCAATCTCGCTGAGACTTTACAAATATAATTTTTTACAAATGTCTACTCCTCACTCGGCGCCCAAATATTTTAGAACTATTCTGTCAAATCTTGACGACAGTTCATTTGAATTATTTTCCAATCGAATTAAATTAACAAAGAAACTATGTAATTGGCACAATCATCGTGTTTTCACTCTCCGTTGTCTGCAACAGAATGCATATCCTAAATCCGTAGCTGTTGAGTCACCTGACAACTCCAGTAGGTCGAATAAAGCAGCTCAATCTTCAGAAAGAGGACAAAACAATAAGTCCGACAGGGTGCTTCTACTAAACTCTAATCCTAAACACCATAATTTTGAAAATACGTCTAATCATAAAATTTCAGATACTAACAGTTTGAACAGACATGAAGGCGTGATGTTAGCTGATGCATAGGAAATCCTGATTAATAAATAAAAAATGGATATGTATCACTAATTATTAATACTTGGTCAAAATTCTCGACTGTCCATATCTTCTTCTTATGGAGACGTTAAGAAATGTTTTACAACTGTTTACCCACACACACATACACACTCTGCTTAAAGTGTTTAACAAAGGTAGACCAATATTTGCAAGTCCGAGGTCAAATTTTGATCACAGCTCATAAAATTTTGTTTACTATACTTGCTGATACTTGTTGAATGACTTATGATTGGACAAAGTTTTTAAAAACAATTGATGTCCCTTTTATATATAAACCTCTGTTATGTTAATTTCGATTAATTTCCCTGAAGAAGTTCGGACCAGATTGCCGAACGAAACGTTGGAATTACTCATTTCAATCTCGCTGAGATTTTACAAATATAATTTTTTTATGAAGAACAAGATTCGTATTTTCAACACTAATGTCAAGTAACGAAAAGGACTTCCAACAGGTTGCAGACTTTTATCAACAGATGCCCTCTTCACTCCATACTGAAGATCAAATAACCAGTAAGAATTAGTAACAAGAAACTGTGGGAACAAACCAACCGAGCAAGAGCCGATCGCTTAACAAATATGTAGTAGAAAATGGAGATGGATTGGGCACACACCACTGAGGAGACCGTCGAATGACATCGCGTGCCAGGCCCTCGAGTGGAATCCAAATGAGAAGCGACGAGTGGGTAATCGGCGAGAGGGTGATATGGAGGAGATCATGTGAGGAATGAAAGAGAGATTATTGACAATCGTGGGCACAGCCAGATGAAAAGGACAGCAGAAAGTAGAAGAAAGTGGAGATGTTTTGTTGAAGCCGTATGTTCCACTTGGAACCCAAGCGAATAATAATGATAATACAACTGTGAGAATCGCATAACAAATCGATCACGTAAAGAAATCCAATATCTACCTCTTCTTTAAGATCTGTTGCAGTCAGTTGTCAGTCAAGCATTCTAGGGTACTCATGATGTTTAGTGAACTTAATCCATTCACTTCAAACAAGTTATTAGGTAATAAATATTCACTCTGAACATTAAGGAAAAGGTTATGTGCTCAATCGACATAGAATCTTTATTCATCAATATTGCACTTCATGAAACTGTTGATTTCATTTGCGATTACATCACAAGCAATGAGATACAATTACCTATTCTTGTCACTTACATCAGAGACATTATCTTAACATGTACAGAAAATACCAGATTCAATTGCCTAGAAAATACATACAGGCAAATCGATGGTGTTGCGATGAGGAGCCCCCTTGGACCCCTGTTAGCAGATATATTCATGTCTAAACTGGAGAAACAAATGCAAGGTATTCCAGAAGAATTTATGCTGTATAAACGTTATTTGGACGATACACTCAATGTTGTTAATTATAGTAGGTCTATTGAAAACGTTGTTACTCTATTTAATCATATTCATCCAAATATCCAAGTGACTTCCATACTCTAATCGAATAACAAACTCGGTTTCCTGGATATTACAATGACCAGGAGAGATGATGGAACGATTAAACGATCTAAATTTCGTAAACAGATATGGAGTGGACAATATCTTCATTTCACCAGTTTTGTTCCAATCCAGTATAAACGTTCCCTAGTGAAATGTTTGTTCTCAAGGGCCCGAAAAATATGTACGAGCAACACATTGATGGATGAGCTTCGAAATATACATTCAGTTTTATTAGCTAATGGTTATCCAGAAAACTTTATCAATTTTCACAATAATAAGGATAGACCATATCTTGAAAAGACAGCTTCTGTACCATTCAAGCGTGACCAGATTATGCAGTTGAAAGCTGGCTCGAAGACTTCGGTCAGCCATCAAACGCACATTCTACACCGCCAAATCTCTTTTTCTCACTTGCTGAACATTTTCGGTCCCTGTACCTACACGATTAAAGGACGAAATTCTGTGAACTCTACTTCAAACTGTATCTACAAGTTCAGCTGCAGTTGCGGTGACACTTATATAGGTAGAACCAATAGAATATTTAAATACTGTCGAAAGGAACACGTTCCGAAGTGGTTATTAAAACACAGAAAATCCCAATGCAATTATTAATCTGAATAGAAATCTATCATCATCCATTGCAAAGCACTTATTAATGTCAGGTCACTAAATCAATATTAATGACCACTTCACAATTATTTCAAATAACTCGAATTCAAGGTTGGTTATTAAAGGTGATGGAAGCACTTTTGGGGATTAATCACATACATCCTAAACTACATGTACAAAAATCAATAGACTTAGACCTTCTCGTTTACCATGGACTACCTGACCTATTTAAATATGATTGGTCATTAGTATGTACTTTTGTTTTATATAACTGAGTAATTGTCATGCTCTTTATTTTATTTTATTGTGAACCATGTTAGTTGCAAAGCGATTGCAGAGAAAATACGAAATGAAGATATCATCTCGCGAAATTTGTCTTCTAAATGCCTTATTCGAATAAACATCCAACCACTGCAATGTCAGAGTGCCGAGAATGCCGTGGGAAGGAAGAAATGGTCACATATGGTATCACTGTCTGGTACTTAGTGGTTCTGTATGGAACTTAATTGTGTGTTATGATCTTTCACGTGGCTGTGAGGCCTCTATCGATACGGAATCTCAAGCGATTTCTCTATTGCGTTTTAAATTACGCCTTGCGTTAGACAATAAATACCACATATCTGTAATTGAGTGTTAACGCAGTTGACACAACTGTGATGGAATAAATGTTAGCACATGTTCCTGCGGAACAACAAAGAGGCCATAGATAAGCTGATATCAGATTCTCCTGAGGTAATCTCGTGGTCTTCGGGTAACCCAGCGAAAACAACAGCTTAGAAGCACCACACTGACACTGGGATTTGTGCAGCAATCGGATAGGTACCTCTGTGAGCGCCCTCACAGTTCCGCGAGGGAATATTGCAGATAGAGATCATTACACCATCAAATTCATTGTGGGCTTCCCCTTTAGTGCTAGTCAGAAAGAAAAACGGATCACTTAATCTATGTGCGGATTACAGGAAATTAAGTGCAGTGACACGGAAAGATCCCTTGCTACGAATTTCTGAAACATTAAAAGCGTTATAGGCAGCCGTCTTATTTTAAACCCATGATTTAGCTTCGGTAATATTTTGAGTAATATTGGCAGGTCGAAGTGCGTCCTCTTGATTGGCCCGATACGGCTTTTACCATACCTACCGGGTTATATGAATTCCATACCATGGCCTTCAGCCTAAGGAAGGCTCCAGCAACGTTTCAAAAGTTGATACATACAGTACTTAAGGGGTTAACTCCAAATGTTTGTATGGTACATTTAGATGACATGGTAGTGTTTAGTTGCAATATCGAAGAACAAATAGAAAGACTGCAGATTATTATGAGGAGGCAGAACTCAAGGTGCAACCCAATAAAGGACGGAAGTAACACTCCTGGGGCATATAGTTCGCTCAGAGAGAATTGAAGTTGACCGAGAGGAAGTTGCTTCTGTATTAGCATGAAATAACTACTCTCTCCCATGAAACTAATTCGGTTATGCCATATTTATCGATTTACTAATAATAAAACTGAGTGGCATCTATCAGTGTAATTTGTGCTATTGACAGAAGTGGTATATTGTGTTTGCTCGATGTATTCTATCAGAAACTTGAATAGCGGAGCAATGAATTAGTCTTCAGAGAGAGAGGAGAAATGAAAGACTCTTGTGATGTATAACTTTTGCAAATTGAAGCTTTCGTCTAAGCTTTTTTTATATTTGCCAGCGTTGTACATCACTTTGACGAATAAACAGCTCTGTTAGCACGTAGTGCAGAAGTGTGTTCTGCCATCTCACCACTACGCAGGCTGCGAGTAATAGTTTTCAGATATAGGATTCCTTTAAACTGTCGGTAGTAAATAAGGTAAGTGTGTTGTTTTGCCATCCTCATAAGCATTTCTTTACCTGCATTTTCTTGTTATCAGAAGTCGTGGTTACAGTATACTACTTTAACAGTAAGAGGAACTACAAAGATTCTCCAACAGCGTTTTTCATTCGTCCTTGATCAATGCAAAGAGATATTTTATCAGTTGGCTAATTTTTTATTTCAGGTGTCAGTTTTCACATCATTCGCTGAACAAAGAGGCTTATTATTACTTAGGGTTCCGAGTGGAATATAGGGCTTCAACAACACATCTACACTTTGACCTATTTTCTAATGTTTTATTCAGCTCTCTGGGCCCACGACTACCCATAATCTCTTATCTCCTCCTCCTGCTCCCCAACACGCCATCTCCTCCTTATCACCCTCGCACTGACGATCCACTCATTGCTTCCCATTTGAGTTCCATTCAGGAGATGGCCTGGCGCGCGATGTCATTCGATGGTCTCCTCAGTGGTGTGTGCCCAATCCATCTTCACCTTCTTCTGCATATTTGTTAAGCAATCGGTCCTAGGTTGATTTGTTCATTGCCAGAGTTTCTTATCGCCAATTCCTTCCCGCTGGCCATTTGACCTTCAAAATACAGCCAGCGAAGACAGCTGTTCATAAAAGTCAATAACTTTTTGTAAATCGTTTTCGTGACTCACAGTCAGTATGAGTTTATGACCTGTATAGAAGAACTGACTGACTTCACATTTGAGTTGAAGTTTTTCTTCATGCTGGCTGGCTCAGTGAGTGAAGCAGAAGATTTCCAAACTGGTTTCAGGTTGATGAAGGTATGTCTCGCCTTTCCTACCGTTGATGGCTGGCTTTGACATCTTCATCCGTGCTGTCCGACTGCCTGTGGTTAAAACAATGCTTCCCAGCTAGATAAGTGAAGGCAGGAAGTAACCTCTGTCAAATCTCTCCCACTGATGGTGATTAGTGCTAGTTATTATCGCTGCTGCTGTTGATGCATGGTTGTCTTCACCATCTCCGTCTCCACCTCCTCTATGTTCACCTGGATTTAGTCCTGTCTTCCCTGCATGCCTGAGTCTTCAGCCAATTTGTTAGTTTTCACCTGCTTGCAAGTTTTCGAGTTTGTGTGTTTGTGTGACACTAAACATAAATCATCTACACGCGAAATCCAGATCATCTAGAGTCTCCTTATCGGTCAGTGCAGTATATTATTGTCTTTCCACTCACTTTCGCACAGTCTGGCGCATAATCCAGTCAGTCCACCATTATTAGGAATATCATCGTGGGTAGTAATACGCAGGCAGCCAAGCAGCCAGCCTTGCATTTCTCCTGTATTCACTTCCAAGCCAGGCTTCTCTAAGGTTTCCGTTGTGTATCACTTGACACGTGGTAGGAATTGTCATATAGGCAGCTATTGAATGGGGTTGATTTATATTTGGAATACTGTACGCCATAGTGCTGAAGCAGTTTCTAAATTACTTCTCTGTAAACGTTGTCGAACGGCTTTTAGGAATCGATGAATTTGAGGTACAGGTTTGATTACCATTCTATGCTTTATTCTGCAATGATGATGAGTACAGTTGCAATTTGATCAGTCCATGATTTGCCTTTTCCGAATCGACCTTGTTCCCGCAAGGTGGCAGAGTTCTACATCTAGTGCATCTTTTATCCCCTACAGGATTACACGACTTAGTATTTTACTTGCCATGGGCAAGAGCATTACTGGACCCCAATTCTTGCAGAATGAGACTCGAGTCGCTCTTCTTTGGTAGTTTGACAAGTTAGCCAATCTTTATTCCAATCGGTAGGCACCTTTCCTTCCTTCCAAACCTTTTGCAATAATGGCGTCAGCACATCTGCCGCAATCCTTGGGTCCGTTTTCAGTGCTTCGGGGTAGGCGACTTCCATCTGGCCCTGTTGTCTTCCCTGACGGACCTCCGTAGTTTTATCACATTCAACATTTCTGCTTTCTTTGGAGGTTTGATGTCCACTGCCAGTTCTTGTGAGTCATAATATCTTGATAATAGTAATAATTTATGCCCCTTATAAAGGTATAAATCAACACCAATCAACATAAGTACAAATCTCTAAGAAGACAGCAACATTAATAATGCTAGACACTGACCATAAATATAAGATAACAGATATCAAATTACTCTTTCTTAACATAATAATAATCATAGACACAATGCACTATGCTACATACTACTGATTGACTCATTTAAGTAGTTTGGATACCGCTTGCTAAATCGAATGACTGATTTGTTCAATCGGAACAATGTCTCAATACCTCAAGCATAGTTAATACTTCACTGTCTCTACACATATGTTATATTCACATGAAATATATACTCAATCAAATATCAAAAGGTCTCTTTGACCAAAAAATGATATAATAATAGTAATAATAATATCATGAATTAAAAGTCAATCTGAACGAAGAATATTCTTTTCAATAATTTCTCCTCTTCAGATTCTTACAATTATAAAATATAATAATATAACTGGCAACGATGGAGAAAAAGCCACTGTTTTTACATGTCCAATTCAGGGAAGATACTCCTGCACATCTGTGTCTATCCATCAGTAGCCGTCCAATGTTCATCCAGCAACTCAAAGATGTCTTACCTAACCCTAGCTCTTCTTCATGCATATACCAATCATTTCAACTGTTCCTGTGGTTCAAGTTATTTATATAGGGCGCACAATTAGGCAGGTTTGTCTATGGGTTCGAGAACATTTACCAGCTTGGTTCAGCAGGGGGGTGGAATTAAGTGCAGAAAAAACGCGATCCTATCACACTTGGTCCATACTGGACATCGTATCGATGCCAGCACAGCTTTCAGGGTTATATACCGAATCCCGACGTCGTTATCACGTTCGCTTACACATAGCTGAAGCTGTTACAATAAGATCGATTAAACCGGAACTTTGCATCCAAAAAGAACACGTTCTGACGCTGTTCATACCGTGACCAACCTTGGATTGATGATTCTTCTTCTCACGAAGAGCTCTTCTTCCCCTTAACCCTCTTGATCATTTTTCTTTCTTTGCTTATTATTACAATTATTATTATTCGTCATATTTTATACCATTCACGCCAACATTCTCTCATTACTATCGAATTTTCCATTTATGCTATCCGGACTTATTATTATTAGTGATATTATTTCTTTTCTCAATTTATGCTTCCACCTGTTAATTCATTTCACACATTCGTTATTTCATTATGACCTTCCCATTGCAGTCTTACTATCTCCTGTTTAATACAGACCACTTCGTACTAGCCACTGACTCACCTTACACCTTTTATGTAACCTTGAACTGATTTATCAATTTTCCTACCCCACACTCTACAAATCTATAAGGACTGGTTACCACCATTGTCTCCCATTTCACCGAAATATTTTGTAGTCGAATTCAGCCTAGCACGACGTTTGTCACACAAAAACGACTATTTATTTTGACACCCGATAACTGCTAATCTGTTATTCTACGTAAAAAATGTATCCGTCGCATAACTAATTGACCAATATTGTAACGACAACAAATACATTATATTTTATAATTGTAAGAACCTGAAGAGGAGAAATTATTGAAAAGAATATTCTTCGTTCAGATTGACTTTTAATTCATGATATATTAATTTTTTGATTATAGCTTGATTCCACGCAGTACTTTTTGTTAGAAGTCTAGAATTTTCAGCATGTGATATCCGTAGCCCAAATTTTGCAGGCCGACCATTAATATCAGGTGTGCATCGGCAGGAGATCGAACCCCTGACCATGTGCATGGTCGGAAAGAGTCCTAACCGCTGTGCTACCACCTCATATTTAAGCTATTTTAATTAGGATTATACTCGTCAAGGAGGCAGTATGTATCCTGGCTCGTGTTATTTACACCAGAATGTAGTTTGTGTTAACGGCGTTTATTTCAACACTCACTTACATGTTTTTAAGTTAACAATGGAACCTTCCGCTCTAAATATTGACAAGAGTACACTGCATAGACTAAGGGATAGCAGAATAATGCCATATGGTGCAGATCAACTCAGTATTTTTGTTTTTGAATAAGCTACATACAAAATGGGTTCTTATTATTTACCAGTCCCAGAAGATACTGGGGGGATACTTATAACGAGGAGACAAACGGTTGCTGGCAGAACAATCATTTATATAGTCTTCACTGCCCCATATTCGAGGATACATGTGATTATAGGCTGTTCAGATGACCTGGCACCACCTACCAAAAAAAATCCTCCTAGATTATTCGTAACACCAGAAAATACAGTACATGCATGCGTCATAGATAATGCGACTGCTTTATCTGTGTAATAGTGAATACGGTAAACAGGTGTGTGGAATAGTCAGTTGGTCTCATTATCTGACACTTTCGGTAGACTTGTTGCATAACCAATAAAACTTTCAAAAGATTTCTACACATACATTTTCTAAAAATAAAAGAATTTATTAGAAAACTAAACACGAATGACTGAGTCCCTAAATGAACTGATAATCGGTGAAATCTACTGTAGGAACTGAACGAAAAGACTGACATAAGTCCATTAGTCGAAAAGCTTCCCGTATGTATATGTGGTGAAGATAAAATATACCAGCCACCAAGTGGCCAAGTATGTGTGGTGTTAAGGGATTCCTGTCGACTTGATTTACATACTTTCAACATTAGGAGCTAGACTTAACTGTCAGATGAGGGCTATGAGTTACAAACAGGAACAGCTTTCGGAATAAATGTAATATTGGCGTCGATTTAGGGCTAAGGGTTGGTCTTATCCTTTAGATGTACAACTTTTCAATGACCCAAAGTATTTTACACACTTTAATTCGGACCGTCTGTTTAAACTTCATTTATAGACCCCTATAATTTATTCCCACATTATATATATTTGATTAAAACTTCGTACTACTTGAAAGCACCAGCTAGTGAAAACTTCGGTTACACTGCAGAAAAACCAAGACGAACATTGGGTTCTTGTCACGGTTGAAATTTGAATAAGGCATTAAGAAGACAAATTTCGCGAGATGATATCATTTCGTAGTTTCTCTACAACCGCTTGATAACTAACATGGTTAACTATAATAAAATAAAGTGCATGACAATTACTCAGTTAAATAAAAACAAAAGTACATATTAATGACCAATCATCACATTTAAATAGGTCAAGTGGTCCTTGGTAGGTGAGAAGGTTGAAGTCTATTGTTTTTTGTACACACAGTTTAGGATGTATGTGATTAATCCCCAAAGTGCTTCCATCACCTTCAATAACCAAACCTGAATTGGAGTTATGTGATGAAATAATTGTGAAACAGTCATTAATATTGATTTTATGACCTGACATTAATAAGTCCTTTGCAATGGATGACGCTGGATTTCTATTCAGATTACTGGCGTTGGGATTTTCAATATGATTTAATAGCCATTTTGGAACATGTTCTTTCCGACGACATTGGAACATTCTGTTGGTTCTAGCTATATAGGTGTCATTGCAGCTGCAGGTGAACTTGTAGATACAGTTTGAAGTAGAGTCCACAGAATTTCGTCCTTTAATCGTGTAGGTACAGGGATCGAAAATGTTCGGGGATTGAGAAAAAGAGATGTGGCGGCGTAGAATGTGCGTTTGATGGCTAACCGAAGTCTTTGAGCTGTCAACTGCATAATCTGATCACCCTTGAATGGTAGGTTAATAAAGATAGCTTTCTTTGGTACAGAAGCTGTGCTTTCAAGATGTGGTCTATCCTTACTGTGACAATTGATAAAGTTTTCTGGATAACCATTAGCTAATAAAACTGAATGTATATGTCGAAGCTCATCCATCAATGTGTCACTCGTGCATATTTTGTGGGCCCTTGAGAACAAACATTTCACTAGGGGACGTTTATACTGGATAGGAACAAGACCGGTGAAATGAAGATATTGTCCACTCCATGTCTGTTTACGAAAAATAGTATGTATTTTTGTTTTTATATAACTGAGTAATTGTCATCCACTTTACTTTGTTCCATTTTATTATTGTTAACCATGTTAGTTGTCAAGCAGTTGTAAAGAAACTACGAAATGGTGATATCATCTCGCGAAATTTGTCTTCTAAATGCCTTATTCAAATTTATCAAACGGTTGAAATTGTTCATTTGAAGTTATCACTGTCTACTATGAGCCCTAACCTTGGCTCAAAGTTACTACCCACATAGCCCATGAAATTTTCGCTTTGTCCCGCAAATGCATTAGGTCTACAAATCAATAAATAAGCTTGATTAGCTGCAGTTAGTGTCACAACTAAACACGAAAGTGTTCAGGCTTTTTGAATTTCCGGCACCGTGGTTTGAACAAGAATATCAAGTGAGGAAATGATATCAATAGCGTTATTGACCTTACGACGAAATTCCAAGATTTCGGAAACCACCAGAGAGGCCTGATAATATGGGAATATTTCACTACTCTCAAGCCTGTGTGAAGGTCAACAGCACTCAGCATCAAAAATAAGATCCGAATTTTCAACTCCAATGTGGTGTCAGTCAGTGCTACTATACGGATCAGAGACTTGCACTGCGCGTCATAAAGAGCACATCAAACAAACTACAGACCTTCATCAACAGCTAGTTGTCTTCGCTCAATACTCAAGATCAGATGGCAGGCCAGAAAAGATCAGCAACAGGTAGGGATCTCTAGGAGCGAACCAACCCAGCAGGAACCGATTGTGAAACAAATAGGCAGGAACAAATGGACATGGATTGGCTGGCCATACTCTGAGGAAACCATCAAGTGACATCACTAGACAAGCCATTGCTCGAGTGGAAGCCGAAATGGAAGCGGCGAGTTGGTCGTCAGTGCAAGTGTGACTTGGAGGAGGTCATGTGAAGAGGAGATGAAAGTGTGTGGGCAGACTCGGAGCCAGGTGAAAACATTGGCAGAGAACCGAACGCAGTGGAGACGTTCACGGCTGAAGCCCTATTTTCCTCTAGGAATTAAAGGAAACAATAATAATAATAATCGTTTGATTGTCTCATAGAAACCTCAAGAAAAAGAAAAAGACACAACATTGAATTAAACAATCAAACTTACATTGTACACAGCTAATTATAACAAAAATCAAAGTGAGAATTTGAAATTTATTCTCCATTTTATTGAATGAATTTTTAATTTCACTAGTTGATGTAAAAATCACTCCTTATTATATCGTCTTCTTTTAAAACATAAAACTTTCTAAAATAAAAAAATATGTGCTCAAGTTTTGTCGTTCTGCTTGAATGTGTTTATTCTTCTTTTTTCAGAGTACAGCTACAGTTTATATATATACAAGATACTATTTATACAGAGGTTTCAGTAGACACTTTAAGCAATCAAAAATGGTGTAAATTAATAATCGTTAAGGAGTGTTTCCTTCATTCTTGAAAATAAAGTTAAGTAGCTTAGAAAGCACTTGTTGTATAACTACCACCTCTACCAACGACAACAACAACACAATAATCACCGAAAACAGCCCCTCACCACCACCACATTGAATCATGAAGAAAATAAAAGACAATTTAGTGGAGAAAATTTTTCTTTTAGGATTTCATCATGAATTGACACATCGGTTAGAGAACCATTGGAAAACCAGCCAGGGAGTACTGGACACCCAGGTGTTCCGTCAGCTTAGTTTAAAACTAACTCTTCAGCAGTACGCACCCACCCCACTGACTGGATTCGAACCCAAGACCTTCTGGTTACAAGGAGAACTCACAGATCATTCAGCCACTGAGATCCACCAATCTAATGGCCAGTCGGTCTTTGAATTTCAGCTTCTCCCAGTTCACACACGATATAGCAAGACTGGTACTAGTGAGTGTCATTGCTAGTGAGCATCAGATTGATATTCAAGTTAACTGTTGATCTTCAGGGATTTGATTGGTTTGAGGATTTCATCATGAGCTGACATCGGTTAGATGACCATTGAAAAACCTTGGAGTACTGGACAGCTGATTCGTCCTAGTTTGTAACTCTTCATCAGTACGCGACTACTGGGGTACAGCAGGTCGGGCGTGAGGACAAATACTCGCCAACATTGACTTTGGCTAGTACTAGTATGGTGGTGTGATACAGACAATGTGTGTCAACGGAATATTACTCTCACATATTCCCACACTTCAATACTGCATTAACAACAGAATACTATGTATGTATATTTGAACATTCTATTTCATGTCGTTTAACGTAAACCGAAATCACAAGCTCTGTGACTGGTTAAAGAATATAAACTGTCTAGAAATAAATAGCGGTCTGATAGCTTGAAAATATACTTTGGCTTCAGTGTCTTGCCTTCTGCAGTTACACCAGTCATGCCATATAGTGTGTGAATTGTCAGAAACTAGAATTCAAAGACTGGCTGGTCATTGGATTGGCAGGTACTAGTGGCTCAATGGTCTGTGAATTCTTCTTGGGTTCGAATTCTTTCCTTGGAGTGGGTGCTCACTACCAGTGAGTCTCAAACTAGGCTGACGAAAAGGCTGGCTATCCAGTACTCCCTGGCTGGTTTTACAACGATTCTCTAACCGATATGTCAGTTCACGATGAAGTCCTGTAAGCAATCAATCAAATCCCTACAAACCAACCCTTGAAAATTTTTTTATCGATGAAATCATCTTCAGAGGCTGCGCAGTTGTACTTATATTTACCACAAAATGTATAGTAGTCCATTATTGAGTAATAAGGGTGACATAATTGATATAATTACTTAGAAGTGGCTTCAAAAGTAAGCACAAAAGTTGCAATTGACGTAATGCTCAACACCCGCTCAAAGGAATAAAGTGTTAGAAATTTGATAAGGTTAAAATTGTTATTGAGTGAGAAGAAAGACGGTAGTTGAGTGTCCATTTAACAAGTGTGAAGAGGGTGAGAAAATGTACAAAAGGAGCATGTGAGAGTGATAAGAGTGAATCAATTATTAAAGTAAAAGCAAACTAAAAATGAAATTGGAATTTTCAAAAAAAAATCAAAATTTTTCAGAGGGAACGACTAGTGTAGAGGTTAAGACCATGGTAGAATAGGAGACTGGACAAACTCTTTCTGTATATACCATTCGGTCTCACTTTGTAGATAATCTTGAGAGACAGCTCTGATGGAGCTGCGTGGCTTGAGTTTGCCAAGTGCTTGAGAATTCAGCTGGTAACTGAATTGCATTGTCCTTTTGCTAACCATGCCGGATAATATACGGAGATGAGTTAGGTTTCTGTATTTGTGTTTAGCGGAGGAGTTGGCAATTCGTCAGTACAATCCCGAACTTTGTATGTATAGAAAAAGTTTGTCCAGTATCCTATTCTACCATCGTCTTAACCTCCTGATTACCTTTAATGATTGGTTTGCTTTTACTTTAATAATTAATTCACTTTTACCACTCTCACATGTTCCTTTTGGGCATTTTCTCACCCTCTTCACACTTGTTAAATTGACACCCAACTACTTTTATTCTCACTCAGCAGCAATTTTAACCTTATTTTAATTGAATAGGCAGCTAATAAAACGCTACAAAGGAATCGGACAGTGCTGGTACTGACCCCATAGCTAGGTTATGGGTGCTCACAAATGGAAAATATCAAATTACAGGACGATGAATAAGAGAAGTACAACGAATACATCAGATTCTGCGAACATATACCAAGGAGCCTCCGCTTAAACGGACCGAATTGTTTAAACTCTTCAATCGCCACCAAACACCTGATTGACACAGGACACCGGGTAGATGTGCTGGAATCATTCAAAATAATTAACAGACAGAGTACCTCAAGCCTTATCAGGTTTGCTGAAGCTATAGCAATAAAACGATTGAAGCCTGACTTATGTGTCCAAAAAGAATCCGTTGTTGGACTTCAATTACCTTGGTGACTCACTTCTTAGTAACTCTTTGTTTTCTAATTTTGTTGACTTATCTTTTCACTCACCCCGCCTTTATTTTTCGCTTGACTTTCTTAAGAGATAACTTTGCTTGATCTTCAGAATTCTGCTCACTCTATTACATCATAAACTTCTCATCTGACCTCATGTGCACCGAAATTTTGATCTTCTCTTATCTGATTACGTAACTATTACTAATTTCCTTTTGTTACCACCCCAACAACACAACTGTTAAATAATTTTTTTAAAGAAACTTCTCTCTAACAAGATATATATGTATATGTCGTAACACTTTAGACACCTTTTAAATCGCAACTCCTTATTTCACTATGACGCTCTGACAATATGCTTGCTAATGAACGAAAGTATGTTAAAATTGTACACTTTTTATTTTTATTTTATTATAGAGTTCAGGTTGTACGCAGCTGATGAGAACCGAAGAAATAAAATGGATCCAGATTATTCTGCGCCAATGTTTCTTCTTTCTTTGTTCAAATTTATAAAACGGAATCACTGTATGAAATACAATGAAGTCACAGTTAATATCACTGTATAACCACACTGTGCAATTTATCAAAATAAAATCTTATCCATAATGGAGTTATGCTCTACCACAGTGCCCAAGTTTTATACTTATATCAATGAAGTTATAACAGTTTACTGAAACTCCACTGCCTACATTCCCCCTGGACATCGTTTCTGACTGCCATGTAGTTTGATGAGGAGAGTTTTTAGAGTGTGTGCGGAACCAAATGTCTAGTCTACAAACAATCAATTTAAACAAAATGAAGCATGTGGCGGGAGTTTACCGGTTTTAATCCAAATCAGTCTAACTCTCGACAGACTGACTCAACAACTGCATAAGGAACTGGCCTTTTGGGGCTTAAAGACTGGCGTAGTATCATGTCAGGGACACAGTGTAGCTTTCTTGAGTGTGAAACAACTCAGAGTCTCACTAAATACTGCTTTGTATTAATGGAGGAACGTAGATGGAGAGTACTCAGTCCTACAAAAAGTATTTTCCAGTGGTCCACTAACTGAATAGCTGTTATAAAAAGGGGAGGTATTAGCGTAAACTACCTATCGTTGTTAGTGGTGACGTCATGATTTATGCATGTACTGACATGATAATGTATTCCGATAGTTTATGATTGCTTCTAATTCATGAATAATCCCTATCGAGACATTAATGAAAACAAGACACGTAGTTCAGCAAAGTCTCTTTTTGGCGGGGAATTCATTCCATTAGCTGTACAATCGCAATCATATAAAATTATCTTTGCATGTGTGTGAACATTAGTTTTGTCAGACAAGAATATACTTTACTTAGGGTTGTTGTTTACTTCGTCTAAATATACTAAACAATGTGATGAATTTTGGTGTGGCTGTGTTCTCTGAGCTGAATAGTTAATTTGTGGAGTTTTCATTACCCCACCACTAGGCAACATCTTCAGCGCATACACTTCAATTCGTTGAAGCGAACTTCTAGATTTCTCCACGAGTTTATCAGCTGTCTCTCCAAGCGGGTGACCTTCAGCGTGACTCTTTCGTTGTTTTTGTGTGTTCTCACACCTTCTAGGCTACTTGTATTGGAACTGATTGTTTCTTTGACTTGAACTTTGACCTTTTATGTGTGAAAGAAAGAAAGTCGCCCTGCCATATATAAAGAATATATCAGAAATAAATGCAAGACTCTTCAAACCTTTAGGAATTGACATCGCACACAAACCAATGAAATCACTTCACTCAGTTCTATGTCAACCAAAAGACTCAACAACGAAAGAAGATAAAACCAATATAATCTACAAAATAAATTGTAACAACTGCGAAAAACTCTACATTGGTCAAAGTGGACGTCCCTTCGTCTTCGTATTCACGAACATAAGCTAGCCATCAAAAGACATGACATCTACTTCCTCATATCACTACATACAGACAACCACGGACATCAATTCGACTGGGATGACGTTCAAATATTAGACAAAGGAAACATCAAGAATGCTAGTCAGAGAATTTTTAGAAGCCTGGTATTCCAGTGAATCATCAATCAATATACACATCGAGATTGACGAAATCTATTAACCGATAAGAAAGAAACCTCACACACAAAGGGTCAAAGTTCAAGTCAAAGAAACAATCAGTTCCAATACAAGTAGCCTAGAAGGTGTGGAAACACACAAAAACAACCAAAGAGGCACGTTCAAGGTCACTCAGTGGGAGAGATGACTAATAAACTCGTGGAGAAATCTATAAGCTCACTTCAACTCAAATTGAAGTATGCGCTGAAGATGTCACCTGGTAGGGTGATGAAAGCTTCGCAAATTAACTTTCCAGCTCAGAGAACACAGTCATACCAAAATCATCCACCTGAGCTACAAATCTTCTCTATCATGTCTAATGTCATGAATAATCAAACCGTAACTAGAAGGGGTAGTGCAGATTAGTATGAGGGTAGTGGTGATGAGTTGTCAAAACATAGTTGTTAATGTTAGTCAATGCATAAGAGAAGTTGAATAAGTGTATTGTAGTTATGTAATAAGATGAATAATTTAATGAGTGAGTTTTTATTAGGATGATTGGAATTACGTAAGAGTTGTAACGAAATGCAAGAGTTATAAGGAGTTAAAAAAGCAGGCACACAAACATCAAGTGAGTAGACATCAACACGGTTATTGCTATGATAGTAGAAGCAGCTGAATGATTTCCTTTTGTATACATAACTCTGGTTTTCCCAACTGAATGGCTAAGGCTTCAGCAATACAAAAGAGACGAAAGCGTATTGCCTTTAGTATGTGATTCTTCTCTTTGTAGGTCACTTTGAAGGAGACGTCTGCTGAGATGGAATGGCTAGTGTTGACGAGATGTTCGATGATCGCACTCCCTACACAGCCACTTTTACCGTTTTGTAGCCATGAGGGATAGTGTTCTTGGACACTTTTGGACAGTATACTCGTCTAACGACCAATACATACCTGGCTCCACGAAAACAGGTGAACTGATATACACACATAGACTGGTTTATTTACCACCTGGATCTATTAAGTTTTGTAAATTATAAATATACCAAATCTTTTGAATATTAAAGTGTTGTCGCTGTCGTCGTCACGTTAAATCTGAATTTTGTGTCTATCTCATTTGGTTATAGTGTCGTGTCTGTAGAGGCAAATTTTAGTCAAGTGAGGCGAAAACCACAAATGAGGATAATTTATCTCTTATACCTAGTGCCAATTAAATGTCAGAATTACTTCTGAACAGTGTAATCCCGAAAAGGATTTCCAACAGCCAGTTGCAGACTTTCGTCAACATCTGCCTTCAACGGCTGGCTGCATACTGAAGATCAAATGGCAGGCCAGAAAGAGTTAATAACAGGAAGATGTGGGAATAAACTAACAAGGCAAGAACCGATCACTCAACAAATATGTAGGAGAAAATCGAGATAGATCGGGCTTACATCGAGGGGTTCGTCGAATGACATCACGCACCAGGCCATCGCTCGAGTAGAACCCCAAAGGGGAGCGACGAGTGTGTCGTCGGTGTGAGGGTTACATGGAGGATATCTTGTGAGGAAAAGATAAGAGTTTATGGGCAGTCGCGAGCACAGCCAGCTGAAGAGGATGGCAGAAAATACGGGAAAGTGGAGATGTGTTGTTGAAGCCTTGTGTTCCACTCGGAACCCAAGGCAACAATAATAATAAGTGTAGTCACGTTGTGCTTCATAGTGCCTTTTTTGTTTCATTTGTGCGTCGAGTGGAACATAAGGTTTCAAGCTTTGAGTATTGAAGTTTTGATAACAGTGTTGTTTTTAAGAGGTGGGGTTGCTAGCCTCACTAACCCCCCCCCAACGTTTCATCTTTTTCTGGGTGAGGTTTATCAGTGGGTCAATCTATTTTCTTACAAGTATACTATAATATCCACATTGTTCATTTTAGTCTCTGTATACTCAAAGGAGTAGCAGTAGTGTAGCATGTGCTACTGATAAGATTTATCAGTAGTATATAAACAGACTTTCTTCGCAGCACAAAAATCTCAAATAACGAAGCGGTAGATTTGGCGTCAAACAGAGCAAATGATATGATGGAGAAGATTTGTAGCTCAGGTGGATGATTTTGATGTGGTTGTGTTCTCTAAGCTAGCTGGATGGTTTGTTTGCAACATCACCACCTCAGCGCATATTTCAATTTATTGAAGTGAGCTTTTAGATTTCTCCACGAGTTTATCAATCATCTCTCCTGATGACCTGGAACGTGACTCTGGTTATTATTGTGTGTTTTCACACCCTCTAGGCTATTTGTATTAGTACTGATCATTTCCTTGACCTGAAGTTTCCCCCTTTTGTGTATGAGATTTCCTTCTATCGATTGATAGATTTTGTCTATCTCGATGTGTCTATTGATTGATGATTCACTGGAATGCGAGGCATTCTTGTAGTTTCCTCTGTCTAATATTTGAATATTGTCCCAGTCGAATTGATGTCCGTGGTTGTCTGTATGTAGTGATATGAGGGAGTAGATGTCATGTCTTTTGACGGCTAGCTTATGTTCATGGATACGAAGACGAAAGGGAAGAAAACTAAGAGCAAATGATTCGGCGTTGCGGCAAAACATGGCAAACACAAAAAGAAGACAAAGAAACGCAATATGAAGGAACGGCGGAAGTAGCACAACACAGAATGTCTGTGCAAATGACGAATTTCATATAAGGTGTACACATAATTTCGCTAGATAGAGATATCATTATGAATAAAATTTGTTTTGATAAGGTCTCACACAGTGTTATACAGTAGTATTTACTGATGGCCACGTTTCGAGCACCCCGATTTATTACTACAGCTCATAATCATATCAAGACACTGCTCACACAACTTTCCAACTTCGTTTATATGATTCCATTATTTCTCATCTTTTGATTTGATTGGTAGTAATATTTTCCATATTTCTGGTATGAGTGATGAGTCATTCCTATTGCATGTGTTGGGTGTAGATTCGATGAACAAAGATTCAGTAATCAACCTCTCTCGCTCTCCACCTACCTATATTACTTCTTGGAATTTTAACCCTCTCCCACCATGCTGTTGTGTGGTTATGTGTTAATGCATGCAGTGCAATGTAGTGTTGAGTATTTTTCTAAATTAATTAGCTTCGTGGGGTCAGTCATTCTAATCTGACTACTCCTTACCTACTGCTTTGACCTATGTAATTGACCTAACTCACAGTCATTGCAAGGTATTTTGTAAATTACATTATTTTGTCTAATTGGTACGCAGCCTACAGAGCTTGTCCTGCCTGAGTGAGTTTGTAGGTTTAAATGCCACCAGCCCAATGGCTGCTTTATTAAGAATCCTACGTATGACACTGTGTGAGACTTCATCTCAAATAAATTTTATCCACAGTGGAATTATACTCCATCGCCACAGTGCCCAAATTTTATCCTGATAGAGGTACCAAATTACAGGAGAAAACGTGAGCACTGTGTTAGACTTTATCATAATAGTAATAGTTAATTGCTATTTTTGAAGTACCATTACTTCATTTGGGGAATGTCAATCATTCCTACTTAATCTATAGAAAACTAGAAATGCATTCCATTCAGCTATACTCTCTTTTTCAAGACAGTACTTAAACAGTACTTGATTTTTTCTTAAAGACTTTTGAATGAAATTTTCAATTTGTTTGCTTTTTATGAAGGCACTTGAAACTATGTGATGTTGTTCTCAGGTGGAATAGAAGCTTAATTATACTTAGTATCTTCAAAAAGACGGTTAGTGGCAGCGAAGAAGAAAATTTTCTTTTCGACAAAGTAATAAAAATTACAATTAGGAATTAGAATGCCATAATAAACAGATGGGGGGACGGATAAAACTCAAACAAAGTAGCATTATAATAACTAAGAAGATTGACATTGTGCAATTGGGGGTTAGAAATGTAGAAATAACAAAATAGACAAGATGTTTGGATGAAAAATCAATGTGATGATAATTGTTTATGCAATCAGGGATTAAATATGTAGAAATAGTAAAATGACAAAATAAACAGGAAGTGTGGATATGAAAATATGGTAGTGTAAATAAGAGGGATTAAGAAAAACTTAAAATAACATGAATAAACAGGAAGTTTAGATAAGAAAGGCGATGGGATAGTCATAACTAAAAAAATTTACCTGTTTATGATGCCCAAGGCAGGGACAGGGGTTGGACGTATTTCTTTTGGATACAAAGCTTGGGTTTGAGCTTTTGGATAGCTAGCGCCTCAGCTATGCCCAGATGTCTTGATTTGACTCCCTCTGATAGGTTTGAATGAATCTTGTATATTACTTTGAAGGGTTTTTCGAAAGGCGCTGAGTGTCCTGAGTTGACCAGATGTTCTGTCATCGAACCGTATAGACGTTTTTGGTCTCCTTTTACGAGCCAGGCTGGATAGTGTTCGCGAGCGCGTTTCGACAAAGATATCAACTAGGCTGGCTGTACATTCGCGTATTTATATATTACATGAGTGGGAAAGTTCCTGAATTATTTCCGGTCAAAGGTCAGATTAATAAGATTAATAAGTGAAATCAACAGAAGATAGGTGGGTGGCACTATTCTAGAAATATTTCAGGCCAAAGGTCAAATTCATAAAATTACAAAGTGTAATAATCAGGAAGATCGGATAGAAAAAACAAAATAGGAATATGATTACTAGAAAACAAGTCAGTTTATATAATTACGGGTTAAGGACGTAGTATTAACGAAATGGTAGGAGGTTCGAACATATAAAGAAAGAAACAGTAACCAAATCTAATAATGCAGATAGAGATTTAAAAGGTAAATATAACAAATAAACGGGAAGGTTGGAGAAGAAAGGTGGCAATAGGATAATCATTACTGGTGAGATTGATGTCTCATGATGACCCCGATAGGGACAACGGTTGGACGTATTTCTTTTGGACGCATAGAATAGGCTTGAGTTTTAGATCGCCAATGCCTGCCTCAGCTATTCCTAGATATCTTGATTTCATTCCTTTTGGTAGATTGAATCGGATCTTATATTTAGCTTTTCAAACGGGGCTAAATGTTCAGAATTCACCAGATGCTCTGTTATCGAACTGTGTACCCCTTTGCGTCCACCCTTTGTTGACTGTGCTGGATAGTGTTCCCGCGCACCTTTTACAATTGGACGCATGGTTCAGCCAATGTACTCAATTCCACACGAGCAAGTGAACTTGTATATCCATGTTGAAGTGGACCACTGTGTCAGCTTGTTTTTCACGTGTTAGGTGAGTGGTTACTTGCAAGAGAATGTTATTCGTAGGCTGGCGGCGAATTACGTTTTACTAAGAGACTTCGAAAGCCATCTACGGAGAATTTCTATTTCGGTATCACTTTTATTTTTTTTATTTTTTTATTTTGATTTACAGCTTGATTCCACACCGTATTTTCAGTACAAGTGTAGAATTTTCAGCATGGATATCGGTAGCCCAAATTTTGCAGGCCAACCATAGATATCGGGTGTGCGCCGGCAGGGGATCGAACCCCGGACCATGTGCATGGTCGGCGAGAGTCCTAACCACTGTGCCACCGACGCACAAGGTTCAATATCAGCATCTTTCTTGGGGTTCGGGGGTGGAACTTGGACCTTTACAGGTGTTTCCCTTGGTTTCAGATTCTTGTCTGTGAATCTGGGTGGTAGTCCATTTTCACTCAAGGTCTCTCGGAGATTTTGTAATAATTCTTCATCGATCGACTCTTCAGTTTCTGGAGGAACGAGAGTATATTAGGCTTCTGTTTCTGCTTCGAGGCACACAACTTCGAAAGTTGATAAACTGTCCGTTCCATGTGGGCTTCTTGTAGATGGATCTTCTTAGTGAGTTGTCTGCATTATTAGATCTGGTTACTGTTTTTATTTTTATATGTCCGACCCTCCTACCCATTTCGTTAGTACTACATGCATCCTTAACCCGTAATTATATAAACTGACTTCTGTTCTAGTAATTATAATCCTATTTTGTTTTTTCTACCCGATCTTCCTGATTACTACACATTGTAAACAAACTGGTTGACACTCACGAGGTGTGCAACATAGATGGCACTGAAATAGAAACCAAGTCGGAAATTGAACACCTAGGCGTCATTCTATCTGCTCATCTCTCCTGGTCGTCTCATATCTCCGCGATTTCTAAGAAAATATTCCGTCCCCCCTTCTACATCAAGAAGTTAAGACATTCTGGTATAACCCAACCCTTACTCCTACAATTCCTTAACTCTCACATTCTGTCTATTATTCTCTATTGTTCCCCCTTGCTTTTTCCCGGGCTACTGAAGAAAGACTATAACATACTACGCAGGATGTTAAATGTTGTCAGCAGGGTAAGCAATGTGCCACTTAACCAGCTTGTTAATATTCTGGTTGACAGGCACATGGATTCATGTGAAAAATGGGCCAAATCCATTCTATCTAACTCACACCACCCTCTTCACTCACAGCTTTCCCCTTGCTTCTCATCAGGTGAAACCAGAAGCCTATATAGAAAACTATATGCTCGCACCAACAAGTACAAACACTCAACCATACCCTATTCAGCTCGTGTTCTGTGCGATGAAGAAAGCATTAGACGTGACACCTATAATTCATTAAATAGTCAGTAGAACAACTGGATCTCGTCTTTCTAACTCATATCATTTTTAGGTACAACATTTTCTTTCTTTCTTTCTTTTCCCTTTCTCTCTCTCTATCTTCCTTTCCGTTATGTGCTGCTTTGTTTCTTTCTCCCGCTTACACCAGTAAATATGATAGCACCTACTTTTCTAACACCTTCAAACACTCTGTTCAACTTTGACTTTGCTAATGACATGCCAATATGTTGTTGTCATAATGAACCGAGATTTCCTTAATCTATGTAGAATTCTATTTATTGATAATGTACTAACTGGATGCAATGCTGTAGTAAACAAAATGCTGAGAATTCCATTCTGTATCACAAGTACTGTTTTGGAATAAAGCAAATTATTATTACTATTACTGTTTTTATACTGCTGACAACTGTCGACTAGTGTGTAGTTTTAAACCTGGCGATATCTTTGTTCTCTCCGAAACTTCGATTTTGATGTATTTAGTTTGTAAAATCTTTGCGTTCGCTTTAGCAAGCTTGACGGATAAACGTAGAAACTTGTCCAGTCCCTTTACCGTCGAACGGCCCTTGCTTCTCTTCAAATCACGGAATGTACACATTGGGTCATAGGAGTTATTAAAAAGACAATTGCAGCGAAGAAAATTTTCTTTTCGACAAAGTCATCATCTAGGCTGTACATTCGTGTATTTGTATCAAATGGATGGGAAAGTTTCAGGATAATTTCCGGTTAAGGGTCAAATTAATAAAAATTACAACTAGGAATTAGTATATTATAATAAACAGGGGGACGGATAAAACTCAAACAAAGTAGCATTATAATAACTAAGAAGATTGACATTGGCCAATTGGGGGTTAGAAATGTAGAAATAACAAAATAGACAGGATGTTTGGATGAAAAATCAATGTGATGAATAATTGTTTATGCAACCAGGGAGTAAATATGTAGAAATAGTAAAATAACAAAATAAACAGGATGTGTGGATATGAAAATATGATAGTGTAAATAAGAGGGATTAAGAAAAACTTAAAATAACATGAATAAGCAGGAAGTTTAGATAAGAAAGGCGATGAGATCGTCATTACTAAAAGAATTTACCTGTTCATGATGGCCATGGCAGGGACAGGAGTTGGACGTATTTCTTTTGGATAGCTAGCGCCTCAGCTATGCCCAGATGTCTTGATTTGATTCCCTCTGATAGGTTTGAATGAATCTTGTATATTACTTTGAAGGGTTTTTCGAAAGGCGCTGAATGTCCTGAGTTGACCAGATGTTCTGTCATTGAACCGTATAGACGTTTTTGGTCTCCTTTTACGAGCCAGGCTGGATAGTGTTCGCGAGCGCGTTTCGACAAAGATATCAACTAGGCTGGCTGTACATTCGCGTATTTATATATTACATGAGTGGGAAAGTTCCTGAATTATTTCCGGTCAAAGGTCAGATTAATAAGATTAATAAGTGAAATCAACAGAAGATAGGTGGTGGCACTATTCTAGAAATATTTCAGGCCAAAGGTCAAATTCATAAAATTACAAAGTGTAATAATCAGGAAGATCGGATAGAAAAAACAAAATAGGAATATGATTACTAGAAAACAAGTCAGTTTATATAATTACGGGTTAAGGACGTAGTATTAACGAAATGGGTAGGAGGTTCGAACATATAAAGAAAGAAACAGTAACCAAATCTAATAATGCAGATAGAGATTTAAAAGGTAAATATAACAAATAAACGGGAAGGTTGGAGAAGAAAGGTGGCAATAGGATAATCATTACTGGTGAGATTGATGTCTCATGATGACCCCGATAGGGACAACGGTTGGACGTATTTCTTTTGGACGCATAGAATAGGCTTGAGTTTTAGATCGCCAATGCCTGCCTCAGCTATTCCTAGATATCTTGATTTCATTCCTTTTGGTAGACTGAATCGGATCTTATATTTAGCTTTTCAAACGGGGCTAAATGTTCAGAATTCACCAGATGCTCTGTTATCGAACTGTGTACCCCTTTGCGTCCACCCTTTGTTGACTGTGCTGGATAGTGTTCCCGCGCACCTTTTACAATTGGACGCATGGTTCAGCCAATGTACTCAATTCCACACGAGCAAGTGAACTTGTATATCCATGTTGAAGTGGACCACTGTGTCAGCTTGTTTTTCACGTGTTAGGTGAGTGGTTACTTGCAAGAGAATGTTATTCGTAGGCTGGCGGCGAATTACGTTTTACTAAGAGACTTCGAAAGCCATCTACGGAGAATTTCTATTTCGGTATCACTTTTATTTTTTTTATTTTTTTATTTTGATTTACAGCTTGATTCCACACCGTATTTTCAGTACAAGTGTAGAATTTTCAGCATGGATATCGGTAGCCCAAATTTTGCAGGCCAACCATAGATATCGGGTGTGCGCCGGCAGGGGATCGAACCCCGGACCATGTGCATGGTCGGCGAGAGTCCTAACCACTGTGCCACCGACGCACAAGGTTCAATATCAGCATCTTTCTTGGGGTTCGGGGGTGGAACTTGGACCTTTACAGGTGTTTCCCTTGGTTTCAGATTCTTGTCTGTGAATCTGGGTGGTAGTCCATTTTCACTCAAGGTCTCTCGGAGATTTTGTAATAATTCTTCATCGATCGACTCTTCAGTTTCTGGAGGAACGAGAGTATATTAGGCTTCTGTTTCTGCTTCGAGGCACACAACTTCGAAATTTGATAAACTGTCCGTTCCATGTGGGCTTCTTGTAGATGGATCTTCTTAGTGAGTTGTCTGCATTATTAGATCTGGTTACTGTTTTTATTTTTATATGTCCGACCGTCCTACCCATTTCGTTAGTACTACATGCATCCTTAACCCGTAATTATATAAACTGACTTCTGTTCTAGTAATTGTAATCCTATTTTGTTTTTTCTACCCGATCTTCCTGATTACTACACATTGTAAACAAACTGGTTGACACTCACGAGGTGTGCAACATAGATGGCACTGAAATAGAAACCAAGTCGGAAATTGAACACCTAGGCGTCATTCTATCTGCTCATCTCTCCTGGTCGTCTCATATCTCCGCGATTTCTAAGAAAATATTCCGTCCCCCCTTCTACATCAAGAAGTTAAGACATTCTGGTATAACCCAACCCTTACTCCTACAATTCCTTAACTCTCACATTCTGTCTATTATTCTCTATTGTTCCCCCTTGCTTTTTCCCGGGCTACTGAAGAAAGACTATAACATACTACGCAGGATGTTAAATGTTGTCAGCAGGGTAAGCAATGTGCCACTTAACCAGCTTGTTAATATTCTGGTTGACAGGCACATGGATTCATGTGAAAAATGGGCCAAATCCATTCTATCTAACTCACACCACCCTCTTCACTCACAGCTCTCCCCTTGCTTCTCATCAGGTGAAACCAGAAGCCTATATAGAAAACTATATGCTCGCACCAACAAGTACAAACACTCAACCATACCCTATTCAGCTCGTGTTCTGTGCGATGAAGAAAGCATTAGACGTGACACCTATAACTTATTAAATAGTCAGTAGAACAACTGAAACTCGTCTTTCCAACTCATAACATTTATAGGTACAACATTTTCTTTTTTTCTTTCTTTTCCCTTTCTCTCTCTCTTTCTTTCCGTTATGTGCTGCTTTGTTTCTTTCTCCCGCTTACGCCAGTAAATATGACGGCTCCCACTTTTCTAACACCTTCGAACACTGTTCAGCTATACCTTTGCTAATGACATGCCAATGTGTTGTTGTCATAATGAAGTAAGATTTCCTTAATCTATTTATAATTTACTAACTGGATGCAATACTGTAGTAAACAAAATGCTGAGAATTCCATTCTGTATCACAAGTACTGGTTTGGAATAAAGCAAATTATTATTATTACTGTTATTATACTGCTGACAACTGTCGACTAGTGTGTAGTTTTAAACCTAGCGACTTCTTCGTTCTCTCCTAAACTTCAATCTTTGATGTATTTGTAGTGACCCGTTTTATTACTCATCATCGCAGTATACTTTCATTGTGTAATTGTACTTTGACTTGTTTATTACTCTAAATCTTACATGTTAACAATTGATACTTTTGTCCTCGCTCGATTTTTGAATTTTGGTTGCTGCAATAATACACTATCGTATTCCTTCGCAAGTGCCTTTTGAATTACGTTGCGGATGTCGAGTAATCGCAACGTTAGGGCACAATGGTAAAAGCGAAGAAATACTAGAAGATACGTGTACTCTAGTTCAGTCAAAATATAGCAGCAACATATTTAATTTGTAAAATCTTTGCGTTCGCTTTAGCAAGCTTGACGGATAAACGTAGAAACTTGTCCAGTCCCTTTACCGTCGAACGGCCCTTGCTTCTCTTCAAATCACGGAATGTACACATTGGGTCATAGGAGTTATTAAAAAGACAATTGCAGCGAAGAAAATTTTCTTTTCGACAAAGTCATCATCTAGGCTGTACATTCGTGTATTTGTATCAAATGGATGGGAAAGTTTCAGGATAATTTCCGGTTAAGGGTCAAATTAATAAAAATTACAACTAGGAATTAGTATATTATAATAAACAGGGGGACGGATAAAACTCAAACAAAGTAGCATTATAATAACTAAGAAGATTGACATTGTGCAATTGGGGGTTAGAAATGTAGAAATAACAACAATAGACAGGATGTTTGGACGAAAAATCAATGTGATGAATAATTGTTCATGCAATCAGGGATTAAATATGTATAAATAGTAAAATGACAAAATAAACAGGAAGTGTGGATATGAAAATATGGTAGTGTAAATAAGAGGGATTAAGAAAAACTTAAAATAACATGAATAAGCAGGAAGTTTAGATAAGAAAGGCGATGAGATCGTCATTACTTAAAACATTTACCTGTTCATTATGGCCATGGCAGGGACAGGGGTTGGATGTAGTTCGTTTGCATACATAGCGGGGATTCGGGCTTTTGGATAGCTAGCGCCTCAGCTATGCCCATATGTCTTGATTTGGCTCCCTTTGATAGGTTTGATTGAATCTTGTATATTACTTTGAAGGATTTTTCGAAAGGCGCTGAATGTCCTGAGCTGATCAAATGTTCTGTCACTGAACTGTATACACGTTTTTGGTCTCCTTTTACTAGCCAGGCTGGATAGTGTTCACGAGTGCGTTTTTCAAGTTGGCGCATGGTACGGCCAATGTACTCAGCTCCGCAGGAGCAAGTAAACTGGTATATGCACGTTGAGGTGGCTCAATGCGACAGCTTGTCTTTCACGTTCTGGCTGAACAGTTTCTTGCAAGAAAACGTCAGTCGTAGGCTCGATTTGGAGAGGCGTTTACGAAGAATTTCTGCTTCAATATCACCTTTGAATTCTAGATTAAGCAGAAGTATTCTCTTTGGAGCGGATTGGACTTGATCGGAAATCTTCTTAGATTTGAGTTTGCAAATTATCTATTTCTTCATTCTTGAATTTGATAGTAATAATAATAATAATAATAATAATGGCTTTATTCCAAACAGTATTTGTGGTACAGGTATGGAATTTTCAGCGTTCATTACAATATTGCATCTAATTACCTCATAAATTTTATAAGACTTTAAAAAATAAAAAGCAACAACAAGAAAAAGAAAAAAAGAGAAATAAAAGAAATAAAAAAAGAACAGCATTGTATTCACATATTTAAACAATGCACCACAGGATATGATATATAAAAATTAGTCTGTAATAGAATATATGAGCAACAATATAATAGTAACAAAGAAAGGAGAACAAAAGCTAATGGGAACTATTTGTTAGAGTGCCGCAGTAAGTTGATCGTGTCATGCCTAACAGTTTTCTCATCACATAACAGCTGTGCCAGATAAGGTATTGTGGAGTTTTTATACTTGGTAGTCCTGGCATATAGCTTCCTATAGTTGCTTCTAGTTCTACCAGATGAAATGCAAGGAGAGAGCTGCGTATGGAGAGGGTGTTCGGGGTCTGACAATATAGAATTCGCTAGTTTCTTACATGACATTATATGTCTATCCACAATAGTGTTGACCAGTTGGTTTAACGAAATCCCACTTCCCCTACTAACAGCTTTTAATGCCCTACGCAGCGAAGCAAAGTCTTTCTTAAGTAGTCCAGGAAAGATTAATGGGGAGCAGTAAAGAGGGATGGGTAGAATACAGGAATTGACAAACTGAGAAAGCAAAGACTGCTTTATACCAGACTGCCTAAACTTCCTAACGTAGAACGTTAAGCGAAACATCTTTCTAGTCACTAGCAAGATGTGAGAGGACCAGGAAAGATCGGAGGAAATACTCAGTCCAAGGTAATTTACATTAGATGAAGTTTTAACCTCTATGCCGTCAATGATATTGGGACCATGTGAGCTAGCTAGTTGTTGTAGGTCACTTTTTCGTCTGAAAGTAAAATTTACTACCTGACATTTAGACGGATTCAGCTTAAGACCGTTTGAAGAGGACCACTGACTAATTTCCGAGAGAAAGTTATTTAATTTGGAACAGTCTGACTGAGAGTTGACAGGCATGGAGACAGAGAGGTCATCAGCATACTTGACAAAAGTGGCTACATCAGAATGGGGCAAGTCATGTAAGAAAAAAGAAAACAGAAAAGGAGAAAGAACAGCACCTTGAGGAACACCAGCTAAAGTAAGTGAGGTAGTGGAGGACTTTCCATTGTAGACATCATCATTATTCTGTATGTTTAATAATTAAAAAAGGGGTGAAAGATGAACCACTTCACAATTAAAAAAACACACAAATATCTCGAATGACATTCTAATTTTAAAAAAAAGTGTTCTCAAGTTTTTTTTCATGAAAAATTCCCATTCGAACATTAATAGACAGACTACTCGTCTTCTGTCGATCAAGTTCTTTTTTCTTTCTTCTTAAAACTATCTTGTATATATAAATATACGCATCGTAACGTACTAAACTGAGTTAGAATATCGGTTGCTCACCCCACAGAGTCCTTGTAAAAAGCATGCATCGAAACACCTTGTATCCTACTGCTATTACACTGCTTATTCCCTTTATAACGCTAAGCTATGCATTAATTCCACAACTTTATGAGTATAGGAAGGCGAAAACGTTGTGTAGTATTGCTGAAACACTTGAATTTATTCACAAATATGATTCATGTTATATACTTAAAGAAGCATTAAAACGATTTGATGAACACTTGTCGCTGAGAAATACACCATTATTATTGTCAAATATGACGTCCACGTGTGTAATAACCTCTCTGTCGGTGACTATAGAACAATCGTGTGATGAAAGTGAAAATAAACTTTGGCCATCTGATATGATGGATGAATCATGTGAGTGTTGTTGTTTGTTTTTTTGTTGTTGATTTTTTTTATTCCTTGACGTTCCCAAAGGTGGTTAATTGTTTTTTTTTACTGGATTGGTGGGGTTGCTAGCCAGCATCATCGGTGCTACTTTCCCTACCTCTTTAGAGAGGTAGAGGAGGAGTGTGTGTGTCCGTTGGTCGGGGGTTCGAACACCGAATCATCTTTGTGATGTGGTTGGCGAGCATTCTACCGCTGTACCACCGATGCTGCAGGATTGGACTTCATCGACCCCTAGATTAGAAATAGGAAGCGAAGTGGTAGAACACGTTGACCGCTTCAGTTACTTGGGAAGTACCATCAGCCCCAACGGGTTGATCTCAGACGAAATTTCAGCACGAATACAGAGAGCTAGGTTCGCATACGCCAGTTTTCGCCGTCTCTGGCGTAGACGTGATATCCAACTATCGACCAAAGGGCGTGTGTACTTCTCAGCAGTTCTCTTCGTCCTCCTTTATGGCTGTGAGACCTGGCCATTTAGAGCAGAAGACATGGAAAGACTAGCTGTCTTCGATCATAGGTGTCTGCGTTCTATCTCCCGCGTGAAGTGGTATAATAAGGTGAGCAATGTCGAGGTTAGGCGTCGAGTGCTAGGTAAGGAGGGGAAATCAATCGACGAAACGGTGAAATTACTTCGACTGAGATGGTTAGGACATGTGCTACGTATGCCTAGTCATCGCCTTCCTCGACGGGCAATGTTAGCTGATATAGGGCCAGGCTGGAAAAGAGCTAGCGGCGGTCAAACGAAAACATGGCATCAGTCAATGAAATCCACAACAGTTAGTCTAAGCCACGTGGGAAGATGTAGACTTCCTGGTTGGGGTCCTCGGGATGGTAAAAACCAATGGTTGGAAACAATCGGTGACATGGCTCAAAATCGCTCTCAGTGGCGCAGATGCATCCACTTCTTGTGACTTATGATTTCCAATTAAACTGTTCTGTTCCCCGTTATTACTATTCCTTTGTCTCACACCTCTGTTTACTGTCTATATTATGCATTTCTTCTACTTTCTTCTCTTGCTTTGCGTGCTACATGGATTGTGGCGACTTGAACTGCCGCACATATGTGCAAAGTTCTATGTCGAAAACCGACCGTACCACCGATGCATTGAATTCATTCCCTTTGATATTGGACACTAGTCAGTAATTAGTGCGACGTGTGTCTAGCTAGTCCTTCCTTTCTTTGGTGCAGACTGAATTCTATCAGTCAGTCAGGTTTGCAATGTTGCCACCATGCCAGGCTAAGTAGCTTGTCATCACATTGCACACATTGATTTGATGATATTAGGTGGTTGGAGGCAATTGGACCTCAGGAAGCCTTGCCTGACCTGGGTTTCATAATAATAATAATTTGCCTTATTCCAAAACAGTACTTGTGATACAGAATGGAATTCTCAGCATTTTGTTTACTACAGTATTGCATCCAGTTAGTACATTATCAATAAATAGAATTCTACATAGATTAAGGAAATCTCGGTTCATTATGACAACAACATATTGGCATGTCGGTAGCAAAGCCAAAATTGAACAGAGTGTTTGAAGGTGTTAGAAGAGAAGGTGCTATCATATTTACTGGTGTAAGCGGGAGAAAGAAACAAAGCAGCACATAACGGAAAGAAAGAGAGAAAAGGAAAAGAAAGAAAGAAAACGTTGTACCTACAAATGATATGAGTTGGAAAGACGAGGTCCAGTTGTTCTACTGACTATTTAATAAATTATAGGTGACACGCCTAATGCTTTCTTTATCGCACAAAACACGAACTAAGTAGGGTATGGTTGAGTCTTTGTACTCGGTGGTGTGAGCATGTAGTTTTGTATATAGGTTTCTGGTTTTGCCTGATGAGATGGAAGGGGAGAGTTGTGAGTGGAGAGGGTGGTGTGAGTTAGATGAAATGGATTTGGCCCATTTTTCACATGAGTTCATGTGCCTGTGAACCAGAAAATTAACAAGCTGGTTAAGTGGCACGTTGCTTACCCTGCTGACAACATTTAACATCCTGCGTAATAAGGTATAGTCGTCTTTCTTCAGTAGACCGGTAAAAACTAAGGGGGAACAGTAGAGAATAATAGGCAGAATGGGAGAGTTAACGAATTGTAGGAGTAAGGGTTGGGTTATACCAGAATGTGTTAACTTCTTGATGTAGAAGGTAAGATGGAATATTTTCTCAGAAATCGCCAATATATGAGACGACCAGGAGAGATCAGCAGATAGAATGACGCCTAGGTATTTAATTTCCGACTTGGTTTCTCTTTCAATGGCATCAATGTTGCACACCTCGTGAGAGCCAACGAGTTTGTTTAGATCGGATTTATGGCTACAGGTGAAATTGACTGTTTGGCATTTGGAGGGGTTTAAGGTAAGAGCGCTTTCCTTGGACTACCATCTGATTTCTGACAGAAGGCCATTTAGTTTAGAGCAGTTACTTTGAGATTTGACAGGCAAAGATACTGTCAGGTCGTCAGCTATCTGGTTGGCACCCGTCAGCAAGACGTATACGCAGGCACCTTGAACGGACTCATATCCCTTCTGACATTCGAACCTGCGTTATCCACTAAGTGCTGCCGTCGGTCAGAAAAGTTACCACTGAGCTATTTGGGATGTAGGACTGACTCTAGTGGATACTTTGATTGAACACTAGTCAGTAATTAGTGTGTGGACGTGTGTCTAGCTAGTCCTTCCTTTCTTTGGTGCAGACTGAATTCTCTCAGTGAGTCAGGTTTGCATTTCGATTTTTTTAATGCCCAATTTTTCTCCATTTTCCTTTTTCCTTTTCATTTTTAGATAAATTAAACATTCTTGAAGGGGGGATAGAAATATCTTCACAAGAGATATGGGGTGTATTACACGCCTTAGAAACTATTCTACAATTGACGTATAGAAGTGAATCGGATTCGGTGAGTTGGCAATGAATTTTAGAATCTTACAAAGCTTCTCATCTTCTCATCTCTTTTTCACTTTGATAGAAGGTGATATATGAAGCGAATATATTCGATGTTCCAGCATTTTCACATCGTGGAATTATGATTGAAACAGCTAGACACTTTTTGAGTGTTTCTGAGATTGAAAAAATGATTGTAAGCCCCGATATTATCACGGATATTTATAAAATAGGATGCAATGTCCATGGTTAAAATGAATGTTCTGCATTGGCATGTCACGGATGATGAATCATTCCCGTTTTTAGTGTCAGCTTACCCACAACTATCGGCACAGGCGATGATGGTATATCAACGTAATGAAGTTGTGTCCTTATTGGAATATGCACGTTTACGGGGTGTACGTGTTATGCCCGAGTTCGAGACTCCAGGTAAGCTTTAATTTGGTCTTGTGGTTTCATTTTCATTTAACCCTGAGTAATTCTTTATACAATTGCATGGAGGATTTCATCATGAGCTGACATCAGTTAGAGAACCACTGGAAATCCTGGGAGTACTGGACAGCTGTTTCGTCCTAGTTTGGGACTCTTCATCAGTACACGCCCACCGGGATTCGATGTCAGCTCATGATGAAATCCTCCATGCAATTAAACAAAATCCATACCAAACCAATACTTGAAAATTAATCTGATGCTCACTAGTGACTGGCCCTATTCAGGTAGTTAACCTGGGGTTCTAGTGGGAAGCCGTGACCAGTAGGGTACAGCAGGTTGAAGATGAGGCAGTAACTCATTGAAGAAGATATTGCGAAGTGGTCGCGCTATGTCGTGAATTGGCAGAAGTTAGAATTCAAGGACCACTGGATCGGGTCCCAGTGGCTCAGTGGTCTACGAGCTCGCCTTGTAGCCGGAAGGTCCTGGGTTCGAATCCCGGTGGGCGCGTACTGCTGAAGAGTCCAAAACTAGAACAAAACAGCTGTCCAGTACTCCCAGGCTTTCCAGTGGTTCTCTAACTGATGTCAGCTCATGATGAAATCCTCCATGCAATTAAACAAAATCCCTACCAAACCAATACTTTATACAATTATCAATTATATTTTTGAGTAATTCAATAATGATAAATATGAAATTAATAAAGGGTTAAGAGGTGAGAAAATAGACTCAGGGCAAGTTAAAAGGAAATATTCAAGGTCAAAATAACAATGAAGACCACTAAACCAAATAGCAGAGGTAACAGTACATCTACCCTGGCTAGCATCAAAACCAAATTTACCAAGGAAGGTTAAATGTGATGACGAATTGTTGATTTGAACGCATAAAGGTGGTTTAAACTTCCTAATTGCCAGCTAGGACTTCCACAAGCTTTAGGATACGCCCTACCCCAAACACGTTTTATAGATAGGTTTAAAAGATGTGTTAACGTCAATTTTATGTCCTGTCTCTATAATATGTTTCGCAATAAAAGAGCTAGGTCTCCTGTTCTCACCGTTAATAGGTTCTGAAGATTCCATTTGTTTCTGGAGCCATTTAGGAATATGCTCTGAAGCCAGCCCTTACTTGCAGAGATCGATGAGTCCTCCCTCCTATGTATGTGTGTCCACACGTACATTCAAATTGGTAAATACAGTGGGATGTGACGTCATTTTTCGCATGTTCAAAGGGCTTAGATAGATATATTGGCTTCATATTCTCTATTATTATGATATTAGCTGCATAAAAAGTCTTTTTGACAGCAGCGTTCAGTCTTTGTCTAGTTATCAAGCTGCTATGATGCCCCAAATAGGGTAGCTTGGTGTACATATCTTTCTTAGGGGCGAGTTGGAGAGTGGGTCTTGGTGTTCTGACTACTTTATATCTCCTGATGAACTTGTCTGGATAATTGTTATCAACCAGAGTTTGTGTCAACTTTCTTTCTTCTTCATCAAGTGTGTCTGTCTTCAGTGCATATTCGTTAGATTCTACTGAAGAGGCAACCTACTAAGACTCTTTTGTACCGAACAGTGCAGAAACTGTGGTAATTAAGACACTGTCCTGTCTGTCCAGGTAGGTTTTCTATAAATAGATCGTTTTCATTGACCCATCAAGCCGTCGACTAAGCAATAATGTCTAGGAAAGATAAAAAATTATCTTCCTCTTCTACAGATTTAAGTGATATGCTATTTTGAACTTCATTCATTCGATTTAAAATTGAGGTGGCAGAACAAGACTTATCACTGATCATTACAATATCATCTACATACCTTGGATAAACTGGCACATTTTCGATTAAATCCTCCGATAAATTCTCAATGTACGACATATAAATATCTGCTAAAAGGGGCCCTAACGGACTTCCCATAGCAACACCATCAACTTGGCGAAAACAATCTTCTTCAAATGTAAACCTAGCATTGCTAGTACAACATAGAAGTAATAAATCCCTTAAATAAGATATAGGGAACGGGATGAAAAAATTGTGTATGTGGAAATGTAATCACACAAAATGTCAACTGTTTTGAGCAAAGGCACATTAGTGAATAACGAGTTTACATCAAAAGAGTACATATTCTTATTCATAATATTAATATTGCTATCGTCAAGAAAATCAACCAATTCAAATGTATCTTTTAACACATACTTACAGAATTGTGTTTTGACTGGATGCAATAATTCTACTAACCATTTATGATTATTATTATTATTATTGAGGATTCTTCTCAACTCGCTACAACCTAGGCAGTACAGAAAATTTTCACGTTTGACGATAGATTGATATCCATAAGAAAAACACAAAATAATTGAGCAAATAAATATCCTTTTCGATAATTTCCTCTTCTGGCTCTACAATTATATAAATGCATATGTTAAGACATTATCCTTACCTTAGCCATCTAGGTTTGAATGATCCTCAATTCTATTAAACGGTTGCTGAGTAAAAATGGCGGTTATCCAGAAAAGTTTAATGATAAGAATATATGAATCTAAAATCAAAGCAGCTCAAGGTACCAACAGTTCCTAAAAAAATGAAACAGTTCCTTATTCTTACAAATTCAGTTACTCAGGGATAAAATCAGCGAGATACTAACACGACGCTTTTAGAAATGCGGTAAAACAAAGAGCATTCAGTGCTGCTGCTGCCGAATTACGTGTTTTCAACCACCACCCACTTTGCGTTCTGGAGTAAAAGATAAACTGCCTAATTTTGCCTCTTCCATGTGTATCTACCAATTTAACTGCTCCTGTGGAGTGAGCCAGTTAGCTGCATAGGCCGTAAAATTAGGCGTGTTTCTCGTCGGATTTCCGAACATCACCCTGCATAGTGGTTAAGTAAAAGACAGACAAAATCCATTCATAACTCTATTCTTTCTCATCTTCTGGATACAGAACACAAGATTGATGTTAACGAGTAGGCTTTCAGAGTCATTTACCGCACACCAGCTAATCGTAATTTTGCCTTAAGAGTTCGACTACTAAATGTTGCTGAGGCTGGCCGTTGGGATCCACCTTAATTAAGAAGCCTAATTGTTGTGTCCAAAAGAAGCTAGTTCAGACATTGTCCTTACCACTCTGGCCATTTAGGTTTGAATGATCCTCAATTTTTGTGGAAATTTCCTTAATTTTAGTTGATATTCTATTTGGTGTTACATTTTTTTTGCTTATACTAATTTAGGCGTCTTTATTATTATTATTGTTACCTTTAATTCCTAGAGGAACATAGGGCTTCAGCCATGCGTCTCCATTGCGTTCGGTTCTCTGCTAGAGTCTTCACCTGGCTCAAAGTCTGCCCACACGCTTTCATCTCCTCTTCACATGACCTCCTCCAAGTCACCCTCTCATTGACGACCAACTCGCCGCTTCCCTTTCGGGTTCCACTCGAGCAATGGCTTGTCTAGTGATGTCACTTGATGACTTGTTTCCTCAGAGTATGGCCACCAGTCCATCTCCATTTCTTCCTGCCTATTTGTTTCACAATCGGTTCCTGCTGGGTTGGTTCGCTCCCAGAGATCCCTCTGTTGCTGATCTTTTCTGGCCGGCCATCTGATCTTGAGTATTGAGCGAAGACAACTGTTAATGAAGGTTTGTAGTTTGTTTGAGATGCTCTTTATGACGCGCAGTGCAAGTCTCTGATCCGTATGGTAAGTAGCACTGACTGACTTCACATTGGAGTTGAAAATCCGGATCTTATTTTTGATACTGAGTAGTGCTGTTGACCTACACACAGACTTGAGAGTAGTGAAAGCTTGTCTTGCTTTTCCGATTCTTGCTTTGATATCCTCGTCAGTTCCGTTTGCCTGTAGTTGAAACGATGCTTCCCGGGTAGGTAGGTAAAGGAGGTAGTTTCTTTCAGGTTCCTCCCATTTATGCTGATTGTTGTCTGTTGTTGTTGTTGCTGCTGCTTTCGGCCAGGAATCTTCATCACCACATCTGTTTTCTCTATGTTCACCTGAAGTCCTATCTTTGATGCTTCTTCTGTCAACTTGTTGCTTTTTGCTTGCATATCTTCCAGTTTGTGGGAAATCAGACATATATCATCGGCGAAGTCCAGATCCTCCAAGTTTTTTGTGTGAGTCCATTTTATGCGTCTTTAATGAACTGTAACTGCATTGTGATCTTACTTAAGAAATCGATATTATTTAAAAAGCACACTAATATTGTTATTGACTACTAATCTAGAATATTCTATGTATATAAACATGCATATATAATTGTAGAGCCGGAAGAGGAAATTATCGAAATGGATATTCTGTGATCAATCATTTTGTGTTTTATAGATGTCTGAATGAGAATATTTTCGCTAGTTTGATATCCATTAGAGAACCATTGAAAACCAGAGAATACTGGATCGCTGTTTGAGTCTTAGATAAGGAATAATTGGCAGTAGACACCTACTGTCGCCAATGAACCAGATCCTAGTGGCTTAATGATCTATGAGCTTACCTTGTAATCGGAAGATACTGGATTTGAATCCTAGTACTAGTTTTCAATGGTCCTCTAAATGATATCAATCCTCCGTGGTCAATAGTCAGTGGTCTTTGTCAAATAGTCTGAAGTTAAATGTCTACAAATGTCAGGTTGTTAATTTCCCTTTCAGATGTATGCGTGACTTATATGAGCTGGTTCATTAACATGGTTTTAGTATCATAAATAGCAGTGAAGTTGAAACTAAGTTCAATGTTAAATACCTTGTATAATCCTATTTACTGTGATCTTTCCAGATCTTTCCACAACACGTTAGTTTCTAGGATGATAATTCATCTAACCTTCTATACAAGGAAGTTTAGAAAAGCTCGCATCACTCAGTCTCTACTTTCAAACGTTGGCAATTCCTGTATTCCAATTATTCTTGTGTATTATTGCCACCGCCCCCTACCTCCCAATCTTTCCTCCTCAGCTACTTAACAAATACTCCATTATAGGTAAGATTTTATTTTGATAAATTACACAGTGTTATACAGTAATATTAACTAATGATGACATTCTGAGCACCATATACCATATAAGGAAGGGCTATCTCAGGCCCTAAGTAGGATTATCAATAAAGCAGGAAGTAGGGTGGCATTCAAACCTACAAACTCAGTCAGATACAAGCTGTGTAGGCTAAAAGACCCAGTGGACCACCCAATTAGACAGAAAAATATAATTTTTACAAAATATCTTGCAATGACTGTGAGTTGGGTGAACTACGTTGGTAAAACTAGCAGATCACGGGTAGTCAGATTGCCTGTCGGAACATAAGAATTTAGTGGCTAAGGTAAGAATGGTTGACCCCACCCACAAAGATAAGTAATTGAGAAAAAAGCTCAGAACTACATTGCACTGTATGCATTAACACACAACCACACAATATAGGGTGGGTCGGAGAGGGTTGAAATTCTAAGAAGTAATCTATGTAGGTGGAGAGAGAGCGAGAAAGACTGATTACTGAATCCTGTCTGGTTCATCGAATAATCTACACCCAACACAACACATGCAACAGAAATGACTCAATGCAAATACCAGAGATATGCATGGAAGATGTTATTACCGCCAGTCAGTCAGTCAGTCAAATCAGAGGAGGACAATAAATGATCTTAAATTGTATTCTATTTCAATTCACGTACATCACAACATTCTAACAAGTTACTTATTTTGACTGTAAAAAAACTCGCTTTACTTCCCATCTGATTGAGATTGATCAATAACACTAATATTATTATTTCTGCATGTACATTAACCCATATTGATTTTACTGAAATGTCTAATCATCAGTTTTTACTCATGTATGCATAAATGAAAAGAGAAAGTTGTGTGAGTGAGTGAGTGACTTGATATGATTATGAGTGACAATAGTTTGTGCTCGAAACGTGGTCATCAGTTAATATTACTGTATAACACTACACTGTGTGACACTTTATCAAAATAAAATCTTATCCATAATGAATTTATACTCTACCACCACAGTGCCCAAGTTTTATACTTATATCAATAATACTTAACAAAGAACAAAGAAAGAAGAAACATTGGCGCAGGATAATCTGGATCCATTTTATTTCGTTGGTTCTCATCAGCTGCGTACAACCTGAATTTTTTAATTAAAAATAAAATGTGTACAATTTTAACAAACCTTTGACCATTAGCAAGCATAGTGTCAGAGCGTCATAGTAATATAAGGCACTGAGATTTACAGGGAAATACAAAAACCTTTATTATATATATAATCTTGGTAGAGAGAAGTTTCTTGAAAAAATTAGTTAACAGTTGTGTTGTTAAGGTGGTAACAAAAGACAATTAGCAACAGTTACGTAATTAGATAAGAGAAGATCAAAATTTTGAAATTACGGTGCACATGAGGTCAGATGAGAAGTTGATGATGTAATACAGTGAGCAGAACTCAGAAGATCAAGAAAAATTATCTCTTAAGAGAGTCAAGCGAAACATAAAGGGAGGGGTGGGGTGGTGGCTTTCTAATTTTGTTAACTTACCTTTTCACCCCACCCCTTTCTTTATGTCTCACTTGACTCTCTTAAGAAATAATTTTTCTTGATCTTCTGAGTTCTGCTCACTGTATTACATCATCAACTTCTCATCTGACCTCATGTGCACCGTAATTTCAAAATTTTGATCTTCTCTTATCTAATTACGTAACTGTTGCTAATTGTCTTTTGTTACCACCTTAACAACACAACTGTTAACTAATTTTTTCAAGAAACTTCTCTCTACCAAGATTATATATATAATAAAGGTTTTTGTATTTCCCTGTAAATCTCAGTGCCTTATATTACTATGACGCTCTGACACTATGCTTGCTAATGGTCAAAGGTTTGTTAAAATTGAACACGTTTTATTTTTAATTAAAAAATTCAGGTTGTTCGCAGCTGATGAGAACCAACGAAATAAAATGGATCCAGATTATTCTGCCCCAATGTTTCTTCTTTCTTTGTTCAAATTTATAAAAGGGAATCATTGTATAAAATACTTAACAAAGACTTTATTACACCGCGAAGAGCACCAATAGCTCTGAATAGGGCAAGTGAGGTGTGGCTAAACCAACTCGTTAAGCCTATCTATTACAGATAGAAACATGAACCTTTGCAAGAAATTAGCGAATATTATCTTGTCAGATTCTGAGTATCCTCTCCACAGACAAACACAACTCTCTCATTATTGTATCTGGTCGGATAGAATTATTGGCGACTATAGAGGACTTTGTATTGAGAAGACTAGGTGTAACAACTCCACAATATCTTATTTAGCACACATTTTGTATGTGATGAGAAATGCGTAAGCCATGAGACTTCTAACTTATTTCATTATAAGATTGCTGTTAATCTATTCCCACTGAAACTTTAATTTTATATTTGTGTTCTTTATGGGGAGTATTATGAGTATAAATGGCGAGTTGATTATTTCCCCCACCCCCGCCCGTGGTGTGTAGTATAAGGAGGGAATTAGATGTAATGTTGTATTACATGCCGAAAATTCCTCATTCTTATTAAAAATGCATTAAAAATCTAAACACACTTTTTTCGTGATCCCAGGAAGTAAATAATGTAGCTAAGACTAAGATAAGTCCCTTATGATGTAATTTATTAAATCATCGGCAGTACGCACCCACTGGGCAAGCTTGTATACCTACCATTCAGCCACTGGTATTCGACTCCCTAATGGCCAGCCCATGAATTCATAAGGATTGGATGTCTCACCGATTACATTGGTTGGTGCCAGTCGCACTAAATCACGAATAGGTAGAAGTTAGAATTTTATCGATTGGCCACTGAATCGGGTCCCAGTGGCTGAATGGTATACGACCTAGCTTGTCTTGTAACCAACCGGAAGGTCTTGGGTTCGATGCCTGACAGTGACTGCCTACTGCCGATGATTACCAAACTAGGCTGATGAAACAGCTATCTTCTGGCAGTGCTCCAGTGTTGACTTTCAATGGTTCTCTATCTGATATCAATCCTCCGTGATCAACTCGTAAAAAACAAACTAGTCCTTACAATCTAACTGTAGAAAATTTATTAAATGATTGAAAATTCCAAAAGACTGACTACTCATAAGATAATTAGAGCAATACCCTCGAGAAGACAGGATCGACATGTTTGGATAGGAACACGGTTCAAGTAGAAAGGGTATGACAATATGACAACGGATTACGCAACTACAGGAAGTATGATTTTGTAAAACATCGGAAAGCCAGGTGGATGAGTCACGTTCAGATCAAACAGTAAAAATTTCTAAAAAAAGATAAGAAGACATAGGTGAATACATGACTTAATCAAACTTTGTGCTTTCTTATGTAAGTTCATTCATCGATTTCAACGAATTTGAAAAGATTTCCAACAAGGTAAACCATGAAGTAATTTAGAAACTTTATTCAACAGCTTTATGAGACAGTGCCAAATGTCCAGTTATCCACTAAGGAGAACTCAGAGAAGACTTTGAATTGGAGACAGGAGTAAGACAAGGCAGCTTATGGTCATCGATGGTATTCCTAACTGTTGCAGACTGGATTATGCTGGAGACTATGGGGGGGGCGAGAAGACAGGAATATATGTTGGACAGACAAGAAGACGCAAGAAGGTCTGGATTTCAAGGAAGAGTTGTGTTTAGTGTCATAGAAACTCGAAGACTTGCACGCAGGCAAAACGCAACAAACTGATCGAAGAAGCAGGCAGCAGAGACAGGTGAACTCCAGGCGAACATATAGAAGACGGAGGTGATGAAGATATCTAACCTCCATCACTACCGCCAACAACAAAAACAACAACCAGCACCAATCACTATCAACGTGAGAAATTTGAAAGAGGTCACTTGCCTCACCTATCTAAGCAACATGGTTGCAACTACAGGCGACAGCACACACACACATGAGGATGTCAAACGCAGACAGAATCAGGAAGTCAAGACAGATCATCATCATCACTCTGACATCGGCTTAGAAATCCTCTGTACTCACAGTGCAAAGAAGGAAACTCGGATTTCTAACATCAGTGATATGCCAATTCCCTTATATATGGGTCAGAAACTTGGAACGTCACGGAAAGCATTTTCAACAGCCCTCTGAAGACTTTTATCAACGGCTTCCACATTAACTCCATACTGGAGATCGAGTGGCCGGCCAGAAAGAATCAGCAGCAAGAAACTCTAGCTAACAATGAATGAACCAACCAACCAACTAACCAAGAACATTTTGGTCAAAAAATATGCCGAAGGAAATGGAGATGGATGGTATACACACTGGGGAGGAGCCCGTCGCATGAAATTGTTCGCAAGACCATCACTCGAATATATGAGAAATTTTGTGATGATGAGATGAGAGACTACGCTCAGTCATGTATCAACTTAAAGAGGACTCCGTGGAGCAGGAAGAGATAGGGGGGTTCTTTCTGATGGAGAGGTATTTTCCACTCAGAACCCAAGGGAACAATTATAGTGGTAATTAATAATCACCAAGGTTGTACAAGACTGACAAGTGTCTCTTTCTGCATGTGTAGATTCAATTTTATTCAGTTGATGGTGAATACCTCTGAGAGATATAGTCCATTAGGTTTCTTTTACCTGCCGACTATTTTGAATTCCTTCTTATATTGTCGACAATATGACCAGTGTCCAATAGATCGCTCGCCAACTTACTGTTTAATGCCTATGATGAGCTCTTTAGTCAAGCGGATCTTTGGTACATGTTCAGAAATGAGGAAAATAACCCTTCTGTCTGTGTTCTTCCAATGCTTGTGTTTCGGCAATTACAGGTAAATTGGTAGACAAAGTCTAAGGTCACAATATTCAGCGAAGAGACTCTTTTCAACGAAATTATTATCAAGCTGTACAATACTATATATACATATATATATATATATATGGTTTTTAAGAAATCATATCCGGTGAGGGAATTAGATCAAAGGTGTGAATACATGAAATAATAATATTATGAAATGCTATTAAAATTAAAATGTTTGTGATTATAATTATAGTTAAGTGTCAAGTAGCAAAACAATTAATGTCATATAAAGAATAACACATAAAGTGTATAGATGTTGGAAAGGGGTGCATAATTATAGGATTAGTAGACGAATATAAAACGTTACATAACATGGTGTGAAATCTAATAAGATAGAATAAATAAATAAATGTCTATCCCTCTACGGCCAAGGCAGAAGTAGGCATTGTACATACTTCTTTTGTACACAACGCTCTGGCTTGAATTCATGAATGGCCAAGGCCTTCGCTGTCTTTAGAAGTTAATAACGAAGAAAACGAGGTCCTCAAGTTAGCATGGATTTGGTAGATGATCTTAAAATCATGGTCATGGTTGGTAGAGTGACAGGAGTTGATCAGGTGTTCTTGAGTAGAGCTTCGCACACCCTTCCTTTCTCCCTTGTAAAACCATGCTACTGGAATATGTTTTCGTATCCGTGAGTGGAAAGCGTCCTCTCGCTACGGCCAGTGTACCCTACTCCACAAAAGCAGGTGAACTGATAGATGCACACGGAGGTGGCCAGACGGAGGAGCTTATCTTTTACTACAGAGATGGAGGACATCCTGCGGCTGGTGGATGTCATTTGTAATTTTGCTGCAAAGAACACCTTACTGACTGATTTAGAGAGACGGTTTTTGAGCATATCTGAAGCTTGATCACCTTTGACTTCCAAGTTCAATTCGGTTTTCTTTGGAACTGAGTCGGCGACCAGTTTAGACTGCTTATATTTCCTGCTACTGTCAATAAATCGGTTCGGGTAACCGTTTACTGCAAGCGTAGCTTTTAGGAAGTCAGTCAAGTTCTGAGCCAACTCAGTCAGAACTACAAAAGTCTAAGATGACACGAGGTCGCTTGATTAACTCATACAGTCTTGGTGGCTGAATATTTTCTTTTCAGGGCATCTTATTTTACTGGCAAAATCATTACCTTTGAAGAGAGGCTCTGCTACAATTCGTCTACGTACAAATTTTATCCTTGAATGAAACACAATTGAAAATGTTTCGTCAGTGTATTTAAACTTTCTTGTCTTCATAAAATTGAAATTTATTTATGTTATCAATGAGCGTATTTCCCTAAATTGAATTTTATGATGATATAATCAAGACACATTTTGCAGTCATCCTATCTACCTTCCGACTTTTGATTGCACCAAAGAACAAGCTGTTCGATAGACGGGAACCAACCAAGCTGCAGGATAAGCTCTGCCTAGTGACGTCCTCAATCTTCAGTTGACAATTGCCGTAATATTTTCACTTTTATAACCAAGTTGAATGTTGATGGGCTTTTTCTTCACTGTTTATGAACCTTTGAGGGTAACCGTTGCTTTTCAACATCTTTTCGAGAAACATAAATTCTTCCTCTTATTTCTCTATAGAGCATAATCTCCTAGCTCCATGGCATAGAGTCGTGATTAGTCCTCGTTTAAAGCTATTTGGACAAGAACTATTAAAATGTAGGTATTGTCCATCCCATGTCGGCTTTCGGTAAATTGATCTCTGCGGACTACCATCTTCCAGGCATTTCATGGCAAAGTCAAGGAAATGGAACTTTCCATCATTTCCATGTTCCAAAAATCCCATTTTTGAACGTCTTAGTCAAGCGAACAACCACAGGGGGATTAGAAACCCAAGTTTATAGAAAATCAACTCACACAGATCAAATACTGAATTACAACAGTAACAATCCAATAACACCAAAGGAACTGCATACAAACACTATTCAAGAGGGTCAGAACTCATTGCTGCACTCCCACCTTAAGGAAAATTGAAAAAAGATATCATGGGCGTCTGTCTTCCAAAAGAATGGATATCCACGGAATTTCATCAAAAGACATATACCCCCAAGCCAACCTATCAGAACAAAGGCCCCGAAAGAAAGCAGAAAGAAAATCGCCCTACTATATATAAAGGACATCTCAGAAATCACTGCAAGACTCGTCAAACCTTTAGGAATTGACGTCGCACACAAACCAACAAAATCCCTTCACTCAGTTCTATGTCAACCAAAAGACTCAACAGCGAAAGAAGATAAAACCAACATCATCTACAAAATAAATTGTAACGACTGCGAAAAACACTACATTGGCCAAAGTGGACGTCCCCTTCGTCTTCATATCCACGAACATAAACTAGCCGTCACAAGCATGACATCCACTCCTCATATCGCCTCACTGCATACGACAACCACACACAATTCGACTGGGACAACGTTCAAATATTACACACAGAAAACACCAAGAATGCTAGAGAATGTTTAGAAGCCTGGTATTCCAGTGAATCGTCAGTCAATAGACACATCGACATCGACAAAATTTACCAATCGATAGAAGATATCTCATACACAGAAGGGGAACTTCAGGTCAAGGAAATAATCAGTACCAATACAAATAGCCTAGAGGGTGTGAAAACACACAAAAACAACCAAAGAGTCACGCTGAAGGTCACCCAGAGAGATGACTACTAAACTCGTTGAGAAATCTAAAAGCTCACTTCAACAAATTGAAGTGTATGCGCTGAAGATGTCACGTAGGGTGATGAAAGCTTCGCAAATTAACTTCCAGCTCAGAGAACACAACCACATCAAAATGTTCCATAGTAAATTCAATATTTGCATTTACCTCGTTGAATAATCCGAGTAGGGTAGGAAGCATGACTGTCATTGTTGCACACTACAAATATGTCATCTGTATATTGACAGTAAGAAGTTGTTTCGTCGATTGCATGCTTCAACTTTGTTCTTTCAAGGTTGGACATGAATATATATCTGGTAAAACAGGGCTGAGTGGACTGCCCATAGCTACACCATCTATTTGTCGGTAAAGAGTGTTGTCAAACTGGAATCGTACATCCATGGTACACATTAGCAGTAGGCGTTTGAATTCTGACTCTGGGAGTGAGAGAAGATGAGAATGCTGAAAAAATGATCTCGGTAGTATTATTGATTGGGATGCTTGTGAACAAAGAGGTTATATATCAAATGACACTATGAAATTATGTGAAACGTTCATGTGGTTCACGCTTTCAGCAAAATGAAATGAATCTTTCATGATGTACAAAGCTAGCCGTTGACAAATGGGTTCCACCTTCTCTGGAAGCCAACGAGCGACCTCATGATGAGGCGAGTTGATCATCGAAGGTATAAGTCTCAAAGGGACTTGGTTTTTGTGTGTTTTTGGACTGACATAAATGTACGATAAACGGCACCCTCGGGGTTTCAAATCATTGTACGTATTGTTGTCAATCAATTTCATCGTTAGAAGATCTCTCAATACGTTTGTGATACGTTTTTCAACTGCATCTGTCTTATCTTTCTGGCAGTTGTCAACTTTAAACCTCAACAGGTCATTTAACACAGTTTTCATCTTTGCGATTTAGTCAATGCAATAGCATGTACCTCTGTTTAATTACATCCTTCTCTCCCTCTGATCTTTATAGCTCATACACAGTCATGGGGCAGCATTTCTAACACGTTCCTTACTCAATGTTACAAGGACGGGCAACCAGAGGATACATATGGTCCAGTCAACCCAAGTGATGATGAAACATTCACAGCTTTATCAAATATCTTTAATGAAGTTCTCAGTGTATTCCCTGATACCCTACTACATTTTGGTGGTAGTGAGGTAACATTTGACTGTTGGTAAGTGACGACGCACTGTGTTGATTATTTTATACTTGGAAGTAATGATATAAAAAAGGGTTTGAAATACTTTGAGCAAAGGACATTGACATCATTATTGGTTCCTTGAGAGTTCCGATTGGAACATAAGGCTTCAACACAAGAACATCTACACTTCATTCATTCATTTCTCTGCAGTCCTCTTTACTTAGCTGAAAGACTGACCATAAGCTTCACTCTCCACGATATCACTGTCCGAACCACACCCAACTCGTCGGTTTCTATTCAAGTTCCACTTGAGATATGGCCTAGCGCGTGATGATATCATCCAGCAGTCTCTTTCAGGGTGTGTCCAATTCCCCTCCATTTCTCTAGGGATATTTATTGAGCAATAAGTTGTTAATTGGTCATTATCTTGGAGGAGATTGGTTCCAACTGCATAAAAGCTTCCGAGGCTTCTGATGACATCAGGCTAGCCACTCACCACTCAGTGTGCTCATGCTGGTCACCTGGGCGAGGAGATTAGATTATTGACTGACTCTCCAGCTGGCAATTTGGAGAGTTCACATTCACTCCACTACCGTATCTTCTCATCTTCAAGCATCATGCTGACATTCGTTGTTGTGGTGCTTAGATCTGTTTCCATTGAAAGAAGACACGTCGACTGACTGGATTTCTGAAGACTTTCACCAACCCGAGTCATTTAGTCTTTCTAGTTCCAGTCGAGAATAGATTTGGTGTTTATATTTCACCCTATATAAGGTTGATTTTTTATATTTTGAATGAATGAAGGATTTCTTAAGGGAATTCGTAACTCTGTTATCTGCTAAAATGTCCCCTAAGTGGATATTTCTCATTTGAGCAATAAAACACAATATTAAATTTGTCAATTCCATGTTGATTTCAAATCACCGAAAATACCTATTGAGTCGTGAAGAAAATAAAAGACAAATTCAGCCAGCGAAGAAAATTTCCTTCATCGAGGAAATCATCTACACAGGCTGCCGTACAGTCGTATTTATATCTTTTACCAAAAATGTATAGTAGTCTATTATTGAGTAATAGGGTTGGTGGGTGGGTGACATAATTGATATAATTACTCAAAAGTGGCTTTAGAAGTAAAAAATAAAAGTTGTAAATTACGTAGTATTCAATGGCACAAAGGAAGATATGGTTGGTACCGAAGAAACTGCTATTTATAAACGTTGAATTTAAAGGCGATACCGCAGCTGAGATCCTGAAGAATCGCTGCTTATGCAGATCACTGAGGGAAGCCTTCTTTGCGGCTGAACTACGGATCAATTTCTACAGCCGACAAATGATTAGTGGATGTGTGAAGGATAAAATGCTGTCACTTTGGGCCACTTCAATGTGCGTTTATAAATTCACCTGCCCGTGTGGAGCTAGTTATATTGGCCGCCCGCACAAAGCGCACACTTTCCAAACGCATCTCTGAACATTATCCGGCATGGTTAGCAAAAGGACTATGCAAGACAGTTAGTTACTATATCAATTCTCGAGCACTTGGTGAACTCAAACCACTTAGATCCACCAGAGTCATCTTTCAAGATCATCTACAAGGTGAGGCTCTAAATGGTACAAAGGGCGTCAGGTTTCGGATGTTTTGTATAGCGTTTTTGTGATGAATTATTGTCAGAAATAATGAAGAGGTGGGTTACCAGAATGTGTGAATGTGTCGTCTGATATATTTTAAAACCGTGGATATAACCTTTTGATTACAGAAAAAGGAAATTGATATAATTACTCACAACAAGGCTTTAAAAGAAAAAGAAAAGTTGTAAACTACGTAGCACCCAACAGCACAAAGAAAGAAATGGTTAAAAAATTTGATTAAGTTAAAATTGGATGGAAGATTTCATCATGAGCCGACATCAGTTAGAGAACCATTGGTCTACGAGCTCGGCTTGTAACCAGAAGGTCCTGGGTTCGAACCCTAGCAGTTGGGTGGGTGCGTACTGCTGAGGAGTCTCAAACAATAGACTGACGAAGAAAAAAATATCTTGCAATGACTGTGAGTTGGGTGAACTACGTTGGTAAAACTAGCAGATCAGGCGTAGTCAGATTGCCTGTCGGAACATAAGAATTTAGTGACTAAGGTAAGAATGGTTGACTCCACCCGAGAAGATAAGTAACTGAGAAAAAAGCTCACCACTACATTGCACTGTACTCATTAACACACAACCACAAAATAGAGTGGGTGGGAGAGGGTTGAAATTCTAAGGAGTAACATAGATCTGTCTGTCTGTTTTCGACAGAGAACCATGCACATATGTGCGTTGGTTCAAGTCACCACACTCCATGTAGCACACAAAGCAAAAGAAGAAAGTACAAAAAATGCATATTAGAGACAGTAAACAAAGGTGTGAGACAAAGGAATAGTAATAACGAAGAACAAGACAGTTTCATTGGAAATCATAAGTAACAAGGAGTGGATGCAACTGCGCCATCATAGAGAACGATTTTGAGCCATGTCACCAATTGTTTCCAGTCACTGGTGTTTACCGTCCCGAGGACCCCAACCAGTCACGAAGTTTACACCTTCCTACGTGGCTGGTTTAAACTAACTGTTGTGGATTTCATTTACTGGTGCCATGTTTTGGTTTGACTGCTGCTAGCTCTTTTCCAACCGAACCCTATGTCAGCTAACATTGCCCGTCGAGGAAGGCGATGACTAGGCATACGTAACACATGTCCTAACCATCTCAGTCGATGTAATTTCACAGCCTCGTCGATTGATTTCCCCTTCTTACCTAGCACTCACTGTACGCTTAACCTCAATATTGTTCACCTTATTATGCCACTTCGCACGGGAGATAGAACGCAGACACCTATGATCGAAGACAGCTAATCTTTTCATGTCTTCCACTCTCAATGGTCAGGTCTCACAGCCATAAAGGAGGACGGAGCGGACTGATGAGCAGTAAACACGCCTTTTGTTCGACAGTCGGATATCACGTCTACGCCAGAGACAGCGTAAACTGGCATATGCGAAATTAGCCCTCTGTATCCGTATTGAGATTTCTTCAGAGATCAACCCGTTGGCGCTGATGGTACTTCCTAAATGAGTGAAGCGGTCAACACATTCTACCACTTCACTCCCTATTTCTAAGCTAGGAGTCAACGTAGTCCAGTCCTGTAACACCATCTTACATTTGGCGGGAGAGAATCGCATGCCAAACATTCGTAGATTGCAGCTCAAGGTGTTCAGAAGACTCTGCATTTTGTCAGCGTCCTCACCTAGAAGGACTATATCATCTGAATATTCTAAGTCAACGAGATTATTCCCTGGTAGCAAGTCAATCCCTGAGTCTCTGAAGTGTGTTAGGGTTACATCCATTAGTACATCTATGACGAAATTGAATGGAAATGGGGATAATGGGCATCCTTGACGGACGCCGCTAGTCGTCACCACTTCAGATGACAACTCGCCGTAAGCCCTCACCTGGCTGCATGAGTACGAGTAGAGTGCCTTAATCAGTGCAATGTATTTTCTCGCATTCCCTCCACAGCCAAGCATCACCAGAGAACCTCTCGGTCGACAGAATCGAATGCCGCCTTTAGGTCAAGAAATATAATGATTTTTGGACGCCGGTAGGAATGCCTATGTTCTAGAATCTGTCGAAGGGTGAATATATGATCAATACACCCTCTTCCTGGCCTAAAACCTGCCTCGTTTTCTCGTGTTTGTTTCTCCCGAGCACCACTTAGCCTACGCATGATTATTGAGCCTAGGACTTCAGATGCTATATTAGTCAAGCTAATCCCTCTGTGATTATCACAGGAAGACTTGTCTTCCTTCTTGTATATCAGGATGATCAGTGACTTACACCAGCCCGATGGGACTTCCTCTGATTCCCAGACGCTGCCTAGAACCTCAGTTAATGCAGACAGTAAACTGTCTCGACCGTACTTAAATACCACTGGAGTCATTCCATCAGGTCACGCTGCTTTGCCTTGCTTCAGATTGGTGACAGCTTTAGTAACCTCAGTTAAGGAAGGAGGACCTGTGTCTATATCCCATTCAGGGAGGTGTTGAATGTTCGGCAGGTTAAGTGTGGCTGTAGGCCAAATAAACTGCTCCTCGTAGTGCTCTTTCCAGCGTTCCAGTTGTCTATCCTGAAAGCTAATTATGGTGCCATTTTTCTCAGAGATTGTTTCACTTATCATTTGCCTTTTGCCACCTGTCTCGCTGATGAGCCTAAATAGTTGTCTAGTGTTGATTACTGATTACTGAATCCTGGTTCATCGAATAATCTACACCCAACACAACACATGCAACAGAAATCACTCAATGCAAATACCAGAGATATGCATGGAAGATGTTATTAACCACCAGTCAGTCAAATCAGAGGAGGACAATAAATAATCTTAAATTGTATTCTATTTCAATTCACGTACATTATAACATTCTAACAAGTTATTTATTTTGACTATAAAAACACTCGTCTTATTCCCCATCTGATTGTACTTGATTGATAACACTCATATTATTATTTCTGAATGTACATTATCCTATATTGATTTTACTCAAATGTCTAATCATCAGTTTTTACTCATGTATGCATAAATGAAGTAAGAAAGTTGTATGAGTGATTGACTTGATATGATTATGAGTAACAATAATTTGTGCTCGAAACGTGGTCATCAGTTAATATTACTTTATAATACTGTGAGACTTTATCAAAATAGAATTTTATCCATAATGGAATCGTTGCATATATTTGAAACTGTGGATATATAACAATTTGACCACAGAAAAGAGGGATGATGTTCGCATTGAAGGAGATTTATATAATATATCTTTGTTAAAACACTTTGTCAATGAAAATGAACTTGATTATAAGCCCTAAATTTTGAGAGTATAAAACTTTTACAATTCTGACATCATCAAAATTGAGTGTTATTCAGGTACTGGTTTTCAGGAATTTGATCAGTTTCCGGATTTCATCATGAACTGACATCGGTTAGAGGACCATTGGAAAACTAGCACTGGAGGACTGGACAGCCAGCTGTTTCGTCAGGCCAGTTTGGGACTCTTCAGCAGTGGGGTGTAGCAGGTCAGGTGTGAGGGCAAATACTCGCCAGCATGCACTGACATGCACTAATGCCAGTCGCGCCATATCGTGAATTGGCAGAAGATGGAATTCGTAGACAATTCGATGGGGTCCCAGCAGCCTAATGCTCGCCTTGTAACCGGAAGGTCCAGGGTTTGAACCCCAATAGTGGGTGCGTACTTATGAAGAGTTAGTCCCTAACTAGTCTGTCGAAACGGCTGTCTAGTACTCCAGTGCTGTCAGATCATGATGAAATCTTGAGTAAAATAAGTGTCTTAACGTCAATACAAGTTGATAGACCTTCCTCCCAGAGCCTTTTGTTCCATTACTGTAGTCTTTTACTTTATGTTGAAATGATGACAACTTGATGAAACTCCACTTGGTGAATTCGGTCCAGTTCTCTAAGTGAGCATTCCTCCTATTATTAGCTGAGTGGTAAACACTCTCAACTGTAGTATTTGTCGATCATGGCAAAAGTCAACAAACTATATTTATCAAGACGTTTGATGTCTGACTGATGGGAAAATCATTCCTTGGAGGTGACCTTTCAACAATGATTACAACTAGATTTTATTATTTCTATAAAAGGTATTCGCCTTAATTTCGTGTAATTGTGTATTTTCAATTGAACCAACCGCACCCAAAATCAACTGACCCTACATGGAATCATGACATTGAAAATTTAACTCATTGTAACTGAATGTCAATGGTGTTCCCTCGTAGGACACTAGTCAACCAAGCTAAGTGGTCCGGGGTTCAATTCCCAGCCAACGCACTCCTTTGCCTCTCATAGCCATTAGTAAGCCGAGTAAAGAGGGAAGGTTGGGCATGAGACTAGCGACCCCATCCCTTAAAAAAAACACCACCACTCCTACTGGAACTTCAAAGCTCTAGCTTGAAGGTGCCCTATGTTCCATTGGAAACTCAAGGGAATACAAAAACACCTGAATGTATGTGGAACAATGCGATACATATTGCATTAAATGATATTCGGTCAAGTTAAACTTTAAGCACCGGTAAGTACCAGTGGAGTGTGACCACATTAATGACCTTGAAACGCTCAGCGAGCAAGTTAGTGAAACCTGGTGAATATAATATTGTAATCATGAATAAAATATGCTTAATAATGGAGTGTTATATTATTAATAATAATAATAATGATTTACTTTATTCCAAAAACAGTACTTGTGATACAGAATGGAATTTTCAGCATTAATCACAATATTGCATCTAATTTCCTCAAATTATAAATAAAATTAATCACACAGAAAATTTTTCTACATTTACAGTAGGCTTAATATAAAGAAAAATAGAAAACATGCAGCATTTAAATGGAAATAATAGTAATGATAGCAGCTAAGGTAATGATAATAATAATACAAGTGAAAATTGCCGTGGGCTTGTTTCACACAGTATTATCGATACGGTATACAAATCCTTGCATGATTAAAAATATTGAATATGATGTTCTGTTTACATGATATGGTGAGGGGAAAAACAAAGATTACAGCAGTCATAGAGATAAGTTGGTGTTTGCAGTTATGAAAGTGAAAATAAAGAATCAACAGGACCATAAATATAATAGAAATAATAAAAGTAAAACTTGAAGGTATATAAGGATGGATGGAGGAGATTGTTTATTTACCATATGAAAAAAGGTTAGTTAATTCTTGCCTGACATTATTTTCATCACATAAAATACGTGCCAAGTATGGTATCATAGAATTTATATACTTAGACTTGCGAGCATACAATTTTCTGAAGTTACTTCTTGTTCTACCTGAGGAGATGCAAGGTGAAAGCTGAGGGTATAGTGGATGCTCCAAGTCAGACAAAATCCCTTTAGCAAATTTAATACAAATTAAATAGGATACCTGGCAAGTCTCATCAGGTTAGGTTTGAGAAAGATTAAGTTAAGGTGTTTAGGCTAAGGACAGGTTGGGGTTAGGTTAACCCCAATACTGGGGGACATTAGGGTTGGTTTGAGTTAGATTAGGGTTAGCTCAGGGATATTTTCACGTTAGGTTAGGTTAAGGGAAGATTAGGGTTATTGTTGTTAGGCTTAGAAGACCTAGGTAGTTAAATGCATCGGATGTGGTTAGATTACTCTGTCGATACTGCAATCCAAAACTGAGAGGTATTTTCGTCACACGCCAGAGAAGGGTATCCTGTGTAACAGTTTCATGCCTTTAAATTCATTACCTTCATGAATGTGCGTATTCTATACTCAGTAATCGCCTTCATTATGTGTTTTATGCATTTTAAGGTCATTTCTCCGTTGGTGCTTACTGGTGCTTAAAGTTTATCTTTACCGGCTTAACCTTTTCAGTACTCATTTTTGAAAGTGTTTGTTCGCAACAACAACAATAGACGACGATCAGCATAAATGGGAGGAACCTGAAAGAAACAACCTCCTTTACCTACCTGCCCGGGAAGCATCGTTTCAACTACAGGCCGCCGGAACTGACGAGGATATCAAAGCAGCGAGGATCGGAAAAGCAAGACAAGCTCTCACTACTCACGTCAAGTATGTGTGGAGGTCAACAGCACTACTCAGCATGAAAAATAAGATCCGGATTTTCAACTCCAATGTGAAGTCAGTGCTACTTACCATACGGACCAGAGACTTGGCGCGTCATAAAGAGCACCTCAAACAACCTAGAGACCTTCACTAACAGTTACCTTTGCTCAATACTTAGGTCAGATGGCCGGCCAGAAAAGATCAGCAACAGAGATCTACCTCTGGGAGCAAACCAACCCAGCAGGAACCGATTGTGAAACAAATAAGCAAGAAGAAATGGACATGGATTGGCCATACTCTTAGAAAGCAAACCATCAAGTGGCATCACTAGACAAGCCATTGCTCGAGTGGAACCCGAAAGGGAAATGGGGAGTTGGTCGTCAGTACTAGGGTGACTTGGAGGAGGTCATGTGATGAGGAGATGAAAGTGTGTGGGCAGACTTGGAGACAGGTGAAAACTCTAGGAGAGAACCGAACGCAATGGAGATGTGTAGCTGAAGCCCTGTGTTCCCCTAGGAATTAAAGGAAACAATAATAATATAATGTTTGTATTACAAGTGAAATATGAGCACCTATAAAGGCATGTTTGGCGGTCACTTTGCACAGGCAGAGGATAGAATAAGCGGTCCATAGGAAATAAATACTACTCCTGTACTATTCCTATTATGTTTAAGCGCTGATCATAGGGAGTTTTATTGTGTTGCAATTAATAACAATAATAATAATGTTTTAAGCTTGACCACGAAATTACATCAGTTAGAGAACTACTGAAAGTCAGAGAGTACTGGACAGCGGTTTCAATCTAGTTCGAGGCTCACTGGTGGCATGAACGCATCAGGAATGGAACTCAAAAACTTCTGGTTACAAGGCAAGCTAGTAGACCATTCAGCCACTGGGGCCCTCCTACTCAATGGCTTGCCCATAAATCCTAACTTCCATCGATTCGTGGTTTTACCGCGACTAACAGACAACGTCATGGGCTAGTACTTGTCTTCACTCCCAACTGGATGGACCTCACTGTCAGCTTAGGCAGATTTACCTTGTGGCCAATCCGAGTTGAGTCCCAATGGCTGAATAGTCTACTTGCTTGCCTTGTAATCGGTAGGTCTTGGGTTCGAAATCCAGTGGGTGTGTACTGCCGATGAGTTCCAAACCAAAATGAAACACCTGTCGGGTACTCCAGTACTGGTTTTCCGTGGTCCTCTAACTGATATCAATCCTCCGTGGTCAAATTTGAAAAAAAACTCTTGAATGTAATGGACATTATCATCTAATCTATTTACACTCAGGCAATCTAATCCAGCTATTCAAGAATTTATGCAAAAACAATCCCTTGGCGATGATTATTATTCACTCGAAGATTATTATTTTCGAAAACTTATGGAAACTGTTCTTGGAACAAATTCATCAGAATGGACAGTTTCACCAGTCATTTGGGAAGATGTATTTGATAATGGATATCGTGTAAGTAGTTTTTTTCTATTTTTGCAGTAGTATCTCCATTATGTATACATTCTAGTTCCAAGCGTTTCTCAATTTATTTTGCCTATGAAACGTTTTGCTTTGTTTTGTTTACCAGAATGATATGAAATGAGATGCTGAACAACTTTACTCAGAATTTCATGGACAGTTAACAGTTAGCCAAATTTATTGTCTCTGTGTGAGGGAAATTGTGATATTGTGGGGGGGGGTGCTACTGATAAAATATATCAGTAGTATATAAAGAGACGTTGATTAACATAGAAATATTATCCTGGAATATCTACTTCACCTGTCGCTTGACTTCTCATTCTAAATGACGTAGGACTCTTAGTATTGTAAATAGTGCCATTTTGCGATTTTCCTTTCCTTCACGTTCCTCAGTGGAACATAGGGCTCCAAGCTAGTGGCTTGAAGTTTCTGTAGCAGTGTTTATTTTACAGGATGGGGTTGCTAGCCTCATGCCCAACCTTTCCTCTTTACCAGCATCATTTCTGGCTCAACGAGGTAAATGAGTGAGTCGGCCGGGAATCGAACCTTGGACCATGTGCATTTTCGGTGAGCGTCATAACCGCTATACCACCGACGCGATTGCTCAGTGTGATTTCATGCCTCACCTTATCACAATTATTGCAGAGGTCACCATCTCCAGTAAAATACCGCAGTTATTATATATGTCCAAACCAAGGTAACCTTTAACAATTTGAAAAAATTTGGGCATTGGGTATATGATATTCAATATAATAAAGGTTTTTCTTTGTATTTCCCAATGAATGAAAAAACAAAACGATATTGTTTTTACTGACGTTTCGCTATTCACTACTGCTGGTAATAGGTTTATCAAAGTATTATTAAACAGGAATTTACAAAATCCACTCAGTGTATATATATATATATATGTAACAAAGAGTTAAGGGGTGAGAAAATAGACTGTTTAGGTCAAGTTAAAAGGAGGACATATTGAAAGTCAAAATAACAATGAAGATCATTAAATCAAATGACAAAGGTAATAGTACATCTGTTATGATATCAAAATAAAGTTTACTAACTTAATCATCGTTCGTCTGTCTGGGGTCACTTTTTGTTGTTGTCAAGTTGGTCAATTGGTAAAGATAAAAGTCCCCCCAATAGTCGCTGACCTTTTCATGAATAGATTCGAAAATAACATCTTCTCAAAGCATACTCACTCCTAAAATATGGTTAAGATATGTAGATGATACTTTTGTAGTGCTAAAACAAGATCTGCACAATTCATTCTTGGCGAAAATAAACTGTGTATCTCCCGGAATCCAGTTTACTTCGGAAGCAGAATCAGACGTCGGTGAACTACCATTTCTAGACTGCCTAGTTAAGAGGAGGGAAAACGGACATTTTAGTATATCCATATTCAGAAAGACAACCTACTCCAATAAATATTTGGACTTCAGATCATCACACCCTATCAACGCAAAGATTTCAGTTGTTTCAAGTCTCCTTAGACGAGCACACTGTTTGGTGTTAACGGATGAGAAGGAAAAAGAAGAAGAAATATCAAACATTACTGAAACTCTCAAGCAAAACAACTACCCAAGGTACTTCATCAACAAAATCAACACAGACATTAAGTATGGCCGAAAGAGCATTCCAAAAACATGGACTTCAACAGTCGTCATTCCATATAGAACGGAGACCTCAGACGATATCAGAAGAGTACTCAAATAGCTCAACATTAGAGTTTTCTTCAAAACATCAGACAAACTGCGAAACAAACTTGTCCATATAAAAGACCAAATCCCTAAAGATTCTCTATCTAATTGTGTCTATAAAATAAAATACCTGCTCGGAATGTGATGCGACATACATCGGACAAACATCTCGAGAAATCAAAATCAGAAGAAATGAACACCGTAGAGCCACCTCTGTTTGACCACCGAGAAATCCGGTTGAACTAGAAAAACTTGACAAATCATCAGCCATAGCTCGTCTACACGCTATAGAATCAGGTCACAAAATTTATTTTGACAATATTGAAATCATCATCCAGAAAAAGCATTTCAGAAATCACAAAGAACGTCTAATATCATCAGAAGCACTTCATATCAAGTGGAATACAAACTGTCTGAACTGAATAGGAGCGATGGACTAAAACAGAATCTGACCTGGTTACAACACCTCCCTCCCCCATGAAGTGACAAAATCAACACGAATGTGATATGCAAGTTCATTATGTAAACACACACTGCCTTTATAATTTTAAACACTGATTAAATCCAACAATCTACACTTGGTTTTGTTATCTTAACCAATTGGCCAACTTGACAACGAAAAATGACCCCAGACTGACGAACGATGATCAAGTTAGTAAACTTTATTTTAATACCATAACAGATGTACTATTACCTTTGTTATTTGGTCTAGTGATCTTCATTGTTATTTTGGCTTCCCGTATGTCCTTTTAACTTGACCTAAGTCTATTTTCTCACTCCTTAACTCTTTGTTATATATATGCTGAGTGGATTTTGTAAATTCTGGTTTAATAATACTTCATTCATCGGGAAATACAAAAACCTTTATTATAATGAATAACGCAGTCATTATTTGTATTTTCGGTGCTACCTCGCTTGTTTCATACTTCGTAGTCACTGCCCTCTTCTCCGTGTTAATAATCGCACCTACCTCACGCAGAAAATCAGCGCTAAGTATTGTTCACTGTAACTCGGGCAAAATAATGATCAGGGACGTAACTTAGCGATCGCCAATAAAAATGGTACTGTTTGACATGCCCCTGATGCTTTACCGTTTGAACTCACAATGAACACAGGGTCTGACTCTCTGATATAGTATCATGTCTATTAGTGACACTGCTAACCCTGTATCTATTAAACATACAAATTCTCAGCCATTCACTCGATAGCCCGAGTTACTTCTGGTCTGTCAGAAGAGAAACACGCCTTATACTGTCTGCAATTATTTATTCTCCTTCTCCATGGGCGTTGCCTCCCTCAGTGCCCTGATTTGCCACATCCAAAACATCGGTCTCTCCTGGTACTCACTCGTTGTGCCGCTACTTCACTCTACAAATCGTCCACTTTCTGTTTCCATTCGTTCAATTTCGGTGGCTCCATTGAGGCTAGAGTTGTGCTCAACAGCTGTCTGGTCACCTTAGCTAACTCACCGATGTCCATTGGTTGTGCAGCGTTAAACAGCTGCAGTTGCTGAGAAATTTATTCTGAGACACTGGCGAAGAACTGGGACTTCAGTAGCTGCGACTCCAACTGTTAATCCAATATGGGTACTGCACGACGTAGTAGATTCGTCAGCTTTGCCAACAACACTAAAAGGTTTTCGTCCGGTCCTAGCTTTGCGGTACGGGACCGCCGCACTGCCAGCTGCCTGTCCGTCGAGTTGTGGAACTCTCTCACCAATCGTCCAATCAGCACCGCCAAAATCCTGGTCTCATCTAACCGCTCCACACTGTCGTACGTTGCCTTCGCTCGACCTCTCAGCAGCGTCCTCAGCACAACCGCCTTCGCCGTTGGATCACTGATACACACCAACTCAGAGGGAGCCCTGAAGTCCCGCAAGAAGCTCCAAATGTCTCCTTCCTCGAAGACAGCCGGCCATGGACTTTTCATTGTCTGGAGGCAGCGACATCAATTGTAACGCTAGAAAACGAGAGAGACTTGGTAAAGGAATGTTTATTTGCAATTTGGTATCTCTGTATAGACAAATTATGCACGCCTTATCTTCGACGAACCGTTTGCATAGATCTACCCTCCCTTCATATTGTATTTCATTGTGCTCCTTTCACATCTCCCTTGATTCTCTGCAGCTCTGAATGATTTGTTTTCTGTCAGGTCAAATCTATCTGCCTGCTACTTGATGCTTTTATGCCAATAAAAGTCTCTTTATATATGCTACTGATAAGTCTGATCGGTAGCACATGCCACATTATTACGTGGCTACGCAGATCTTGTTAGCCGAGGCGGGGTTTGATTTCATAACCCGATGATTAGTTAGACGTCCAGGGCCCAGATCTATTAGTGGTGGTAGCTTCATGGTCACAGACGGATAATCTGTTTTCTAGGAACATTTCAGATGACGAAACACTTTCATTTTTCGATTGAAGATATGATAGAGAAGATTTGTAGCTCAGGTGGATGATTCTGATGTGGTTATGTTCTCTGAGCTGGATAGTTAATTTGCGAAGCTTTCATCACCCTACTAGGCGACATCTTCAGCTCATACTTCAATTTGAATTGAGGTGAGCTCTTAGATTTCTCCACGAGTTTATTGATCATCTCTCCCAGTGGGTGACCTTGGACGTGATAGGCTGTTTTTGTGTGTTTTCACACCTTCTAGGCTACTTCTGGTATTGGAACTGATTGTTTCTTTGACTTGAACTTTGACCCTTTGTGTGTGTGTGTGAGGTTTCTTTCTTATCGGTTGACAGATTTTGTCAATCTCGATGTGTCTATTGATTGATGATTCACTGGAATACCAGACTTTTCAAACGGGACTGAATGTCCAGAATTCACCAGATGCTCTGTTATCGAAGTATATACCCCTTTGCATAATCCCTTTGCTAGCCATTCTGGATAGTGTTCCCGCGAGCGTTTTACAAGCGGACGCATGGCACAGCCAATGTAGTCAGTTCCACACGAGCAAGTGAACTTGTATAAACATGTTGAATTGATAGACTGTTTGTTCATAAAGGAGCTTTCATTATCAGTGATTCCTATCCCGTTTTCTAATACAGGGTGAACCAGCAACTGTGGTACACGTACATCAACCTGAATATAAATCAGTAATAGAAGAAGCTACAAAAGCTGGATACAGAGTAATCACTAGCTCTTGTTGGAATCTGAATGAAGAGAAGATTGTTGGTGATGATTGGAGAAAATACTATGAATGTGATTTCAGTACATTTGATGGTAAGTGAAGTTTGGATTAATAACAGTATAGATGCTCTTTTTTCATATTGGTTTGTTTATTAGATATATTCAGAACAAAATTGTTATGATGCTAGATCTTTTGTCACGAGGTCACTGCTTAACTACTGACCAGTGTTCATTTAACTGGTAAAGCAGAACACGCGAGAATCAGCGGTAAAACCTGGTTCATTTATTGTGACAAAAGTGACTGTATTTATACAGAAAATAAGGTAGACTGGAAATCAACCAATCCGGTTGAAAGTTGGAATTGTGCAAGCGTCCAATCAGAAGCAGGAACAATTGCATGTCAACGACTTGTTAATAACGCGATAATAACTTGACTGAGACATGATAATGACCTGATAATTGCATGTGTTTTGCCTCTTCCTAACAAAAATATTTAGAGCGAACAATTGTGGTTTCAATAAATTCTTCCCTCCTCAGGCTCTACAATTATAAATCCATTAATTTAAGCATACAATAGCCAACCAGTAAAGGCAAATTAGAATCATATCAGAAAGTGTATTGTGGAACAAGTATAAGATGGGATGGAACAATAGTCAGATAGTTTTTTTTTAATATGCATGGTCAATGAGAACATGGGACAAAATGAGATGAAGTAATTTAATTTAATGATGTATATATATAGATAAACTTTTAAATTCAAGATTAAGCCTCAGCATCTTTCTTTTGGGGTGGGGAGGGGGGTAGACTTGGACCTGTTCAGACGTCTGAACAGCTACGAACGCACGACTAACCTTGAAGTGACCAATCAGAATAACCAGTGTTTCTAATATATCAAAATGCCGTTTATTTTACTAGGAAAATGTAGATAATAATTATGAACACCTTAAAACTACTCAGAAAAATTACAGATAATTAAAAATAAAACATCGTAACCTTGATATATCATTATAATTATTCTCTTGGGTTCCGAGTGGAACATACGACTTGAACAACAACAACTAACATTTTCAACGAATCTTTTTCCAAAAGTATTATACCTGACTCATGGAAAAATATCAAAGTTGTTCCAGTGTCTAAATCAACAAGTCGACCTACTTTCAAGTTTAGACCTATTGCTATTACCTCACCTTTTTTAAAAGTTATGGAAAGACTTATTTTACTTAATCTTGAACCCTCTTTAAAGCCTTCCAATGACCCCAACCAGTTTGCTTATAAACATAGTAGGTGTACCTTAGATGCAGCTGTTGTTCTTTATCATAATATAGTCTCTAGTTTAGATAGAGGAGCTAAATATGTTCGGTGTGCCTTCCTCGATTACACATCTGAATTTGACTCTGTACCTAGGTCTCTCTTGCTAAGTAAGCTTGCTGCAACACAGGTTGAAAGCTGGACAAATAAGTGGTTGAATCCCTATTTTTCTGATAGGAAGCAGTACACCGTCTACAATGGAAAGTCCTCCACTACCTCACTTACTTTAGCTGGTGTCCCTCAAGGTGCTGTTCTTTCTCCTTTTCTGTTTTCTTTTTTCTTACATGACTTGCCCCATTCTGATGTAGCCACTTTTATCAAGTATGCTGATGACCCCTGTGTTTCCATGCCTGTCAACTCTCAGTCAGACTGTTCCAAATTAAATAACTTTCTCTCGGAAATTAGTCATTGGTCCTCTTCAAACGGTCTTAAGCTAAATCCGTCTAAATGTCAAGTATTCAACTTCACTTTCAGACGAAAACGTGACCTACAGCAACTAGCTAGCTAACATGACCCCACTATCATTGACGGCATAGAGGTTGAAATTACATCTAATGTCAAGTACCTTGGACTGAGTATTTCCTCCGATCTTTCCTGGTCCTCTCACATCTTGCTAGTTACTAGAAAGATGTTTCGCTTAACGTTCTACGTTAGGAAGTTTAGGCAGTCTGGTATAAAGCAGTCCGTGCTTTCTCAGTTTGTCAATTCTTGTATTCTACCCATCCCTCTTTACTGCTCCCCATTAATCTTTCCTGGACTACTTAAGAAAGATTTTGCTTTGCTGAGGAGGGCACTAAAAGCTGTTAGAAGGGCAAGTGGGATTTCGTCAAACCAACTGGTTAACACAATTGTGGATAGACATATAATGTCATGTAAGAAACTAGCGAATTCTATATTGTCAGACCCCGAACACCGTCTCTATACGCAGCTCTCTCCTTGCATTTCATCTGGTAGAACTAGAAGCAACTATAGGAAGCTATATGCCAGGACTACCAAGTATAAAAACTCCACAATACCTTATCTGGCACAGCTGTTATGTGATGAGAAAACTGTTAGGCATGACACGATCAACTTACTGCGGCACTCTAACAAATAGTTCCCATTAGTTTTGTTTTCCTTTCTGTGTTACTATCATACTGTTGTTCATATCTTCTATTACACACTAATTTTATATTTCATATCCTGTGGTGCATTGTTTAAAATGTGAATGCAACGCTGTTCTTTTTTATTTCTTTTTATTTATCTATTTTTTTATTATTGTTGCTTTTTGGTTTTAAAATCTTGTAAAAATTTATGAGGTAATTAGATGCAATATTGTAATGCACGCTGAAAATTCCATACCTGTACCACAAATACTGTTTGGAATAAAGCTATTGTTATTATTATTTTGTGCCATCTTCTTCATCTGTGTCCACGATTACCCACAATCTCTCATCTCTTCCTCAAACGATCTCCTTCATATCACCCTAGCATGACGACCAACTCGTCGCTTCCTATTGAGATTCCACTCGAGCAATGGCCTGGCGCACCATGTCATTCGACGGCCTCCTCAATATATGCCCGATCAGTGCATCTCCATTTTCTCCTACATATTTGTTGAGTGATCAATCAGTCTCGCCTGTTGATTTGTTCCCACTGTTTCTTGTCACTTATTCTTTCTGGCCATTTGAACTTCAGTATGGAGCCAGCTGTTAAGGCAGTTGTTGATGAAAGTCTGCGGTGAATTGTTGGAAATCCTTTTCGTGACTCACGCACAGTGCAAGTTTCTGACCCGTATACAAGCAGTGACCGACTTCATATTGGTGTTGAAAATCCGAATCTTCTTCCTTATGGTGACTGAGTGAAGCAGAAGATTTGAGAACTGATTTCAGGTTGATGAAGGCGTGCGTATCTTGCCTTTCTGATTCTGGCTGACTGGCTGGCTTCGACATCTTCATCCGTGCCATCCGTGCCTGCCAGTAGTAGAAAAGATGCTTCCTAGATAAATTAAGTCGGGAAGTAACCTCTGTTAAATCTCTCTCCCTCCCGTTGATGGTGACTGGTTGTTGTTGTTGTTGTGATGTTGGCTGTTTGGTTGGTCGTCGGTTGGTTATCTTCATTACCTCCGTCTTCTCTATGTTCACCTGCAGTCTTGTCTTCGCTGCTTGCCTGCAAGTCTTCAAGTTTGTGTGATATTAGACATATTATCTCTGCGAAATCCAGATCTTCTAGAGTTTTCTTACTGGTCAGTTCAGCGTATTCCTGACTTCTCACTCACTCACTCCCTGTGCACACACAGTCTGACGCATAATGCAATCAGTCCACCACAGTTCGGAATATCAGTGGGGATAATAGGCAATCAGCCAGTCTTGTCTCACTCCTGTATTTACTTATTAACCCTAATGCTAACCTTAATTCTAACCCTAATCATAATCCTAATCTTGCCAAGCTATTAGCCCATTATCCAAACAGTAATTAAAAACGAGATCGGGATAAAATTTGTCTTTCCATTCGTGCGCAGCGTTGATAGTAGCACGATAATAATGGTAAGTCGAATTGTTCAACGAATAGTGTGCGTTCAAGGTCATCGGTGCGTTCGCACACTTGGATCGCCATTCTTTAACTTGACCTGTATAGCTTCACCATTGCCTTGAAATATGTTTGCTATTCTTTTGTTTGCAAATACTACCTTTTATTGATTAGTGATAATTTGAAATACGGCTTCTAAATTTCTCCATGTTGTTTGCTTCAAAAATGTATCCTTTCTAGGTACTCGTAATCAGCAGGACTTACTAATTGGCGGTGAAGCTTTACTATGGGGTTTCGATGGGGATGATGCAAATCTATTTCCAGCAACTTGGTGAGTTGATTGCCTAAAAAAGAGTGAATGAAATATCGAATAAAAATTGCTTCATTGAGAATTTAGTATGATTGATGCGTGCACTCACCTACTTCTTGTTACGTAAACTTCATTTTATAACAACAGCACTTGGTGTTACAGGATTTCATCATGAGCTGACACATCGGTTAGAGAACCATTGGAAAACCAGCACTGGAGTACTGGACAGCTAGCTGTTTCGTCAGACTAGTTTTGGGACTCCTCATCAGTGCACACCCACTCACTCACTGGGGTTCGAACCCAAGACCTTGTGGTTACAAGGCGAGCTAGTTCGTAGACTATTAGACCACTGGGACCCGCCAATCCAATGGCCAGTCAATGCATGAATTCCAACTTCTGCCAGCTAATTCACGACATAGCGCGACCACTTGCCAATGTCTTCGGCGGCGAGTATTTGTCCTCACAACCGACCGACCACCTGCTGTACCCTACTGGTCATGACTTGGTGTATGAATTGAAATCTAGTAGAATAAAACACCTGAAGATATCTCTGAAATAATCCCACACACACGCACACACATTGTAGAGCACAAAAAACTATCAATGTTCCTTTGGGTTCCGAATGAAAAATGAGGCTTCAGTAGAATGTCTACATTTCATCTTGTTCTTTTTAGTCCTTTTTACCTGCCTCCATGACTTCTGATAAGCTTTCATCCTTTCCTTACGCGATTTCCTACTTGTCACACTAGGACAAGCGAAAACCGACAAACTGGTCGAAGAAGCAGCAAAGACGGGACTCCGAATGAACATAGAAAAGACAGAGGTTATGCGAAATAACCAAACAACCAACAACAACAACAGCAGTAGCAACATCCAGCGCCAATCACCATCAACAGGAGGGATTTGAAAGAGGTTACTTCATTCACTTATCTAGGGAGCATTGTCTCAACTACAGGCAGGTGGAACGGATGAGGATGTCAAATCGAGAATCGGGAAGGCGAGAAACACATTCATCAACCTGAAACCAATCTGGAAATCTTCGTCACTCAACTCAGCATCAACAACAAAGTGATTCGGATTTTCAATACAAACATCAAGTCAGTCACTTCTTCTATACGGATCAGAAACTTGGCAGGTCACAACGAATATTTCCAACAGCCTGTTGCAGACCTTAATCAACAACAACTGTCTTCGCTCTATACTGAAGATCAGATGGCCGGGAAAGAATCACCAACAAGGAACTATGGGAACGAACAAAACAAGAACCATTAGCTCAACAAATATGCAGGAGAAAGTGGAGATGGATTGGACACTCGCTGAGGAGGCCGCTGGGTGACATCGCAGGTCAGGCCAGTGCTCGAGTGGAACCCGAAAGGTAAGCGGCGAGTGGGACGTCGAAGGGTAGCATGGAGGAGATCGTGTGAAGAAGAGTTGAAACAGTATGGATTAACATGGACGCAGGTGAAAAGTACAGCAGAAGACAGAGGCATGTGGAGACGTGCAGTTGAAGCCCTATGTTCCACTAGGAACCTAAGGGAACAATAATAATAATACACTCGGACACACCTTCGGTGGCACAGAGGTAGAATGCACGCCGACCACGCCACACATGGTTTGGGGTTCGATCCCCGGTCGACGGACGCACTGCTTTACCTTATTAAGTATATTTCAACTCCTGTTTTCACTGCCTATTTTCGTCTGTAGGTCTTCGAATTTGTGTGACATTAGACACAATCCAAACACAAAGTCTACAACTCCTAGATTTTTCTTATCAGTCTAATGTATTCCTGTCTTCTAGCTCCTCATAGTCACTTGCATTCTCCTTTTTCACCATAATCAAGAATATGGTCAGTGATAGTACGCAGTCTTGTCCTAATTCCTGTCTTCACTTCGAAGGTATCGCTGAGTTTTCCATTATGGATCACATGACTTTTCAATAAGGCAGATAAAGCTTTATTTCACTGAACTCTGTAGAGTTGAGGCAATTTTAAAGTTACCCTGTGTTCACCTACACTTTGCACCACCACTGATATTTCTATAAAATTTGGTTTATTATATTTTTTAATTTGTAACAATTTCATTCTCTGGGGGGTCATAATCAGTGAAAATAAGCTGTGATTCCTGTACGACCTGAAAAGACTTGATCCATCTCCATACTGGTGAATATATACGTGGTTCTCACGTACGAATCACCTTTGGACATGACTGTGACAACATCACGAGAGTTTCATTCACACGTGTTATACTGGCAACCGACTAGAAAAGCAATCCAACCTCAATTCATAAATTATACTCGCATGTATCTTGAGTTCAATGTACACTGCACTGAACAAAGAAAGAAGTGAAGAAGAGTGCTAGGAAAGATAAAAGACAATTCTACGACACACTGGCCGGCAACTGAAGCAGAACAGGCAAGCCGCAGGTAAAAAGGAGACCTCAGGACATTATATCAGATAACCAGATGACGAAACCAATAAAAGATAATCAAGGGAACTTAATTATCAAGGAGAAGGAACAGATGAAACAATGAGCTGATCAATTCAAAGGACTCTTGAATCGACCATCACCTGTATCTCTCTATCAAAAATACCACCACCAACAGAACGCACAGAACTGACCTGCCAGGGGACACCAATCCTCCGACGAAAGCAGAAATTCTGAATGTCATCAAGCTACTGAAATCCAGTCAGGAACGCAGCAGGGCCAGACGGAATTCCCCCAATACTGCAGCACTGAAAACAGACCCAGAGACTGTGGCAGATGTGCTCAAGCCATTATTGCAAAAGATTTGGAAGGAAGGAGGGCAAGGTGCCTATCGACTGGAAGAAACTCTGGCTAATTTGCCAAGCTACCAAAGGAGGGAGACTTGAGCCTCACTCTGCAAGAACTGACTGGCGTAGAATGATGCTTTTGTCCACGCCAAGTAAAATACTAAGTCACGTTATCCTCCGTCAACTGGCCAGAACAAGCTGGATTCAGGAAACGCAAATCGTGTGCTGATTAAATTTTGCAACTCTACGCATCGTCATCACAGAACAATGCATAGAATGGCTCAACTTCTTTTATCGACTTAGAAAAGGCCTTTGACAGACAGCGTTGACCGAGGAGTAATTTGGAAACCGCTTCAATACTACGGCGTACCTCAAGTCTTTGTCAACCTCATTCGACAGCTATATAAAAAAACGGAAACCTCAGCGAGGCGTTCGAAGTGAATACAGGAATAAGACAAGACTGACTGACCATTATCAACCATGATGTTATTTGCAACAGGCTAGTGCAGACTCCCATCAACAGTTGGCCATTTTGCTCGCTGGCTGGCTGGCTCCATACTCAAGATCAAATGTCAGGTCTGCTCTCCGGCTGAACAATGAGAAGGAATTAACAAGAAGAGAGTCTGACGATGAAAAAATCAACCAAAGAAGAGCCGACTGATTGCACAACAAATAGGTTGGAGAAAATGGAGATGGACTGATCGGGGAAACACGTCACTGAGGGAGGCGTCGAATGACATCACGCTCAATGCAGGCGATTACTTGAGTGAAGGGTGAATGGGAAGCGAGTACGAGGGGGTGGTGAGTGTGAGGATGACATGTAAGAGATGGTGTGTTGAGGAGGAGTAGATGGGGGATTATTGGCGATCGTGGGGACAGCAGGGCTAAGGTTCACTCTACCTCCTTTACTGTTGTTCTTGTGATTCTTCAAGGGATGTGTTTAGTTAGTAATTTATTTCATTTAGAAACATAAATCTTGAAAATTACGCAAGCAGGATGTTTTTGTGGTTTCATAATTGCTTGAAATTTACACTCCAAGGCAAGTAACTATTAAACAGATGTTTCCTTACTCTACCAATTCAGGTAAGATCACCTACGACATTGTCTCATGGTTGTGTCATATAAATCATGAACTGGTAGAATTTAGAATTTTTGTGGGCTAACCAATATATCGGGTTTCAGTTTCTAAATGGTCTACGAGCTCACCATGTAACCGGAAGGTCCTGAATTTGAACCCCAGTGGGTATATTCTGCTGAAGAGTCCCAAAGTAGGATGAAAGGACTATCCAATACTATCCTGTCGCCTTTCCAGTGGTTCTATAACTGAAATCAGCTCATAATGGAACTTGTAACAAATCACATCGCTGTAAACCAACACTGGATAAGATAATAATAATAATTCACTTTATTCCACAACAATAACAATTTACAGCATGGAATTTTCAGCGTTTCTTTTACATATTGCAATGGTTTAGCTCTGTTTATAATTATATAAATGTATAAAATGTTAAAATATTGATAGTTAATAGGAAAAATAAAAACCCCAACAAAATCACACCATTGCTAGGTCATAGTGAATAATGAATAAATAATATAACAAATAACACATGCAATAATATGCATCATTTCATTTTATAGTTTAGTTAATGATTTAAAAGTTGTAAAAGTTCTTTTCTGATATTTGTTTCTTCACACAATACTCGTGCCAAATATGGTACGGTCGAATTTTTATATTTTGTAGTACGAGCATAAATGTTTATGAAATTTCTTCTGGTCTTACCCGAAGAGATTCAAGGAAACATTTGTGAATAAAGAGGATGTTCACTATCAGACAAGATAACTTTAGCTAAGTGTTTACAAGAATTCATATGCCTATTGACAACAGTGTCGGTTAGTTGAGTCAAAGGGATAGCACTGACCCTACTTACAGCCTTCAATGTTCTTCGTAGTATTATATGGTCTTTCTTGAGTAGCCCAGGGAAGAATAATGGAGAACAATAAAGAATGATGGGCAGAACACATGAATTAATAAATTGTATGAGAAGAGATTGGGTTATACCTGAGTGCCTCAACTTCTTTATGTAATAAGTCAGACGGAAAACTTTCTTAGAAACTATAAGAATATGAGACGACCAGCAAAGGTTTGAAGAGAATCTAATGCCAAGATAAGAAACACTTGACTTACTCTCTATCATGTTACCATCAATATTACAACAATCATGAGATTGGATCAATCCATGCATATCTTTTTCACTTCTCAAGCTGAAATCAACAGTATTACATTTAGTTGGATTTAGTTTAAGACCATCTGAGCCAGACCAATCCTTAACTTCAGCTAAGAAGCCATTCATATGGGAGCAATCCGATGTGGAAACTACAGGGACAGAAACGGTCAGATCATCAGCATACTTAATGAAGTTAACTTTGGGTGAGTTCGGAAGGTCATGCAAAAAGAAAGAGAAAAGAAATGGAGAAAGTACTGCACCTTGAGGCACACCACTTTCAGTTAGCTGAGAAGTGGAGCGCTTTCCAGCCAAAACAGTATGCTGTTTCCTATCCTTAAAATAAGAAGACAGCCATCTTTTTTCATGCTTTATATGTGTACTTTACATTACAGGCCACTAGTTGCAAGCGTAGCTGAACGACTTTGGACTTACTACCCTCCGAAAACTGAAGTATTCGCACAAGAACTTGATGAACTTCGTTGTCGAATGTTAAGGTAAGTGGTCGATACAAGCAACTGATGAGAATGATCAAGAGTTATGCAAAACTTTAGGTAAAGCATAGGATGTAACTGAGTGTTGACTGATGATGATGATGAAAAACAGGAAAACTGTTACATAACGTGAGCATTACACCCAAGGGTTTGACGCGTGACACTATCCAGTTACTATCCAGTAGCCAATCAGAGTATCCATTATAGTCCATTATAGGAAGCAAATCGTGAACCTGTATAACTCAGCGGTAACATCTCTGACTGCAAAGCCTCCAAAGCCTCAGGATGGTCGGGGGTGGGTGCCTTGCGCTGCGGGTTGGCCACCCCTCCGCACACCTCTTGAAATGCTCCCATATGACCGGGCGTCTTACATAGCCTCTCCTGAGGAAGTCCTACTCACTGCCTTCATGTGGCGGAGGTGTTTTTTTTCACCAAAGTGAGAGGGCGAAAGCGGATGCCCGGCGCTCTTCACTGGGTTGACTGTCCATTGGATGACAGTCTAGGGGAGATGGCTAAACCCTGATTCCAAACCTCCAACGACTGGCGTATGAAGCTCACTGGAGCTCACCGGCAGACGTATGGACAAAGGGCTTGTTGGATGTCCTGGATGTCTGGCCCCATTCAAAAAGGCGTATGAACCGAACTCCGGTCACCGGCTGCCAATGGATAGTGGACTCCTTACTCCACTCCTACTGCCTTGTAGGTCACACTTGGTTGTGTAAAGGCTAGAGCTGCACTCTCAAACAAAAGGCCGAGCGATTCTGGGGACATCACTCGTACCAAATTCCCATGAACTCTCTTACAAACGATTCGAGATGTTCATGAAGCCGGCTCATCCTCCCGTAGGAGATAGCCGAAGTAAAGTAAAGTAAGCAACAATGGGTGATCCGGATTTGAATCTTAGAGAGATGGCATGAATCCCTTAAAGGTTTCAAATACACCCTTCTATGACAAGTAATAACGAGCATGGGACCAAGGGTCGGAAAAGCTACTTTTCGATTGCCTTCAAACATCTGACATGACAATAACTAGGCGCATGACACTGGTTATAAAACCAGTAATAATCCGTTAAAGTAAAGCTAAAAGATTTAATAAGGACAAGTTCAATGATGAAGCATTTTGGTTATGTGAAAACTGAAGAGAACTGCTCATCGGCTGTAGTATATCGAAACCACGAAAAATATGCAACCATCTGTATTTATTCTTCTTGATTTCCATACGAGGTATTTCATCAGTGTACATCATTCATCTGTCTGCCGATTGGCTTCTTCACTTGAAGGGAAAATATTCGCAGTTTATTGACTTACTCAAGTGATTTCGAAGCGCATCACTCCTCTATAGATCAGCCGCGTTGTGATGATGTTCCCACCAATGAGGCTCGAACCCAGTGCCCATAGTTTCAAAAGCCAAAGCATCATCCACTAGACCACTTGGGCCACGGGAGCCACCCTGGCTCTTGTGTAACGGTCATATTGATTTAATTAAATTTTGGATTTTCCCGTCCATTGATTGATTGGACCGAAGTGCTCGGTTTACTCAGGTTGACATGTCGGCTTCTCGAGGAGATGATTCAACGTGACCAGGCATTTAATTAGTATTTAATTGGTGGGAACATCATCACTCACTGAGAAATGCAGGTACATCCAGTTGACGAGTCCCAAATTGGACGAAATGCGCATCCTGGATTCCACTGCTAGTCACCTTCCACCAATTTAATACTAATTAAATGCCCAGACATCGTCGAATCATCTGCTCGAGAAGCCGGCATGTCAACTTGAGACTGAGCACTTCGGTCCAATCAATCAATAGATGGGAAAATCCAAAATTCAATTAAATTACTCTATAGTGATGAAAACATTAAAACGCAATTATCAACTTGGATAGAACTCATAAAATTATGCCTTACAACACATACTTCCAATTCAATACTCAAAAATATGAACAAATAAAAGGAACACCAATGGGATCATAGCCCACCCATATCAGGATTAATAGCTGAAGCCGTTATGCAAAGATTAGAATTAATAGCCCTACCTACCTATAATTAAACCGAAAATCTGAGTAGGTTATGTTGATGATACATTTGTAATAATTAAGAGAAATGATTTAGAATATACCCATAAATTAATAAACAACATATTTGAAGACATCAAATTCACCACAAGAGAAGAAGAATTAGATAACAAAATCCCATTCTTCTTAGATGTCTTAATCAGGAGAACCAACACAGGAGATTTAGAAACACAAGTATATAGAAAATCAACGCACACAGATCAAATACTCAACTATACTAGCAATAATCCAATTACTCACAAACGAAACTGTGTGCAGACATTGTTTAAAAGAATTCAAACACACTGTAGCACTCCAGAGTTGAAAAGAATGGAAGAAAAATACCTACAAACGGTCTTCAAAAAGAATGGTTATCCACAAAATTTCATCAAAAAGTGTTTAAAGTCGAATCAAAACACCAACAAAGAACCATCATCAAAGACCACAAGAAAATTCATCCTACCATACATGAGAAATATCTCTGAAATAACAGCTAGAATACTGAAAACGTTTGATATAAATAGATATAGCACACAAGCCAGTCAAATCACTTAATTCGATATTGTGCAAACCCAAAGATCCAACAGAAAAAGGAGATAAAATTAATACCAATTACAAAATAAATTGTGTGAACTGCAACAAGCATTACATCGTCCAAAGGGGGAATCCCCTTCGAATTAGAATCCAAGAACACAAATCAGCCGTGAAAAGACACTATATATATACTTTAGTATCAATGCACATAGACAATTATGATCATCAATTTGATTGGGATAATGTCAAAATCTTAGACAGAGGAAACACCAAAAGTGCAGTCAGGGAATTCCTAGAAGCCTGGTACTCAAACGAAAATGCAACTGACAAACACGTTAATATAGACGAAATATACCAGCTAATGAAAAGTAAATCAGGCGACCAGAAAGTTTAAAATCCAAGTCAATAGAAAATGGTCAATACATATGTAAAGATGGTTACCAGGAGACACAATTGTATCACTCATGAAGAAATTTAAATCATTTCACTTTATGCTAAAAATTGCGCTGAAGGGGGATGTTGTCCAGAAGGGGGACGACGAAAGCTCCGCAACTAAGCCAACCAACCGCTCAGAGAACACTATTAATTGCAAATACTCAAAGTTTATCAGCTTACTCAAGATAAATCAATGGTCATCACTCGTATAGATCAGCCGCGTTGTTCACTATCACAATGATACATATATATATATATATGTAGGTTTGCTAGAATCATTCCAAAATGGAGTCAAGCAGCACTTTTCATCACACCACTGACAGCATTATTCATTATGATACCAATTGGAAACATTTATTAATTAAGCAGGATTTAATGAATTCATCAAATTCCGGTAGAACTCTTCAGCTGATTTCACTTTACATTCAGGGATATATATATATATACTATTAGAAGTACGTTGGGAGAACTATGGCTGATAAGCAAATAAAATACATTGAATTACTTGTGCAAAGCAACACGTGTGAATGTTCAGATCAGGTCATGTTCAAATACATAAGGGGAGAGGGAATGTGAGAGATTAAATTATTATTATCATTGCTTCCTTTAATTCCTAGAGGAACATAGGGCTTCAGCCGTGCGTCTCCATTGCATTCGGTTCTCTGCTAGAATCTTCACCTGGCTCCAAGTCTGCCCACACGCTTTCATCTCCTCTTCACATGACCTCCTCCAAGTCACCCTCGCACTGACGACCAACTCGCCTCTTCCCTTTCGGATTCCACTCGAGCAATGGCTTGTCTAGTGATGTCACTTGATGGTTTGCTTTCTCAGAGTATGGCCATCCATCCATCTCCATTTCTTCCTGCCTATTTGTTTTACAATCGGTTCCTGGTTGGTTCGCCCCCAGAAATCCTTCCCTGTGTTGCTGATCTTTTCTGGCCGGCCATCTGATCTCGAGTATTGATCGAAGACAACTGTTAATGATGGTCTGTAGTTTGTTTGAGATGCCCTTTATGACGCGCTGGCCAAGTCTCTGATCCGTATAGCAAGTAGCACTGACTGACTTCACATTGGAGTTGAAAATCCGGATCTTATTTTTCATGCTGAGTAGTGCTGTTGACCTACACACAGACTTTGTGAGAGTAATGAAGGCTTGTCTTGCTTTCCCGAACCTCGCTGCTTTGATATCCTCGTCAGTTCCGTTCGCCTGTAGTTGAAACGATGCTTCCCTTGCAGGTAAAGGAGGCTGTTACTTTCAGGTTCCTCCTATTTATGCTGATTTTTGTCTGTAGTTGTTGCTGTTGGTGGTGTTGGCCAGGAATCTTCATCACCTCTGTTTTCTCTATGTTCACCTGAAGTCCTATCTTCTCTGGATGCTTCTTCTGCCAACTGGTTGCTTTTCACTTGCATATCTTCCAGTTTGAGAGATTAAAATTAAGATAAAATGCATTACGCTTCAATTACATCACTTAGGTAAACAATTAGTCACCAGAGAAAGAACTTAAATATTTCAAGAATTGCGAAGTGAGTAATATTAGTAGTACTAATACTAATAATAAAAATAATGCTGAAACGAGTTAAGACAATGCTACTGATAAAAGGTAGTTTTAAGTGAATCAGGAATAACAGTAATAAGAGGTAGAATAAAGTGTTAATAAAAACGTATTACCATGGTAGATTCAGAGTGACGACCACTTCCTTGTGTACACAAACACCTGGTTTATAAACTCCAATTGTCCACAAGCCTCCTTCGTGAGCATTGTAAGCATCTTCCTGTTCCTTTGTCTGCTCGCTGACAATAGTGAGTGACTTGACAGCGTCAATATTATGTCCATAGTCTACAAGATGCCTTGTTATTGAGGTTTTTGGCACTTTGCATTCAGCTGTTTTCAACCATTTTGGCAAACACTGCACCATGCGAGTAGACAATCGCCTTTCTGTACAACTTATGTATTTGCTTCCTCCCTAAAACACACTCAATTGATATATGCGGTAGTTTGAAGTGTCAAGGATTGTCGACTGGTCTTTCCCACAGTGTTGAAGCACCCGCTTGGTGGTGGTGGTGGTGGTGTTAAGGAAGACTGGCTTTCCGACATAATCAGTTCCCTGGATAGGTTTATCGATTCTTCGTTTGACTACTTCTTGTACACATCATCTCGCTTGAATGGCAAATCGATATAGACAGATTTCTTCTGAATTGTTCAGATAGCTTTGCAAAGGCTCATGTCTCTTTAGAGTATTTACTAATGAGCCTCTCCCGATATCCATTCTTAGATAAAATATCCTTCAGAGGCTTTATTTCATGTTCAGTTGTACTGTTTATCTAAGTGATGCAATTGAAGCGTAATGCACTTTGTCTTAATTTGAATCTCTCATACTCCCTCTCCCATTATCTATTTGAGCATAACCGGAAAAACATTTATACCTGTCTGAATTGTGTTTCCAATAGTACATATATCCCTGTATGCAGAGTATCCAGTTGAGAAGGGGTTCTACCAAATTTGATGAATTCATTAAATCCTGCCTTATCAACACCCCTTTTTTCGCTTATTTTAAATGACAAAAAATTAGCCAGCTTTATACTAAGGCAACCTTTGGTGATTACATATTAGCGAATTCAGGAGGCATAGAATACAAGAAGCTTCAAAAACCTATGCCTTTGTCTACAGTATCTTACAATATCATAGAAGAATGAAGCACAGAACTTTCAATTAACCTCGAACAAACTGCAAACGACACATTCCAGCTTTTTTTTGAGCACTTTCATGAGTTGAATTAGTTGTGTTCTCTCTGTCAGAGCTGGTTGATGCTTTCGTCGTGAAGCTCTCGTCCTCCCCCACACCTAGAAAGCATCACTTTACCGCGCAAGTTTTAATATAAAATCGATTTATTTGAATCCTCCATGAAAGATGATGTAATTGTATCTCTCTACTGAAACCACTGTCGTGGCTCGTTGTTTGTTTATTTACGTTTCTGTTGATCATCTTTTATTATTCACTTGAAATTCGAAATCTCTTCTCACGTGAGATGATTTACTTCGCTCGCCAATTCACTGGAGTACCAACCAGGCTTCTAAGAATTCCCTCACTGCAGTTTTGGTTCCATTATGGGTAAATTTTGTTTTGATAAAGTCTCACAGAGTGTTATACAGTAATGTTTACTGATGACCACGTTTCGAGCACAATTTATTGCTCATAATCATATCAAGGTAATCACACGACTTCCTAAATTCATTTAAATAGTTCCGTTGTTTTTCACTTGGTTTCATTGGTAGTAGTATTTTCCATATTTCGGGTATGAGTGATGAATCATTCCTATTGCATGTGTTGGGTGTGGGTTAAATGAACAAGGATTCAGTAATCAACCTTTTTCTCCACCTACCTAGACTACTTTTTAGAATTTTAACCCTCTCCCACCCTATTGTGTGGCTGTGTGTTATTGCATGCATTGCAATTGCTGAACGTTTTTCTAAATTACTTATCTTCTCTGGGTCAACTATTCTTACCTTAGCTAAATTCTTATGTTCTGACAATCTGACTACCCCTGACCTACTAGTTTGACCTATGTAGTTGACTTCGCTCACAGTCATTGCAGGGTATTTTGTAAATTATATTATTTTGTCTAATTGGGTCAACTGAGTCCTTTAACCTACAGAGCTTGTCCTACCTGAATGAGTTTGTAGGTTTAAATGCAGGAAATAAAGCAAGAATTAGGGTGGCATTTAAACCTACAAATTCACTCAGCCAGGATAAGCTCTGTAGGTTAAAGGACTCAGTTGACCCAATTAGACAAAATAATATAATTTACAAAATACCCTGCAATGACTGTGAGCGAAGTCAACTACATAGGTCAAACTAGTAGGTCAGGGGTAGTCAGATTGTCAGAACATAAGAATTTAGCTAAGGTAAGAATGGTTGACCCGGAGAAGATAAGTAATTTAGAAAAAAGCTCAGCAATTGCAATGCATACATTAACACACAACCACACAATGGCATGGTGGGAGAGGGTTAAAATTCTAAAAAGTAATCTACGTAGGTGGAGAGCGAGAGAGGTTGATTACTGAATCTTTGTTCATCGAATCTACACCCAACACATGCAATAGGAATGAATCATCACTCATACCTGAAATATGGAAAATACTACTACCAATCAAATCAAGTGAAAATCAATGGAACTATTTAAATGAATTTAGGAAGTCGTGTGATTACCTTGATATGATTATGAGCAATAAATTGTGCTCGAAACGTGGTCATCAGTAAACATTACTGTATAACACTCTGTGAGACTTTATCAAAACAAAATTTACGCATAATGGAATTACACTCTACCACGAGACAGTTTTGGTGTTTCCTCTATTTAAAAATTCTACATTATCCCAATCATCTAACTGGTGTCCATAATATATATATCATGTCATGTCTTTTTACAGACAATTTGTCTTCTTCGATTTGGTCGAATTCGAAGGGGACGCCCCTTGTTTGTTGATCGATGTAGTGATTATTGCAGTTCATGCATGCAATTTATTTTATGAGTGGTACTAATTTTATCTTTTATTTTCTGTTGGATGGGTCTTCTGGTTTGCACAATATCGAATGAAGTGATTGTGCTAACTGGACTGGCTGGATGGCTGGCTTGTGTGCTATATCTGTTTCAAACGGTCTTAATATTCTAGCTGTTATTTCAGAGATATTTTTTATGCAGGTTAGGATAAATTTTCTTGCAGTTTTTGATGATGGCTTGTTGTTGTTGGTGTCATGATTCGAATTTAAACACCTTTTGATGTAAATGTGAGAGGGAATATTTCTTTCTTTTTTCAAGATGGTTAGTAGGTATTTTTCCTCCATTCTCTTCAACACCGGAATAGTGCTACAGTGTTCTGTTTGAACTCTTTTAAACAATGTCTGCACAGAGTTTCTTTTGTGGGTAATTGGGTTGGGTTATTGCTATTATAGTTGAGTATTTGATCTGTGTGAGTTGGTTTGCTATATATACATGTCATGTCGAATTCCAAGTCAATAATAAAAATGATCAATAGAGACATAAATAAACACACAACGAGCCACGACAGTGGTTGCCAGGAGATACAATTACATCATCGTTCATGAAGAATTCAAATAAATCGATTTTATACTAAAACTTGCACGGTAAAGCGATGCTTTCTAGGTGTGGGGGAAGACGAAAGCTTCACGATGAAAGCATCAACCAGCTCCAACAGAGAGTACAACTACCTCAATATCATCCATCTGAGCTACAAATCTTCTCCATTACTTCCATAAGTGTTTTATTTTTGTCGAAAACCATGAATCTCTAGCTAGAGACAACTTTTTCCCCTCTTGCCTGACTTATCAAACTTTTAAAACAATTAGTTCCCTTGATGAATTTAGATAAAGCAATAAGAAGACGTAATTTGTCTGAATCGTGCGTGTAATGTATTTGAGCAACACATTTCGAACAATCTGATCACACATGGACTTGTCATAGGAATGTGTATATATGAAATTAATAAAGAGTTCAGAGGTGAGAAAATAGACTCAGGTCAAGTTAAAAGGAAATATTCAAGGTCAAAATAACAATGAAGATCATCACTAAACCAAATAACAGAGGTAATAGTACATCTGCTATGGTTGGTATCAAAACAAAATTTACCAAGGAAGGTTTAATGTGATGACGAATTGTTGCTTTGAACGCATAAAGGTGATTTAAACTTTCTAATTGCTAGGGATTCCACAAACTTTAGGATACGCCCTCCCCCAAACACGTTTTATAGATAGGTTTAAAAGATCTGTTAAAGTCAAGTTTTTGTCCTGTCTCTGTAATATGTCTCGCAATAAAAGAGCTAGGTCTCCTGTTCTCACCGTTAATAGTTTCTGAAGATTCCATTTGTTTCTGGAGCCATCTAGGAATATGCTCTGAAGCCAGTTCTTACTTGCAGAGATAGATGAGTCCTCCCTCATCTGGATGTTTGTCCACACGTACATTCAAATTGGTAAATACAGTGGGATGTGCCATCATTCTTCGCATGTTCTAAGGGCTTAGATAGATATATTGGCTTTACATTCTCCATTATTTTGATATTGGCTGCATAAAAGGTCTTTTTGACAGCAGCGTTCAGTCTTTGTCTAGTTATCAAGCTGTCTGCTATGATCTCCCATATAGGGTAGCTTGATGTAACGTCTTTCTTAGGGGCGAGTTGGAGAGTGGGTCTTGGTGTTCCACTGACCCTTGTTTATATCTCCTAATGAACTTGTCTGGATAATTGTTATCAACCAGAGTTTGTGTCAACTTTCTTTCTTCTTCATCAAGTGTGTCTGTCTTCAGTGCATATTCGCTGGATTCTACTGAAGAGGCACCTCACTCACTAAGTCTCTTTTGTACCGAACAGGGCAGAAACTGTGGTAATTAAGACATGTCTGTCCTGTCCAGGTAGGTTTTCTATAAATAGATCTTTTTATTGACCCATTTGGTTTAGTGGTCTTCATTGTTATTTTGACCTTGAATATGTCCTTTTCACTTGACCTAAGTCTATTTTCTCACCTCTTACCTCTTTATCAAACTTTATTGAACAAAACTTTTGAATGTAAAACCTTTCTTTTATTTTACAGATGTGATTAGAGTGCTCAAGCGATAACTGGACCTGGATTCTGTTTTCCATAGCCAGTATGATGACATACACACACATATATATCGATTAAATAATGCTTTTCTGTGAAAGAAAAAAAATTAATTAAATTTGTTACGCATTCCCATCTAGTTTTATTCTGTTCTTGCATATTCTTATTCATATTATGCGATATAAATTCAGAATGGTTGATAGTTAAAAAAAGATATTGATTGCATTATGTGTGAAGTTTGTTCCGTGAACAGATTAAAAGAAACCTAAGTGTAAGACACTTTCTTCACTTATCTAGCCAAGAAGCACGGTGTCAGGTACAAGCAGGCAGGAAGTCGGACAGCACGGACGAAGATGTCAAAGCTAGCCGGCCAGATAGTGTCGGAAAGGCAAGATCGCAATGTCTTTATGAAGCTGAAACCAGTTTGCAAATATTCTGAATGACTCCCTCACTCACTCACCCGACCAGCCGGCCGGCCGGCCAGCTAACAAGATTCGGATTCTATCCAACACCAATGTCAAGTCAGTCAGTCGGTTAGTCACTTCTTTTATGCAGGTGAGAAACTTGCGCTACACGCCAGTCTGTCAGTCACATAAAACATTTGCAACAGACTAGTACAGACTCTTATCAACAGCTGCCCACTTCGCTAGCTGGCTGGCTGGCTCCATACTCAAGATCAAATGGCCTACCAGCCGGATGCCGGACGCCGGCCAGTGAGATAGAATTGTCAAGAAGAAACTCTAGAGATGAACAAACCAACCAAAGAAGAGCCAATTAATGGCTCAACAAATGTTGAGGGGAAAACGGAACGGAGGCCACAGGTCGAATGACATCACGCTCAATGCAGGCCATTGCTCGAGTGGAATCTGATTGGAAATCGACGAGTGGGTGGTCAGTACCAGGGCGATATTGAAAATATAGTGCTTTTGGAGACAGAGAGAAGATGAGAGATTATGGGCAGCAATCCTGGGCAAAGTCAGTTGAAGTGAAGTCTTATGTCCCACTCGAAAGCCAAGCGAATAATAGAAAAAATTGGTATATGGTACAAATTCAGAAAAAAATTTCCCCACGTATAATGCGTATGAAGACAATGCACATTTGCGTTTAACTCTGATTAAGTCTGTAAATCATAAGTAATTGTCTTTTAGCTCTTACTATTATTATCATCATTGTTCCCTTGGGTTCGTAGTGGCACAAAGGGCTTCAACTACACGTCTCCACTTGCTTCTGTCTTCTGCTGTACTTTTCACCTTCATCCATGTTAGTCCATACTGTTTCAACTCTTCTTCACACGATCTCCTCCATGTCACCCTTGCACTGACGTCCCAATCGCCGCTTCCCTTTCGGATTCCACTCAAAGGCCTGACCTGCCATGTCACCCAACGGCCTCCTCAGCGAGTGTCCAATCCGTCTACACTTTCTCCTGCATATTTGTTGAGCGATTGGTTCTTGTTTTGCTTGTTCCCATAGTTTCTCGTTGGTGATTCTTTCCGGCCATCTCATCTTCAGTATAGAGCGAGGACAGTTGTTGATAAAGGTCTGCAACAGGCTGTTCGAAATATTCTTTGTGACCCGCCGCCAAGTTTCTGATCCGTATAGAAGAAGTGACTTGGTGTTTGTATTGAAAATCCGAATTTTGTTGTTGATGCAGGCTGAGTGACGAAGATCTCCAGATTGGTTTCAGGTTGATGAATGTGTTTCCCGCCTTCCCGATTCTCGATTTGACATCTTCGTCCGTTCCTCCTGTAGTTGAGATAATGCTCCCTAGATAAGTGAATGAAGTAACCTCTTTCAAATCCCTCCCGTTGATGGTGATTGGCGCTGAATGTTGCTGCTGTCGTTGTTGTTGTTGGTTGGTTATTTTCATAACCTCCGTCTTGTCTATGTTCACGTGGAGTCCTGTCTTTGCTGCTTCTTCGACCAGTTTGTCGGTTTTTGCTTGTAAGTCTTCGATTTTGTGTGACATCAAACCTCAATTAACCACTGTTCACTTTCACATTAATTTGCATGATAATGTCGTCTCCTGAATGGAGAAAGCAGTAGGTATTCTATAGATAAACTTCGTATTTCAACTGCTACACCATCTGAAATATGTGAAGTATCATCAGTATTCAAAATATTCAAAGGATTTTCAGTTTATTTGTTAATACTCTCTTGGGTTGAGAGTTGAACATAAGGCTTCAACTGAACATTTCCATCTTTTTCTGTTATTTGCAGTTCTCTTTATCTGATCCCAGATATCCCAGAGGTCGGGGTGGCCGAGCGGTCTAAGGCGCCAGACTCAAGAGTAATCTTCTGGGTGTTCGGGTCCACGATGTGGGCGTGGGTTCGAATCCCACCTCCGACACGCAACCCCAGAATTGTTTAATATGCCTTCACTTCTCCACACGACTCCCTAGGACCCAAGTACAATTTTTCGTCTACCATCTAAGTTCCACTTGACATCCTGCCTTACATAGAACGTCATCCAACGGTCTCCCCGACGTGTAACTATTTCATCCCCATTTTTGCTTTGGCATATTTGTTGAACGATAGGTTCTTTATTGGCTGATTCGTTCCCAGACTTCATTGTTGCATTTTCCTTTCTGGCAGTCTGATCTTCAGCGCCTCACCAACGAAGGTGTTCACTACTGATGAAAGTCTGCAGTGGTCTTTTGGAAGTACTCTAGATAATAAGCCCACCAATTCCCTGAACCATGTAGAAGCATAGACTCGTTTGACTTTAGCGTTTAAAATTCCAATCTTTCTCCTTGTGTGTGTGTGTGTGTACTACGGGAATCCACAGTGAATTCACTGTAGTAGAGGTTTGTCTTGTGTACGCGAGGTTTTTTCGCATATAGTATAGCCAACTTCAAAATAGATATTCTAACTACATAAAAAAAGTTGATAAAACACCCTTGGAGCAGCCAAACGTAACGATATTCAAGCCTTCATCCTTCTATGCAAGCATTTTGTAAAGAATACGCGGCAAGTTTGAACTGTGATAGGTTATATCTCCACCCAAAAAGTTACTTTATAATAAATAAAGTCCAGTGGAGAGTAGCACACAGAAATACAGGAGATACAGTCTAGTCAGTTAGATTCCCGTTGTAACAGTGGGAACACAATATTCTATGAAGACACTCATTCCAACGAATTTATTATCAAGCTGCACACAGACATATGTGTATACATTTGGTTTTTAAGAAAGGAAATTTCAAGCAAACAGTGTGATTACTTAATAATAGTAATAGTAATATCGTGAATTATGCTAAAAATGTTTGGTATCAAGTGATTAAGCCAATAACGCCACATACATAGTTGGTCGTTGAATGTATGAAATAATAATAATAATAGTTTGCCTTATTCCAAAACAGTACTAATGTTACAATGTGGCATTTTCAGCATTTGGTACAATATTGCATCCAATTTTATCGAATAACATTAATAATAAGACAATTATAAAGATAATATTACAGGATTGTTAATGTCACTTCATTTTTGGTAATTGTAGTGACAGTAAAATCATAAACATACAAAAATTGTAAAATAACGATGATAATGATGCTAGCAGCTAAGATTTTCAGTTAGCTGAGATAGTGTCACCATGGGTTACAAATAGGAGTGGATAAAAGGGTCGATTATTTTGCTAACAGCATAGTAATTCATAAATTCCACGCTTAACATTGTCTCTATCGCATAGAACACGGGCTGGCCAAATATGCTATCGCTGAGTTCCTATACGTGGTATTACTAGCATATAATCTTTTGTACACTACTTCTAGTTCTACCAGATGAGATACAGCAAGGGGAGAGTTGAGAATAGAGGGGTCGGGTGTTAAGGGTCAGACAATATGGATTTAGACCATTTTTCGCATGAGTCGTCTAGATGTCTGTCAACTAATGTAGTGACAAGCTGATTGACTAAGCTGCACACCACTCGCCCTACTGACAACATTTAGTACCCTTCTCAAAATGACATAGTCCTTTTTCAGTAGACCAGGAAAGATTAAGGGCAGGGGAGCAGTAAATGGGTACAATAGGTAAGATACACGAGTTAACAAATTGTATAAGCAGAGGTTGAGTGATTACAGATTGTTTTAGCTTCTTAATGTAGTAGCTTAGGCGGAGATCGATAAAATATGGGATGATGACCAAGTAAGGTCACAGGATAAAACTATACCAAGATACTTTGTGTTAGACCTAGTTTCCATTACAGTCCCCTCCATGCTACAAGCATCGTCTGTATTAACCAATCGTTATAGATCACGTTTATGTCTAAAGGGGAAGTCGACAACAGTCTGGCATTTTGAGGGATTTAACATACAGCTTAGACCACTTGATTGATGTCCGACAAAAAGATATTAAGTTTGCAACAGTCTGATTGGGACTTGACAGGAAGGAAGAGAGACGGTCAGATCATCAGCGTATTCAACTCAGTAGTAGTAGGCATTCCGCTCAGCTCATCATGATCAGCCAAAGACAAATGTGCACTATCATGACCATTGTCACAAATATCCAATTTACCGCCGTTTGTATGATCGACTTCATTTTGCTTACCACTAAACCTTGCTTACTGCATCACAGCTCGCTTTTGTATGCACTTCTTGCAAATGGGTGAAACACAGACGTGTTTGTCTTGCAGCTTGTAACCTATCTGTTGGCGACGTCCGACGAAAGCTGTCACATTCATTAGGTTTGTATGGATTACTAAACACCATACAGCTTTCTCGATATCCACTTCTCTGCGACCCTTTCGTCATAAATGACTGCGATTTGCTCTCTGACTTCTCTATTCCAGGGATGGGATGCAGTATACTGGCGAACTCGCTCATAGCTTGGTTAACACTGTCTTTCACCAGGCTCACAATATGATCGAATCCAGGCTCCAAACCATCTTGCTCTAACCGGGAACTAACCTTTATGAACTTTCTTTGTAGACGAACCGGTAATCTCTTGGCAACAGTCTCAAGCACGGAACTTGAATTCAATTCATCTATACAATTAAAAGACATGAGGGTATTTCTATATACCATTAAACTGTCCAAGAACTCTGCGAGTTCCTCTGAATTATCGTTTAACTGTGATCCATTACCTTTCACGGTCTCAAAACCGTTACAGGATATCATAAATGGTTTTCCAAACCTTTGACGTAGTATCCTCATAGCCTCTGTATATCCTTCGTTCGGGGACATAAACTTGCAGCACTGTATGGCTCTTGCAGCAACACCAGTGCAATATCTCAACAAATACATTAACTTCATTTCGTCATTTAATACAAAACCACTCAACATAACCTCAAACTCTTTGATAAACTGTGGGTAGTCGGCTGGGTTTCCATCAAAGTACCTAGGTTCAAACTTAGGGAGCCTTAAAGCACTACTATCCCTAAACGGCGAAGCGTGAACATCAGACTCATCATGCTGAGCATCATGCATATCATTACACTTAACAGGCAACTCATCGTTACTCACTTTTTTGTCTGCTTCCACGGTGCCACGTCCCTTCCTTGACCCAGGCATTATCCAACGTCACCTAAGGATCCAAATTGCTTTGATAATCCGTGTCCAAATAGAAGCTGGCTGCAGATCTAGTAAGTACACCTGGAAGAGTTCTAGAAGGCGCTCCAGAAAACGAACAGACGAATAAAAACTGTCGAGGAACTTAGCCCTAAGTTCCTATTGTAACGAAGACGCTATGAACCGATAATTACTATGTATCTTTCTCGACTTTAACTCCAAAATACCAGTGGTTGTAAGAAGAAAGTTATATTGTTTGGCAATTAAAGTAAAAATTAATGCAAGTTTATAAACAAATGTTTCATACAAATAAATTCATAAGGTACTTTTATTCGTATTCTTTCGTCTTCTTCGAACTTGCACACGATCGAACCATTCGCGCCTTCGAGTTGCCCACCAATGGCTACCAGTTCCAATAAACAAACGTTCAATGTTCACGTCCATTGACAACACACTTGATGAGGGAGAAAGAAAGCTGACACAAACTCTGGTTGATAATAATTATCCAAACAAGTTCATTAGGAGATATAAAGTGGTCAGTGGAATATCAAGGTCCACTCTCCAATTCGCCGCTAAGAAAGACGTGTACATCAAGTTGCCCTATATGGATGATCATAGCAGCTTGACAACTAGATAGAAATTGGACGCTGCGGTTTAAAAGACTTTTTATGTAGTTAAGATCATAATAATTGAGAATGTGAAGCCCCATATTTCATTCCAAGCCTTCAGAACAAGCGAAAAATGCTGTCACATCCCATTGTATTTACCAATTTAAATGTACGTGTGGACACACATACATAGAAGGGAGGACTCATCGATCTCTGCAAGTAAGAACTGGCTTCACAGCATATTCCTAGATGGCTTCAGAGGGAAAGAGAATCCTGAGAACCCATTAATGAATGGTGAGAACAGACGACAACCTAGCTCCTCTATTGTGAAACATATTACAGAGGAGACAGGACATAGAATTGATGTTTACATACGTCTTTTAAACCAATCCATAAAACATGTTTGGGTTAGGATGCATCCTAAAGTTTGTAGAAGCCCTAGGCGGCAATTAGGAAGTTTTTATGCATTGTAAACGTTCCCTGGCAAACTTTGTTTTGATACTAGACAGGGTAGACGTAATCTTCATCAGTACGCACCCCCCACTACCCGAGTTCGAACCCAAGACCTTACGGTCATTATACCGGCCTTTGTTGGGAGCCGATCCAAGGCCAGTTCATGAATTCTAACTTCTCCCAATTTATGACATAGTAACCAGAAGGTCCTGTGTTTGAGACCCAGTGGGCGCGTACTGTTGAAGAGTCACAAACTGGGCTGGTGAAACAGCTGTGCATTACTCCCTGCAGGTTTTCCAGTGGTTCCCTAAATGATGTCAGCTCATGATAAAACCCTCCTACCAATCAAACAAAATCCCTACAAAAACCAATTCTTGGAAAGTTAGAATTCTCTGGTAATTAATTTGATAACTCAACATATATATATATGCATATAAAACTAGAAATTCTACTATTCAACACAAGGATAATTGTGTAGGAAGATGTCATTATCTTCAGCGTGCGAATTTATGTTGAGGAAAGAATAAACCAACAGATTTGTCAACGCCCATACTTATCCAAGCTAGAAGTCACATAGAAGAGTTGTAAGGATAGAAGACGAAAGACTTGGTATAGCGAACGTTTATTTGGAATTTGGTATCTCTATGCAGCGACATTATGTACACATTATCTCCTAAAATCGTCATTTGCACAGATCTTCCGTGTTGTGCTACTTCTGCCGTCCCTTCATATAGTGTGTGTTTCTTTGTCTTCCCTTCCGTGTCTCCCCTGTTTTTTCCACAACTCTGAATCATTTGCTCTGTTTGACGTCAAATCTTTCTCCTTGCTATTTGATGTTTTTGTGCAGATGAACGTCTCTTTATATATACTACTGATAAATCTTATCAGTAGCACACAGCACAGAGTGAGATACTAACTGCTTTTTGGAGTCGGGATAAACGATACTTATTGTCATCATCAGAAGTTAGGAAGCTCGTGTTTATTGGCCTATCTTCAATCTTGAAGGGACTGATTTCCCGCCACATATTCTGTCTAACCGACATCACTTAGGACTCCGACCGAAGATGTTACCAGACAGCTATTCAGATCTTCGAATATCCTCATGTAGAAGTGTAATTTTTACATTAACTCATCATTACTGATTGTGGTGACTGTGCCACTGCATGAAACGAGTTTGAATCTCCAAGAGAGAGAGAGAGCATCAATTCCCTCAAGATAAATGCAAATAAACGTGGAAATCTAAGTTGTCTAGAGCTTCTTACCGATTAACTCCGACCGTCTGACATGAATTCGGAGTGCAGCGTAACAGTAAGTCAACTAGCTAATATTAACACACCAAAAAACTTTACTAATATAATTCAGTCAGCACCGACAGTAAGGAATAAACATACACACACGTAGTGTCCTTTTTATTCAAACCATTAAATGTAAGGATAGGATGTTAGTTATTAATAAGTAGTATATGTTGAAAATCTTGAATAAAACTGTTTTCCTAACGAATTCGGGATATGCTCTAGCACCTCTGTTATTGTATTCGCGTTTAGATACATACAGAGAAATCTGGAAAATAATCTATGAAACAAGATGTCGTGTAATCACCTATTTAGTATTCAAGTGTTGGTTTGTAGGCATTTGATTGGTTTTAGGGTCTCATCAACTGACGTCGGTTACAGAACTATTGGAATACCAGCCAGAGAGTACTGGACAACCAGATGTTTCGTCAGCCTAGTTTAGGACTCTTCAGAAGTACGCATTCTCTTCCTAATGCCCGGATTTCAACGAAGGACCTTCAAGTTACAAGGTGAGCTAGTTCGTAGACCATTAAGTCACTGGGGCCTGCTAATCCAGCAGCCAATTGACGCATTATCTAGCGCGATCGGCACTAGCCAGTGTCACTACTGGTGAGTATTAGTCCTCATACCGACCTCCTGTACCCCCTGGTTGGTCATGACTTGCAACCAGAACCCAGGTAACTACCTAACTGCATACGCCCAGTCATTAGTGAACATCAGCTTGATATTCAAGTGTTGGTTTGAAGGGATTAGATTGGTTTCAGGATTTCATCATAAACTAACACCAGTTAGAGGACCACTGAAATATCTGGGAGTACTGGACAACCAGCTGTTTCGTCAGCCCAGTTTGGGACTCTGACAAATAGTCCTCCAACCTATGTCAGTTCATGATGAAATCCTGTAAATACTTATCATTGACACACTAACTGTTTAAGTAATCTTGATAAAATTTACATATAGTATTAAAGTTCTGTCAACTAAACATACACAGGGTTACAGGACAAGTAGGGTACAGCAGGTCGGGCGTGACGATAAATACTCTCCAGCGATGACACTGTCTAATACCAGTCACGCTGTATCGTACTTAAATTGGCAGAAGTTGGAATTCATGGGCTGGCCATTGGATAGCGTCTCAGTGGCTTAATGGTCTACGAGTTAACTTGCCTTGTACCCAGAATCCCTTGTGTTTGAACACCGGTGGGTGAGTACCTCTGGAGGGTTCCAAACTAGGCTGACGAAACAGCTAGTTATCCAATGGTTCTCTAACTGTTATCAGCTCATGATGAGATCCTGTAACCAATCAATCAAATCCCTACAAATCAATACTTAAATATACATATCCTGATAAAAAACGGCGGGGACTTTAAATCGCATATTTTCTCTCCACACTTTTCACTTGTTCGCCATTTATTCCCGGTCACTGGCAAGTGAAAACAGCATCCGTTTGATGACAAAATTTTATTACTATTATTATTATTAATATTACATGATTTCAATTAGGTTAGATCATAACACTCATAATTTTATGTTTAAATAATCTTCAAATATTGTTCCCATGGTAACATTCCTGTTAGTAAAGAGTTTTCTCAAGCAGTTTTTTAGCATCAATAACTGAATTTTTCTCCATTGGTTTACCAAACAGGGCATCGAATGCAGTTTTCACTTTAATCAACATTAGAGACTTGACAACATCACTGAAAAAAAAAATTAAAATTTGTTTCGTTTATCATTATTATTATTATTACATATAAGGAGAGGATATTTGTTTGTGAACAATCGAATAATTACAAAAGGTTTCTAAGAAAATATGGCAACTTATACTAGAAACAAAGCAATCCAATGTACTCTGCCCTCATTCTAAAAATCACTGGTGTTCCTTAATCAAGTTTTCTGAGACTTTTCTGAACAACCTTATCAATAAGTTCTCATTTTATTGCCGGTATATGGATGATACATTTATTCTTTGTGATAATGGTTCGGATAGGAGTACAATAATTACTGAATTCAATGAAGTACATCTGGCTATGAAATTCACGTGCGAAGAGGAATCACAAAACAGAATCAATTGCCTTCCTGGATGTCCTTCTTACAAGAAAACCAGATGGTAGCATAAAAAGAAATTTGCATAGAAAAAAGCACTTGGATGGGACAATAGACACATTTTCACAGCTTCGTTCCTATCAAGTACAAAGACCCTCAGACACAAATTTAGAGCTATATGCTTAGAAGAAGTAATTGAAGATGAACTAAGCATTGTATATGATACTTTCATTGACTGAAAATAGTTATCCCGACAAATTTATCAAGAAACACATGACAAAGAAAGCGGAAAAAGACTACTCACTATCTGTAAACAAAAAGCCACTTTATATACGACTGCAATTTCAGAGCGATATACCAAGTGAGATAATTGCGAAGAAGTTAAGAAAATCAGTTCAAAGAACTTTTAATTCTGGCGAACTACACGTATTATTCTCTACACGACCGATGGTGTACCTAGACTGACCACTTCAAATTGTATCTACCGATTCAACTGCTCTCCTGTGGTGGATCGAGTTATATTGGCCGTTGCTCCAGGAACTTGATTTTTCGTGCTCACTCCAGAACATCTCCCCCTATGGCTAAGTAAAGGTGTAGTGAAAACCATTAACAGTTCGATATTAGACCATCTGGTGCAAACCGGTCACAAAGCCAGCGTAAAAGAATCATTCTCTATAATCTACCGGGTGCCTTACAAATTACCGAAATCATCGAAGCACCGCATGCTCCAAACAGCAGAGGCTATTGCAATTCACCTCAAGCAATCAGTGCTCTATGCCCCTACTACTGCTCTGGTTGGCCTTTAGTAGAGACTATAAATTCATGAATTTGTAATATTATCTTTCCTAATTTTTCTGACATTCAGCTTATTTTATGTTGATGCTATTGAACTGTAATCTATTGATATTATTATTATTGATTCGATGTTATTTAAACATTAATGTTGTTGTTAATGACACTGATTCATTCATTCACTATAATGTATATGGAACTGTAGATCCTGATGAAGTTATCGAAAAGAGTATTCTTTGTTCAGCATCCACTGTTTTGAAAACTTATTAAATCTCTAATAGCAGTGTTGAAGAATTAGACTTGGTTTAACCTAATGAAATCTAAATGTTTTCCAGAAATTTGAATGATGTAAAAATGAGTATTAACCAGAGAGAGAAAGTCAGAGAAAAGCCGTCAGCCAATCAACTTCAAGATACGCCCACATATTATGCATTAAATAACCAATCACTCAGGTAAGACCTCGGTAGAATGGCGAATGCTACAAATATCTAGGCAACATCATACTTCTTAGATTTTATGCGAAGTATTCAAATACACTGTAATTATTATTTCGAATGATATTTGGAGGTATATCTCAGTTATGATTATTTCGTATTCCCTTGGGTTCTGAGTGGAATATAAGGCTTCAAAAACACATCTACACTCTGATATAAGAATAAAACTTGGGCACTGTGGTAGAGTGTAATTCCATTATGGGTAAATTTTATTTTTATAGAATCTCACAGTGTTATACAGTAATATTCACTGATGACGTTTCGAGCACAATTTATTGCTCATAATCATATCAAGTTAATCACACGACTTCCTAAATTCATTTATATAGTTCCATTGTTTTTCACTTGATTTTCACTTGATTTGATTGGTAGTATTATTTTCCATATCTCGGGTATGAGTGATGATTCATTCCTATTGCATGTGTTGGGTGTAGAAAAAAAATCAAAAAACACACAAATCAAAAAATTCAACAAACTTATTGAAGAAAAGAACACAGCAAATGAAATTGATGTCAATGCTTCATCCTCGATCGACAAAACAAAGTGGGTGATCAACCTCTCATCAAGGGAACTAAGCTCCAGTGAGATAAAAGTACTGGAGAAAGGACTAAATTTCAACGTAACAGTTAGTAAATTAAAACCAGAGGATGTCATTCCTAACACAGAAGTAGCACTAGGTTCAATAGATAAAACAACAGCAGAAGAGGTTCGAGCACAATGTGCATTAACCCTAAAAAATCAAAAGAAGGCAAAATCAAACTTGACAAAGTCGGAAAGAGAAGCTTTAATTAATCTAAAACAGGATAAAAATATTGTCATCGCAAAAGCTGACAAAGGAAACGCCACCGTAGTTCTGGATAAATCTGACTACATCAAGAAAGTCAATGAACTTATTGAAATGGGTCCATATGAGGAAATTAAGAAGCCCGTAGACACAATAATAAGGTTAAAAAATCCACAGCGGAATTAGTACGCAGAATGAAGCCGTCACTGGGTGAGTCAAAATGGTTTAATTTAATGCCTAAAACTAATAATGCTAGTAGGATGTATGGTACTATTAAAATACATAAACCAGGTTATCCCATAAGACCAATAGTAGATTTTAGAAATACCCCTACATATGAATTATCAAAACATTTAGCTCTAATATTATGCCCTATTAGAAATCGTTCAAATTCTAGACTAACTAATTCATATGAAATGAAAAATAAACTAAATGACATACAACTAGATAATGATGAAACAATGGTTAGTTTTGATATAACCAGTCTTTATACTAATATACCAGTCAATATGGCCTTAGAAGCAGTTAAAAAAGAACTAACTGCGGATACTGAACTCAATCATAGGACAAAGCTGTCCATTGAAGAAATTATTTTAGGGGTTCAGCTATGCCTCACATCTACTATCTTTAGATTCCAAGGAAAAATATATAGACAAACTGAAGGTGTAGAAATGGGATCACCAATATCCCCTATCGTAGCAGATATATTTATGGATAGCTGGGAAAATATGGCACTTAATACGTTTAATCCTACTCCAAAAATATGCTGGAGATATGTGGATGACACTTTCACAGTGTTAAAAACAGAACATATCTCTAACTTCTTGACACACATAAACTCACTAGTGGAGGGAATAAAATTCACATTTGAAACCGAAAATGAGCACGGAGAATTAGCTATGTTAGATTGTAAAATAAAACGAATAGAAGAAGGCAAACTACACACTAGTGTTTATAGAAAACCAACGCATTCTAATAGATATTTAGACTTTAATTCATCTCATCCTTTAACTGTTAAGGCAGGCTTAGTTAAGTGTTTAACAAACCGAGCAATGTCACTAAGTAGCACAAGAAAAGACCTAAATGATGAAATAAAACAGATAGAAGAGGCGTTGGTTCTAAATAACTATCCTCTAAAATTCATTAGGAAGATTGGAAAACGCCAAAATAAAAATGAAAAGAATTGTGAAACTAGTAATAATAACATAAATAAGAGAGAATATAAGTCATCTACAGTTATACCATATAAAGAGGGGATATCTGAGACCCTACGTAGGATTCTAAATAAAGCAGGAATTAGGGTGGCATTTAAACCTACAAACTCACTCAGGGACAAGCTCTGTAGATTAAAAGGACCCAGTGGACCCAATTAGACAAAATAATATAATTTACAAAATACCCTGCAATGACTGTGAGGTCAACTACATAGGTCAAACTAGTAGGTCAGGGGTAGTCAGATTGTCAGAACATAAGAATTTAGCTAAGGTAAGAATGGTTGACCCAGAGAAGATAAGTAATTTAGAAAAAAGCTCGGCAATTGCAATGCATGCAATAACACACAACCACACAATAGGGTGGGAGAGGGTTAAAATTCTAAAAAGTAATCTAGGTAGGTGGAGAGAGAGGTTGATTACTGAATCTTTGTTCATCGAATCTACACCCAACACATGCAATAGGAATGAATCATCACATCATCATCACTCACACCCGAGATATGGAAAATACTACTACCAATCAAATCAAGTGAAAATCAAGTGGACATCTACACTCTCTTCTATTCTCTGCTTTCCTCTTCAGCTGGCTACACCCACGAATGTCCATAATCTCTCATTTCCTCCTCCTCCTCAACACATGATCTCCTGCATGTCACCTCTGCACTGATGACCCACTCATCGATTCCCGTTCGGATTACACTCGAGCAGTGGCCTGCATTGAACAATCGACTCTTAGTTGGTTTGACCATCACCTCGTTTTACCGTGAGTGGATTAGCTGAGTGATAATCAAGGAATTTTCCAGAGTGTGTAGTTTTTCCATATAGCGTCGTGTTTAAGCTACCATCTGTTACTCTTTGTATTTTGCAGTCTAACACACACAGTTCCTCAATTTCATTCTCTATTTCCGTAGTGAATTTTATTCAGTCGACATGACTGTTTATGTGTGTGAGAAGAATTTCTCAACATCGCTTTTCTAATATTCTTTTTAATAATCTCACCCTGTTCCACCCACCCCACAGTGGGTGTGATTACATGCAAGTGAATGCAATACAATGGCTAGGTTAGTTAACTTAGGAGAGTCAATCATTCTAGGTGTCTAGCTAAATTTCTATGTTCCAATAATCTAGTTGACCCCGATCTACTAGTCTGACTGGCGTATATAACTGACCTCACAGTTATTACATGGTATTTGATAAATTATTTAATTTTTTCTTAACTGGACCTATCGGGTTCTTAAAGCCGACAAAGTTTATCTCTGAGAGAGTTGGTTGGTTGGTTTATTTAAATGCTAATCTGACTAATTCCAGACTCACTGAGAATCCTACGTAAGGCATCTGACATTCCTTCTTTATACGGCAGTACTACAAAGGCTTTGAATTCGATATAATTTTGGTTTTTTCCGTCACTTTTATTGCTCGTCTTAGTTTTTCTATAGTTCTTCATTTGTTTCTGAATAAATTCTGGTGGGACAGGGTGAGAGTATTAAAAAGTAGTACAGTTAGGTGAAGAGACAGAGAGACTAATCACTGAAGATTTGTTTATCGATTCAATACTTCACACGTGCAATCGGAATGGAGAAAGGCAACGCCGGAGATTCGGAAAGTGGAAACAAACAACACGAGGAAGTTGGAGAGACAGAATAGCGAGAAAACATGTATATAAGACAAATTGTGAAGCCGTGTAAATAATACATTGTTTTTACGAGTTGATCACGGATTGATATCAGTTAGAGAACCATCGAAAACCAGGGAGTACTGGACAGCAGCTGTCCAGTACTGATATCAATCCGTGATCAACTCGTAAAAACATAACTAACCCTTACAAACCAAACTATAGAAAATAATACATTGATCTCGTTTTAGCACTACAAAAGTATCATCTATATATCTTAACCATATTTTAGAAGTGAGTATGCTTGAAAAGATGTTATTTTCGAATCTATTCATGAAAACGTCCCCAATATCAGAAGAATACTCAATCAGCTCGACATTAGAGTTTTCTTCAAAACATCAGACACACTACGAAACAACTTTGTCCATATAAAAGACCAGATCCCTAAAGATTCTCTATCTAATTGTGTCTATAAAATAAAATGTTTCGAATGTGATGCAATGTACATCGGACAAACATCTCGAGAAATCAAAATCAGAAGAAATGAACACCGAGAGATCCAGTTAGTGAACTAGAAAAGCTTGACAAATCATCAGCCATAGCTCGTCTACACGCTATAGAATCAGGTCACAAAATTGATTTTGACAATATTGAAATAATCCAGAAAAATTTCAGGTATCACAAAGAACGTCTAATATCAGAAGCACTTCACATCAAATGGAATCCAAATTGTCTGAACTGAATAGGAATGATGAACTAAAACAGAATTTGACCGGGTTACAACACCTTCCTCCCCCATGAAGTGACAAAATCAACACGAATGTGATAAGCAAGTTCACGATGTAAACACACACTGCCTTTATAATTTTACACACTGATCAAATCCAACAATCTACACTTGGTTTTGTTATCTTTACCAATTGGCCAACTTGACAACGAAAAATGACCCCAGACTGACGAACGATGATCAAGTTAGTAAACTTTGTTTTGATACCATAACAGATGTACTATTACCTTTGTTATTTGGTTTAATGATCTTCATTGTTATTTTGACTTTCAATATGTCCTTTTAACTTGACCTAACTTATCTATTTTCTCACCCCCTAACTGTTTGTTATATATATGCTGAGATTTTGTAAATTCCGGTTTAATAATACTTTGATAAAGCTATTAGCATTAAATAGCGAAACGTCAGTAAAAACAATATCGTTTTGTTTTTCATTCATTGGGAAATACAAGAAAACCTTTATTATAATGAATATCATATACCCAATGCCCAAATTTTTTCAAACTGTTAAAAGTGAACTTGATTTGGACATATATAAATACTATTAAAACAATTAGTCCCTTTGATAAATTTGAATAAGAAGACAAATTTCGCGAGATGATATTGTCATTTCGTAGTTTCTTTACAACTGCTTTACAATTAACATGGTTAACAATAATAAAATAAAGATCATGACAATTACTCAGTTAAATAAAAAAAACAAAAGGACATAATAATGACCAATCATCACATTTAAATAGGTCAAGTAGTCCATGGTAGGCGAAGGTTGAAGTCTATTGTTGTTTTTTTGTACACACAGTTTAGGCTGTATGTGATTAATCCCCAAAAGTTCTTCCATCACCTTTAATAACCAACCTTGAATTAGAGTTATGTGAAGTAAATGTTAAGCAGTCATTAATACTGATTTTGTGACCTGACATTAATAAGTGCTTTGCAATGGATGATGATGGATTTCTATTCAGATAAATTGCATTGGGATTTTCTATTTGTCTTAATAACCATTTTGGAACATGTTCTTTTCGACCACAACGTTGGAACATTCTTTTGGTTCTACGCCTATATAAGTGTCACCGCAACTGTAGGTGAACTGGTAGATACAGTATGAGGTGGAGTCTACAGAATTTCGTCCTTCAATCGTAAGTACAGGGATCGAAAATGTTCGGCATGAGAGAAAAAGAGATGCGACCTAGAATGTGCGTTTGTTGGCTGACCGAAGTCTTTTAGCAGCCAACTGCATAATGTGATCACCCTTGAATTTTAGTTTAGTAAAATTAGCTTCCTTTGGTACAGAAGCTGTCTTTTCAAGATGTGGTCTATCCTTACTACTGTGACAAGTGATGAAGTTCTCTGGGTAACCATTAGCTAATAAAACTGAATGTATGCGTCGAAGCTCATCCATCAATGTGTCACTCGTGCCTATTTTTCGGACCCTTGAGAACGCACATTTCACTAGGGAACGTTTATTTTATTTTATTATTGTTAACCATGTTAGTTGTGTAAAGCGGTTGTAAAGAAACTACGAAATGACGATAGCATCATCTCGCGAAATTTGTCTTCTTAATGTCTTATTCAAATATATAAATACATTGTTGTGATTATTAGTGAGCCATAATTTATGCTCGAAACCTTGTCTGTCATCCAGTTGTTATTAATACTGCTGTGTGATATTTAAATTAAAATCATCTAATATGGAATTACATTCTACCACAGTACCCAAGTTCTACACTTACATTAGGATAACGAAAAGTGTAGACTATAAGCTGACACAAGGTTATACAATATAATAACATAAAACCAAAATCAACTTACTAAACAGTTTTCAAAACTGATCTACAGTATTTTTCAAAAAAATAGGAGAAAATTGTATATTTTAGTAGTGTTTAAAAAAACAAAATACAGACAATGCAATAGTCTATATGATGTAGTCTCATGTGCTCACTATTGACTGAGTTCCAGTGATTAGGTCGAAACAACTGTTGTCAATGCTGCTGGACAATAAAATCGTTTTCAAGAATCAGTTTGTAGGGATTCTGTTTGCTTCGGGTTAGCCCACCGATTGATATCAGTTAGAGAGAGAACCACTGGGGTTCAAACCCAGGACCTTCCGGTTAGGAGGTAAGCTCATATGCCATTCAGCCATGGGACCCGACTCAATGACCAGTTCGTGAATTTTAACTTCTACCAATTCGTAATATTGGTGCAACCACCAACCACTGTCATCGGCAGGAGCTCCAGCCTCACTCCCGACTGGATGGACCTCACTGGTCACAACTTCTCACTAGAACTCCAGGCAACTCCGTCCTGTAGCCAGTAAGTGGCAAGCATAAGATTAATTTACAAGAATTATTTTGTGAGGATTCTATTTGTTTAAGAGTGAGTACTGCTGATGAATCCCAAACAGCGATGAAACAGCTATCCAGTACTCCCTGGTTTTCATTGGTTCTTTAACTGATGATATCAATCCATGGTGTAACTTGAAATGAATCGTTTGTTTGTCCGAACTGGTTTCCATATTGGCGGGAGACAAGAAGGCTATCATTGCTTAATCGTGTATTGGTTGGCAGAAGATTGGAGAAATACTATCAGAAGTATTGTTCTACGTTATATTAACGTTTATTTACAAACTCTGGCACTGACTGACCCTTGTAAGTCTGTTTTATTATCGTTTGGAGAAAGAAATTGTGTCACCCAACCGTTTTATATTGCTCTGCATCAGTTACAGTGCATAGTATTCTGCGAATTGGGCTAAGTCTTCTGAAATCAGTGATAGGTCGAGGATCTCTGAGATGTGGATATTTGACAAATGTCTTGTACTGGATGGTTTCCAAAATCTTTTAACTACCCAAGCTCAAACTTAACATGTTTTATTTCTCTGTATTTTAACATGAGAGGAAATAACTTCAATCGATCCAGAATAGAGGAGAAGCATGATTACGCTTCGTTTTTCCATTCCTTTGAGTCCCGCATGGAATATCAAAGTTCACGGTTTGAAGTTTCGACTATAGGTGGTGGTGTTTATAGACAAAGCAATCAGAAGACGTGATCTATCTGAGCCGTGCGTGTAATGCATTTGCCCAACACATTTCGAACAATCTGATCACAAACACGGACTCGTCATAGGAAGATGTATATATATGTGAAATTAATAAAGAGAGTTGAGAGGTGAGAAAACAAATTTAGGTCAAGCTAAAAGGACATACTGAAGGTCTAAATAAAAATGAAGATTACTAAACCAATGTTTACTAAGGATGGTGTTTTAGTCTGATGACGAATTTTTGCTTTGAATATATAGAGGTGGTTTAAACTTCCTAACTGCCGCCTAGGGTTGCCATAAACTTTAGGGTACGCCATACCCCAAGCCCGCTCTATGGATTGGTTTAAAAGACTTGTGGAAACATCAATTTCATGTCCTGTCTCCTCTGTAATATATTTCGCAATAGAGGAGTTGGGTCGTCGTCTGTTCTCAACATTAATGGGTTCTGAGAATTCTCCTTGTTTCTGAAGCCAGTTAGGAATATGCTGTGAAGCCAGCCCTTACTTTGGGAGATCGATGAGTCCTCCCTATATATATGTGTGTGTGTCCACACGTAAATTTATATTGGTAAATACAGTGCGATGTGACATTATTTATCGCATGTCCTAAGGTCTTAGATGGATAATATGAGCTTCACATTTTCAATTATTTTGATCTTTGTTTTGTTGGGAGAGGCTGCCAGCCTCAAACCAAACCTTCCCTCTTTTCTAGACTTAATCCCGATAAGACGAGATCTAGGAGTTTGTTGCCAGGGTACTAGACCCCTACCACACTCATGTGATTGGTGAACATTCTACCAGCAAACTACCAACACATGCTTAGGCCTAGTTGAATGTATTTTATTTTTTAATACCATACACACTACTGACTAACTCAGATAAGTAGTTGCCAATCACTCATATCAACCAGGAGTATTTGCTAGCCATATCGAAGTGACACAAAAAACACTTGAAAGCCATTTTGCTAGTTTGGGGGCCGATCTCATCAGCGGTGAGCCCATTTTGACTCGGTTCGAAGAAAAACTCTGATGAGATATCACCTCGAACTGTGTAAATTGGTGAAATTGATTTCCGACAAAATAATTGACATAGCTAAAGTAATAAATTTCTCTAGAAATCTATCAAAAGATGACTGAAGTGTTAGTGTCGGTTTCTCGCCCCCCCCCCACCTCCTTTCCTTTAAAATCTTCGATCCACTGATAGCCTTCCTATCATAATACAAACATTCATGAAGTACTACAGCGGAGTTGGACACAGTTATACAGCATAAGTCAAATGCAGAATCAAATCCATAATATGCGCACTCCACATTTCGAGGTGAGAATCCGCCGCGGTTCCCTTTGGAAATATGAATATTTGGATCAAATAATGTGGTCTGCTTGACAGTAAATAAGCATGCAAGCATAAATACATTGTGCTATATACTATAATATTGTTATTGTTCCCTTGGGTTCCTAGTGGAACATAGGGCTTCAACTACACGTCTCCACTCGCTTCTGTCTTCTACTGTACTTTTCACCTCCATCCATGTTAGTCCATACTGTTTCAACTCCTCTTCACACGATCTCCTCCATGTCACCCTTGCATATCCAACTCGCCGCTTCCCTTTCGGGTTCCACTCGAGCACTGGCCTGACGCGCGATGTCACCCAACGGCCTCCTCAGCGAGTGTCCAATCCATCTCCACTTTCTCCTGCATGTTTTTTGGGCGATTGGTTCTTGGTTTGTTATGTTTTGTTTGTCCCCATAGTTTCTTGTTGGTGACTATTTCCGGCCATCTGATCTTGAGTATAGAACGAAGACAGCTGTTGATAAAGGTCTGCAACAGGCTGTTGGAAATATTCTTTGTGACCCGCCAAGTTTCTGATCCATATAGAAGAACTAACTTGACGTTTGTATTGAAAATCCGAATCATTTTGTTGTTGATGCAGGCTGAGTGACGAAGATTTCCAGATTAGTTTCAGGTTGATGAATGTGTTTCTCGCCTTCCCGATTCTCGATCTGATATCTTCGTCCGTTCCTCCTGTAGTTGAGACAATGCTCCCTAGATAAGTGAAAGAAGTAACCTCTTTCAAATCCCTCCCGTTGATGGTAATTGGCGCTGGATGTTGCTGCTATTGTTGTTGTTGGTTGGTTATTTTCATAACCTCCGTCTTGTCTATGTCCACCTGGAGTCCTGTCTTTGCTGCTCCTTCGACCAGTTTGTTGGTTTTTGCTTGTAAGTCTTCGATTTTTTGTGACATCAAACATAAATCATCCGCGAAATCCAGGTCTTCTAGGTTCTTCACGTCGGTCCAGGATATCCCTGTCTTCTTGTTTCCCACTGTCTCATCTCTGAGATCTGGATATTTGACATATTTCTTGTACTGGATGGTTTACAAAGTCTTTTAACTGCCCAAGCTCAAACTTAACATGTTTCATTTCTTTGTATTTAAAATAAGCGGAAATATCTTCAGTCGATCCAGAATAGAGGAGAGGCATGATTATGCTTCGTTTTTCCATTCCTCTGAATCCCAAATAGAATATCGAAGTTCACGCTTTGAAGTTTCGACTATGGGTGGTGTTGTTTCTAGACAAAGCAATCAGAAGAAGTAATTTGTCTGAATCGTATAATGTGTATTTGCGCAACAATGATTTCGAACAATCTGATCACACACACGGACTTGTCATAGGAATGTGTATATATGAAATTAATAGAGTTAGGAGGTGAGAAATTAGACTTAGGTCAAGTTAAAAGGACATATTGAAGGTCAATATAACAATGAAGATTACTAAATCAGAGTTTACCAAGGAAGGTGGTTTAGTGTGGTGATGACGAATGGTTGCATTGAACACATAGAGGTAGTTCATACTTTCTAATTGCCAGCTTGGACTTCCACAAACTTTAGGATGGGCCCTATCCCAAACACGCTCTCTACATAGGTTTAAAAGACTTTTGGAAACATCAATTTCATGTCCTGTCTCCTCTGTAACATATTTCGCAATAGAGGAGCTAGGTCGTCGTCTGTTCTCACCATTCATTAATGGGTTCTCAGGATTCTCTTTCCCTCTGAAGCCAGTTAGGAATATGCTGTGAAGCCAGTTCTTACTTGCAGAGATCGATGAGTCCTCCCTGTGTATGTGTGTGTATCCACACGCAAATTTAAACTGGTAAATACAGTGAGATGTGATGTCATCTACCTCATGGTATAAAGGCTTAGATGGATTTATGAGCTTCACATTCTCAATTATTTTTATCTCTGTTTTGTTGGGAGAGGCTGCTAGCCTCAGACCCAACCTTCCCTCTTTTCCAAACTCACCACAGATGGCGAGTTCTAGGAGTTTGTTGCCAGAGTATCGAACTCCTACCACACGCATGTGATTGGTGAACATTCTACCAGCAAACCACTAGCACACAATTTCGCTTAGCTCAATGTATTTTATTTTTTAATAACATAATACACTGCATGCTACTGACCGATTTATATAAGTAGTTGCCAATCACTTATATCAACCAATAGTATTTACTAGCCATATGGTATTGACGCAAAAACATGTGAAAGCCATTTCGCTCTTTTTGGGTCGTCCTCATCAGTGGTGTACCCAGTTTGACCCAGCTCAAAGCGCCGAATCGGTTAAAAAACTGATGAGATATCATCTCGAAATGTGTAAATTACAAAATGGTGAAATTGATTTCCGATAGCAGTTGGCATAGCCAATGTAATCAATTTCTTATAGGAATCTATCAAAAGATGACTGAAGTGTTAGTGTCAGTTGGACATTAAGTAAGCAAGCATAACTACATTATGCTATATACTACTGACTAGTCATTAATGTGGCCTGTGCTACTGATAACATTTATCAGTAGTATAAAAACAGACCTTCGTCGAAGCACACGAAAATATCAAATAGCACGGAGATAGATTTGTCGGCAAAGGGAGCAAATGATACAGCGTTGCGATAAACCAGGGGAGGCATGTAAAGTAGCACCAAGAAACACAATATGAAGGAAGGACAGAAGTAGCTCAACACGAAAACTCTGTGGAAATGGTGATTTGGAGATTAAGTGAACATAATTTGGCTTTATAGAGATGCCAAACTGCAAATAAACATTCCTCTACGAAGTGTCCCATCTTCTACCACTACAGCTCTACTGGTTGACGGGATTGATATCTTACTACACATCCCAATCAATCGGCAGTATATAGTTTTCTGCATTTATGCTCTGGATCGCAGTTTATGGTATAAAGTAGAGTCCATATTGTCACCTGAGTAACTTTGATTTTCAAAAGAAACTATGGTAAAATTTCACCTTCTGGAGGTGTATCAATCGAAAATCAATTCATCCAAGTGTCGAGCCAGAAACTGTGTGTTTTGAACTGATTCGACTCTCTGAGCTGAGTCAAACCGTATACACCGCTAATGAGATCGGCGGCAAACTAGCGAAACGGTCGTCCAGTGGCGTGCTAACAAGTACTACTGGTTGATATGAGTGATATCAAACGACTAAGATCATACTAAGCAATTTCGATTTTCAAAGCTACGCTTTTAATCAACTGCCAGTGTCTGATAACTTTTATTAAAGTCAGGCAAGACAACATTGTGTGCTTTGGTGGCACAGAGACAGAATGCTCGCCAACCACCCATGCGGCTCGGGGTTCAATCCCCGGCCACTGGATGCACTCCTTTACCGCTTTAGGCTAGTAATCAGACTTGTAAAGGGCAAAGGTTGAAAATGAGGTGGTTAGCAACCCCATCCCGTAAAAATAAACACCACTGCTACTGAAACTTTAAAGGTCTAGCTTGAAGGCACCCTATGTTCCACTGGGGACGTCAAGGAATTTATTGATAGTATTATTAAATAAAACGGCATTGCAACAACAGAGCATAGGGGTTCTTTTCACTTCACCAGCACTTCTTTTTCAACATAAAAATTATTTTTTTAAGAAAACAGATCCAGTTTCATACTGAATGACAATATGCTCATTAATTCATTGTAACTTACGGTTTAGGTGGCGCTTTCAGAAAAACAAAATAGAGATAAATTTAAGTTATTCGAATTTAGGCGGAAGTAAGGCTGTTATAATTTAGAAAGTTAACGACATTGTTGAACAGTTCAAGTTTAGGATGCATTCAGCGAAGAAAAATATTCTTTTTTTCAACTACTTCATTTTGTCCAGTAATGGTTGTCCTTTAAATCCAGATGAAATTACGAAGGCATTCAAGCTGTGTCTACGCTCCACGTTATTAACATTTAGAAGGGTTCTTCACCGTCAAACAGAAGGCATTACTATGGAATCACTATTGTCTCTCTTAGTAGCCAACCTGTTTATACACTCAGTTAGAAACAAATACAATTATGAGGTGTTCTAATCCTCCAAAAATGTGGTTAAGATTCATGGGTGATACTTTCGTCATAATTAGACACAGTATGTTGAATGAACTTTTTCATATAATAAACAATATGTCGGAAATAATTAATTTTTCAAAAGAGATTGAATCCAACGAAAATGATTTGACATTCCTGGATTAATTAGTAAGAAGACAACCAGATGGTCAACCTAAAATACACTTTCAGAAGGTTGACACATTCGGACAGATACATAGACTATATCTTATTATTATTGTTTCCTTTAATTCATAGAGGAGCATAGGGCTTCAGCCGCACCGCACGTCTCCGTTGCGTTCGGTTCTCTGCTAGGGTCTTCACCTTGCTCCAAGTCTACCCACACGTTTTTATCTCCTCTTCACATGACCTCCTCCAAGTCACCCTCACCCTTGCACTGACGACCAACTCACCGCTTCCCTTTTGGGGTTCCACTCGAGCAATGGCTTGTCTATTGATGTCACTTGATAGTTTCCTCAGAGTAGGGCCAATCCATCTCCATTTCTTCCTGCCTATTTGTTGCACAATCGGTTCCTGCTGGGTTGGTTCGCTCCCAGAGATAGATCCCTGTTACTGATCTTTTCCGGCCATCTGATCTTGAGTATTGAGCGAAGACAACTGTTAATGAAGGTCTGTAGTTTGTTTGAGATGCTCCTTATGACGCTCAGTGCAAGTCTCTGATCCGTATGTTAAGTAGCACTGACTTCACATTGGAGTTGAAAATCCGGATCTTATTTTTGATGCTGAGTGTTGTTGACCTCCACACAGACTTGAAAGTAGTGAAAGTTTGTCTTGCTTTCCCGATTCTTTCTTTGATATTCTCGTCAGTTCCGCCCGTAGTTGAAACGATGCTTCCCAGGTAGGTGGGTAGGTGAAAGAGGTTTTCTTTCAGGTTCCTCCCATTTATGCTGATCGTTGTCTGTTGTTGTTGCTGTGGCTGTTGGCCAGGAATCTTCATTACCTCTGTTTTCTCTATGTTCACCTGAAGTCCTATCTTTGATGCTTCTTCTTCTGTGAACTTGTTGCTTTTCGCTTGCATATCTTTCACTTTGTGGGAAATCAGACATATATCATCGGCGGAGTCCAGATCCTCCAAGTTTTTTGTATGAGTCCATTTTATGCCTGTTTCCTCATTGCCCACTGTTTGTCGCATTATCCAGTCTACTGCAATCAGGAAAATCATTGGCGATAGTAGGCAGCCAGCTTGTCTTACTCCTGTCCTCACTTCGAAGGACTATATCTTGGCTCATACTTTTTCCACCGAAGTAACTGTGGCCAACAATCTGATCACACACACAGACAAACGTCTAGTTACTGAGGAAGAGGAGGAGGAAGAGATCAGCAGAGAACTACAATTGGTTCACTCCACTCTTGAATCAAATAATTATCGCAAAGTCTTCATAAAAAGATATTTGAAATGTGAAGATAAGGATGAATCGAAACCTGTTGCTAAGAATTGGGTTAGTACAGCGGTGGCAGAAGAAGCAGAGGAGACAGGACTTCAAGTGATTACAGAGAAGACGGCGGTGATGAAGATAACCAACTAACCAGCCAACCAAAACACCAGCAAACACTAACCACAATTAAAGGAAGAAATTTGAAAAGAGTCACTTCTTTCACTTATCTAGGCAGCATCGTTTCAACTACAGGCGGCTGACACGGATGAGGATGTCTAAGGCAGCCAGGATCGAAGAAGCAAGAGAGGCATTCATTGTCACTTATTGGTTTTGTAGCGATTGTGTTTGATTGGTTGGGGTATTTCATCATGAGCTGACGTATCAGATAGAGAACCATTGGAAAACCACCACTCGAGACCAGTTTGGGACTCTTCATAATTACTCACCAACCCCACCTGCTGAAAATTCCATACTTGTATCAAAAATACGGTGTGGAATCAAGCTATAATCGAGGTACCGTATACTCCAAACAGCTGAGACTGCGATTCGTCTGAAACAACTCATGCTGTGTGTGCAGAAGAAGCGAGTCCAGCTAGCGACTATTACTGCCCTAAGCGAGCTTCAGTCGAGACAATAAATTCATGAATTTGTATTGTTATTTCTCCTAATTTTTCTGTCTGATATTCAGTGTAATATAGTGTTATGTTGATGCTATCGAACTGTAATCCATTGATATTACTGATTGATTCGATGTTATTTAAACAACATTAATGTTGTTGTCAATAACACTAATTCATTCATTCACTATTATGGATTTATATATAACTGTAGAACTTGCTGACGAAGAGCAGGTTATCGAAAGGAACATTCTTTTTTCAGTAACCCTTCTTTTGAAAATTTTAATTGGCATTTTTAATTAGTTAAAAAAAGATATTTTTAATATTCGACTTACTGGTCACAGTCACTGTAATCATAAAAAGGTGATATATAAAGTCGTGTAATAACAGCTAGAATACTAAAACCGTTTGCTATAGATAGATATAGCACACAAGCCAGTCAAATCGCTTAATTCGATTTTATGCAAACCGAAAGATTCAACAGAAAAAGGAGATAAAATTAATACCATTTACAAAATAAATTGTATGAACTGTAACAAGCATTACATCGGCCAAAGTGGGAGTCTGCTTCGAATTAGAATCCAATAACATAAATCAGCCGTGAAAAGACACGATATCTATTCTTTAGTATCAATGCATATAGACAGTTATGGTCATCAATTTGATTGGGATAATGTCAAAATCTTAGACAGAGGAAACACCAAAAGTGTAGTCAGAGAATTTCTAGAAGCCTGGTACTCAAACGAATATGCAATTAACAAACACGTTAAAATAGACGAAATATACCAACTAATAAAAAGTAAATCACATGTGACCAGAAAGTTTAAAATCCAAGTCAATAGAAAATAGTCAATACATATGTAAAGACACAATTCTATCACCCATGAAGAAATTAAAATCATTTCACTTTATGTTAATTATTGCGCTGAAGGGAGATGTTGTCCAGAAGGGGGACGACGAAAGCTCCGCAACCAAACCAACCAGCTCAGAGAACATTATTAATTGCAAAAGTTGTGTATTATTTCTTGGGAAAAGCAATATTTGCTAACTGCAAAATAGTAGTAATTGTAGTAGAGGAAGAACGTCAGTAGTCAGTATAGCCTTACAAAATGCCTTGAGAATAATAATAATGATATTTAATTGAAATGCTGCTTACAACAGCTGCTCGAATTGCTATAGACATGAAAACTTCGTTGAATTATCTGCATATTTTGACATCACCTTCATTTTCCTTTCCACCAGTATGTAAACTAAAATAGTGCTGTCACACTAGAATTTCATTCATTTTTTTTAAAGCTTCGATAAGTTGATTTTCGATGAATTTCGTTCTCAATATAGCAAAAATATTCATTCAGACATCTATGAAAAACAAAATGATTGAGCAAAGAATATTCTTTGACATAATTTCCTCTTCTCGTTGTACAATTATATATGCATGTTTATATACATAGAATATTCCAGAATAGTAGTCAATAACAATATTAGTGTGCTTTTTAAATAATATCGATTTGTAAAGTAAGATCACAATGGAATTACAGTTCATTAAAGATGTTTAAATTATAATAATAATAATAATAAAAATATAATAGCAAATAGAATATCAACTAAAATTAGGAAAATTCCACAAAAATTCTGGATTATTCAAACCTAGATGGCCAAGGTAAGAATAATGTCTGAACTAGCTTCTTTTGAATGCACAAATTAGTCTTCTTAATATGGATCCCAACAGCCTCAGCAATATTTAGTAATCGAACTCTTAAGGCAAAATTAAGATTTGTTGGTATGCGGTAAATGACCCTGAAAGCAGCCTTGTTTACATCAATCTTGTGTTCTGTATCCACAAGATGAGATAGAATAGCGCTACGAGTGGATTTTGCTTGTCCTTACTTAACCACCATGCAGAGTGATGTCCGGAAATTCGATGAGAAACACGCCTAATTGTACGGTCTATGTAACTGGCTCACTCCACAGGAGCAGTTAAATTGGTAGATACACATGGAAGAGGTGAAATTAGGCAGTTCATCTTTTACTCCCGAATGCAAAAGAGGAGTGGTTTTGAAGACAGCGTAATTCGGTAGCATGCTCTTTTTACCTCATTCCCAAGGAGCTGTGTTAATATCTCGTTGATGTTATCCGCAAAGAACTTCCTTTGTAAGAATAAGGCTTTTGTAGGAACTGTTGACACCTTGGGCTGCTTTGATTTTAGATTTATATTCTTATCAATAAACTTTTCTGGATAACCGTTACCTTGGCCATCCAGGTTTGAATGATTCCTAATTTTTGTGAAATTTTCATAATTGTAGTTGATATTCTATTTGCTATTATATTTTTTGTTATTATAATTTAAGCATCTTTAATGAACTGTGGTAATTCCATTGTGATCTTACTTAACAAATTGATGTTATTTAGAAAACGCCAATATTGTTATTGACTACTATTCTAGAATATTCTATGTATATATAAACATGCATAAATAATTGTAGAGCCAGAAGAGGAAATTATGTCAAAGGATATTCTTTGCTCAATTATTTTGTGTTTTATAGATGTCAGAATTCCGTTTTGTTTTCCGCTTTCGGCTTCGAGAATTGACTGCTATTGGAAAGTAGATTTGATATTTTTATGGGTGTAATCTTTACGACCCATTATAACAACACCTGCGCCTTTGCCAGGGTGTCAATAGTTTAAACCCTTATTTGTGTTGTTTTTTCAGAAGATTTTGTATTTTTGGTTTAGTCCTAAGGTAAGGATTGCAAGAATCAGTAATGGTAGGTTTGAATTACTGAAGACCTCAGTCAGACCATGGAATGAGATCATAGATTTGGGTGAGTAGATTCTCACTCCGAACATATGTATATAGCTCGTTAACACTGAGATTAACATTTCAAAGCCTCGAACTCATAGATAAGACTTTCATTTGCAATTTCTATAGGGATATAGAAGAGTGGTTGAGCACGTATATCTAAGGATTATCAGGAAATTTCCGAAGATATTCGACAGATTTTAGGCTGTTAGGTAGTTCATAATCAACAGACAGTGTTTGTTTATTGATGACCACAATGGCAAACTCAATGAACGTCTGATGTTCAACGATCGATGTCATATAAAGCAAAAGATGTTTGTGCAATATACGTTTCTAAATCAGGGATACGTGAACTGATATAGTCAATGTGATTAAATGTGTGCCTGTTGAGAGACTTTGCTTTAGGATGTATGCAACTGCATCGGAGCGCTTTCCAATAACATTTCGGATACTCATGATTGTTAACGCAGTCATTAAGAAAACAAATCTCCGCATTCCACACAGCAAGTTTGACAGAGTAACGCAGAAACCCAATAAAAGTTCCTTTACAGTCGGGAGGATCCTTGTCCTCTTTTTTAATTCATGGAAAATTCCTTTTGGGACATACAGAAAATTAAAACAAGTGATTCAGCGAAGAGACTCTTTTCAACGAATTTATTATCAAGCTCTACACAAGATGTGGATAACACTTCATCTATTTTAGCACGTGACTGGAATAATCCTTAATTCGAATCACTTAGTACTACTCTGTACCAAAAAAACTACCCATGCGACGTGTGCTACTGATAAGATTTATCAGTAGTATACAAAGACAGCATAAAAACATCAAATAGCAAGGAGATAGATTTGTCGTCAAAGTGAGCAAATGATTCAGAGAAGCAGAAAAACATCGGAGACATGAAAAGGAAGACAAAGAAACGCACACAATATGAAGGGAGGACAGAAGTGGCACAGCACGGAAGATCTGTGCAAATGATGATTTTAGGAGATAAGGTGTCCATAATTTGGCTGTATGGAGACACCAAAAACTCCTAATACACATTCGTTTACCAATACTGTCGTCTTCTACAATTAATTCCGCATATATTTGCCATTTCAACAATATTTGAACAAGAATTATTCAGAAGGATATTTATATTGTCCAATGTATTCATGATAGTTCATTTTTTTGAATGCATAGACTAACTTACCTATTGGCTCTTCAGTTGCTGAAAATTAATTCGAAAATATAAACCATAAAAATTTTGTCTCAGCTGACTGACGTATATGAAATGCAAAATACTGTTTACAGGTTTGGTCATGAATTGACTGACAACAGTTAGAGAACCACTAGAAACCTAAGGAGTTCTGGAGAGTTGTTTCGCCTTAGTTTGGGATTCTTCAGTGTCCGATTCCAGTACCTTCAAGTAACAAAGCGACTTTGTAGACCATTTAGGCACTGGAAACCGAACTTTACTTGTAAATTGGAGGGCCCTCCGTTCAAATAACGGTAAGTGCGTACTACTGAGGAGTCCCAAACCAGTTTGACGAAACAAGTGGCTGTCCAGTACTCCAGTGTTGGTTTTCCAGTGGTTCTTTAAGTAATATTAGCTCACGATAAAACCTGCAGCCGATCAAGTCTCTGAAAACCAACACTTGTTAGTAAAATACATTGTACCAAACCATTGGATATCTACTCTAGTGATATACTTCAGATAACCATCAGATCTCAAAATTTTACCAAGAGAAACACATGTCTCATGGTGTCATACAGTAATATATGTATATATATGTACTGAGCAAAAATTGTGCTCGAAACGCTGTCATCAGTGAATATTACTGTATAACACGCTGTAAGACTTTATCAAAATAAATTTTACCCACAATGGAATTATACTCTACCATAACAGTTCGCAAGTTCTATTCTTATATCAACATAGTAATTTAACCACATTCTATGCATGTAATTATTTAGGTCTTCTAACCCTAGCAATAACCCTGATCTTTCCTGAACCTAACCCTAACATGAAAATATCCCTCACCTAAATGTAATCTATCGAACTTGAACCTACCCTAATGTCGCCTTTATTAGGTTAACCCAACCCTAACTTGTCCTCTCCTTAAAGTGTAACTTAATCTTTCCCGAACCTAAGCTGAAACTTGCCAGATATCCCATTTATTAATAACATAACACTTCGATGAGCATATTTTATTGATGATGACAACATTATTTGCCAGGTTTCACTAACTTGTTCAGTAAACTGTTCAAGGTCATTGGCAGTTACTGGTGCTTAAAGTTTAACTTGGCCCTTATGCTCAACCTTCTCTCTTCACCAAGCTTATGATCAGCTAAAAGTTAAGTTTAGAAGTGTGTTCGCTTGGGATTTGACCCTGTACTACAGGCGTGGGTGGGTGACGAGTATCCTGTCACTGAACCATCAACTCACAAGTTTAGACACATTTTTTTTAATATTTTTGATTACAGCTTGATTCCACGCCGTATTTTTTGGTACAACTATGAAATTTTCAGCATGTGATATTGGTAGCCCAAACTTTGCAGGCCGACCATTTGATATCAGGTGTGTGTCGGCAGGGGATTGATCCCCGTATCATGTGCATGGTCGGCGAGAGTCCTAACCACTGTGCCACCGACGATTTAAGGGGGAAAAGTTAGTTGAAAAACATCTCTATTATCTCTTCACTAGCTTATACTCTTTAAATAGGCTACATCAAACCGTGTAAAATTTAAAACTTACTTGTTACAATCACTTCTGAAAGAGTTGTAAAAAGAATAGCATATCTGAAATATTTAAGTACTTAAATTCACGAATTACAATGAAAAATATAATGAATAGTGTGTCTGAACACTTGATATTGAAGAGACTAAAGCATTTCTGTTCACAATTATTCGGAAAAGCTTAGCTGTGTTCTAAAACAATTAATTGTCTCGTGAGAGCTGCCTGTAAGCCGAAATTGTAGACAGCAATTTACTTCAATGTTTACGTCCCGAATCTGTGTCATGAGGAAAAATTAATAACAAAGCTTAACCTTGAGGAACTCAACAACCAACCACTGCAGACTTAACGTGGGCGGATACGATTCGCAGATATGTCGCCTAACTATCTAGGAAACGGCCACAAACAGATAACAAAGTAACCTTCAACAAAAAAAACAACCAATCAGAAGAGGTTGCTTCTCCGCTAACAAAAATGCTAATAATAATGCAAATAAAAATCTATAAATACCTAGCCCTTGTCTTCTGTGATTACAATAGTACTCAGCTATCATTATTGTTGGCTACTCAGTACATCAGTGTTAGTCTGCTAAACTAAGGCTGGTTTTCAGACAGTATAATTAAAAACAAGGGATATTTACTTTATAAATTCAATTTGCATGTTTCACTTATACCTAAGGCGACTATTTGTCGATTACAATTACCGTTATGGTCATGACGACTTTAACAAATTGTTCTGGATATCTGTTCATATGTAATAATTTTTCTACTTTCCAGAATATCGGTTGTGCAGCCGTTTCTAGTACGAAATACCAGGGCACTGATGAAAATTTACTAACGAATACGTCCTGGCTTACTTAAATCGTGTCCCATAATAAATTGATCACATTTATTAAGCAATCAGGTGGACATAATGTTTATATTCTTTTTAAGCTCAGATTTCTATTTTATTGATTTCAGTTAGACTTATTCATAAATATGATTTTAGAGTACAAAGCCACACAGTCAAAGAAAAACTTAATATTCATAAAACTAATGGCAACTAAACAGTCTAATCTAAAATGTAACATGGTTTAATAATCACTGACTAAGCTGGATAGTTAATTTTCGAAGCTTTCATCGCCCTGCTAGCGCTTATTTCAATTTATTGAAGTGAGCTTTTAGATTTCTCCACGAGTTTATTAGTCATCTCTCCCGCTGGGTGACCTTGAACGTAACTCTGGTTGATTTTGTGTGTTTTCACACCTTCTAGGCTACTTGTATTGGAATTGATTGTTTCCTTGACTTGAAATCTGACCCTTTGTGTGTGAGATTTTCTTTTTATCGGTTGGTAAATTTTGCCTATGGCAATGTGTCTATTGATTGATGATTCATTGGAATAACAAACTACTAAAAATCCTCCAGCATTCTTGTTGTTTCCTCTGTCTAATATTTCAACACTGGTTGTCCAAGTCGAATTGATGTCTGTGGTTGTCTGTATGTGGTGAGGAGATATGAGGGAGTGGATATCATGTCTTTTGACGGTTAGAGTATGTTCGTGGATACGAAGACGAAGGGGACGTCCACTTTGGCCAATGTAGTGTTTTTCACAGTTGTTACAATTTATTTTGTAGATGATGTTGGTTTTATCTTCTTTCTTTGTTGAGTCTTTTGGTTGACACAGAGACAGCTGAGTGAAGTGATTTTGTGGATTTATGTACGACGTCAATTCCTAAAGGTTTGAAGAGTCTTGCAGTGATTTCTGAGATGTCCTTTATATATGGTAGGGCGATTTTCTTTCTGCTTTCTTTGGGGTCCTTCGGTTTGATAGGTTGGCTTGGGGTTATATCTCTTTCGATGAAATTCCGTGGATATCCATTCTTTTAAAAGACGTCCATGAGATATCTTTCGTCAATTTTCCTTAAGGTTGGAGTGCTGCAATGAGTCCTGGTCCTCTTGAATAGTGTTTGTATGCAATTCCTTTTGTGTGTTATTGGATTGTTGCTGTTGTAATTCAGTATTTGGTCTGTGTTAGTTGATTTTCTATAAACTTGGGTTTCTAATTCTCCTGTGGTTGTTTGCTTGACTAAGACATCCAAAAATGGGATTTTGTTCTTGGATTCCTCTTCTCTTGTGGAATTTGATGTCGTTGAAGACGTTGTTTATTAAGTTGTGAGTTTTATCCAGCTCGTTTCTTTTGATTATTACAAATGTGTCGTCTACGTAAGGTATCCAAATTTTGGGTTTGATCTTTGATGGGATAACATTTTCGAGTCTTTACGCATCACTGCTTCTGCAATCAAGCCTGATATTGGTGATCCCATGGGTGTTCCTTGAACTTGTTCATTTATTTGGCCGTTGAATTGAAAGTGCGTTGTTAGGCATAGGTTTATGCATTCCATCCAGCTTGTGTATTGCATTTTTGATTGCTGTGGGAGGCTTTCGTTGAACACTTAGCAAATTAACTATCCAGCTCAGGGAACACAACCACATCAAAATCATCCACCTGAGCTACAAATCTTCTGCATCATATCTAAATCAGTGACTAACACTACAAGAAATACTCTTAGGCGAAGACATTCTTATAACTAGAGCCGACAAGGTAAACATCACTGTGACAATGAACAGAACGGATTATGAAAAGAAGGCGATCGAACACCTATCTGAAGGACCATACTTACTCATTGAAGAGAAGAAGAAATCCGCCGAATTCAACAAAGTGAAACTAAATACCAATAAATTCATTCAAGAACTAAAACCCAAAATTGGAAATCCTCTCTGGTTTAAACTAAAACCAAAATTGTATGTACCCTCGAGATTGTAAGGTCAACCAAAGATACATAAACCCACAGTTCCATTAAGACCAGTAGTAGATTTTACCAAATCAGTGACATACAACCTCTCCAACCACTTATTTTCGATACTACAACCACTGCAAAAGGACACTCAAAATATTGTAAGAAATTCATATGATTTCAAATCCAAAATAAAACACCGAGAAAGTGATAAAGAAGACATTATAGTAAGTTATGATATTCACTCATTATATACTAGCATCCCTATTACTGAAAGTCTTAATATCATTTCCAGTTTACTAGAATCAGATACAATGCTATCAGAAAGATGTCCACTGGACACCAGTGAAATAATTAAGAGCTTAAAATTCTGTCCAGAAAGTGGTTATTTTCCATTTAAAGAGAATTTAAATAGACAGACAAATGATGTTACTATGGGTTCAACAGTCCCCCCAAATAGTCGCTGATCTTTTCATGAATAGATTTGAAGATAACATCTTTTCCAGCATACTCATGCCTAAAATATGGTTAAGATATGTTGATGATACTTTCATTGTGCTAAGAGGAGATCTAGACAATTCCTTCTTGGAGAAAGTGAGCAGTCTACCTCGCAGCATCCAGTTCACTTCAGAAGCGGAATCAGATTTCGGTGAACTACCTGACTAGTTAAGAGGATGGAAAAAGGATATTTTAATATGTCTATATTCAGGAAGAAAACCCACTCTCACAAATATTTAAACTTCGGGTCATTACACCCCATCAGCGCAAAGGTATCAGTTGTTTCAAATCTTCCTAGACGAGCAGACGCTTTGATGTTAAGGTATGAGAAAGAAAAAGAAGAAAAAACATCAAGCATTGCTGAAACTCTCAAGGAAAATAACTAACCAAAAAACTTCATCAACAGAATCAACACTGACATTCAATATGGTCGAAAACACGTATTCTGAAAACATGGACCTCAACAGTTGTCATTCCATATAGACCATCAGAAACGTCAGATGATGTTAGAAGAGTACTCGATAAGCTCGACACCAGAGTTTTCTTCAAAACATTAGACACACACAAACATTACAAACCAACCTTGTCCAGGTAAAAGACCAAATCCCTAAAGATTCTCTGTCTAATTGTGTCTGTAAAATAAAACGCTTGGAATGTGATGCAATATACATCGGACAAACATCGCCAGATGGAAATCAAGGTAATCAGAAGAAATAAATACCGTAGAGCCACCTCTTTTCGACCGCCGAGAAATCCAATTGAACTGGAAAAACTTGAAAAATCATCAGCCATAGGTCTACATACTATAGAATCCGGTCACAAAATTGATTTCGACAATATTGAAATAATCGAGAAAAAGCATTGCATTTCAGATATCACAAAGAACGTCTCACATCAGCAGAAGCACTTCAGATCAAATGGAATCCAGGTAGTCCGAGCTGAATAGGAATGATGAACTAAAACAGAATTTGACCTGGTTACATCACCCGCCCTCCTCCCCATGAAATGACAGAATCAAAACGAATGTGATAAGCAATTTCATTATGTAAACACACGCTGCCTCATCAAATCCAATAACCTATACTTGGTCTTGTTAAGTTTACCAATTGGCCAACTTGAGAACAACGTAAAAATTACCCCCTGCTGATGAACGATGATTAAGTTTGTGGTGAGAGCTGTCTACTAGCCAAATTGGTAGACAGTAATTTACGTCAATATTTGCGTTCCCAAGATTTGTCGTGAGAAAATGTGAACAAAGATTGATTCAAAACCGACCGCAGCAGACTTTGCGTAGGCGGATGCAGTTAACATATAGATGATTTGACATTCAAGAAGCAGTCACAAATAGATGAAAGATTAACTTTACGTGAGAAACAACCGATCGGAAGACTGTGTCTGTTTGCTTAAATATCCATAGTAATGTACATGCAAATATATAAATATGCGTTGATTTCCTTAATAAATGATCTGTTGCCTGACCCTTGCCTTTTGTCGTTACAAGTTGTTATATATAAGCTGAGTAGATTTTGTAAATTCCGGTTTAACAATACCAATTTGATAAAGGTATTAGCAGCATTAAGTAGCAAAACATCAGTAAAAACCATATCGTTTTGTTTTTCATTCATTGCGGAGTACATAATCTTTTATAATAAGGGATATTACCCTCTATTATTTCGGTGAATAGTGACTACCAATGGAATCCAGGATACGCGTTTCTCTCTAATCGAGACTTGTCAACTAGATGTGTACCTGCAATCCATAGTAAGCGATAGCGTTCCCACTGAGACTCGAACCCAGAGCCTATTACTTCCAACCAACCAAAAAAATAACATCTTGGCAGTCTTCAGACAACATGGAAGTTACCGTATTGAGAACCAATGTGTCACCGTGAACTGAACAGTTCAGTCCAATACAATTAATCAACCGGAAATAGAAAAATTAACTCAAAAATAAGTATTACCTTCTTTATATATTGCCTTCGGTCCTCCAGCTAAAAAATTTTCAAAGAAAAATGCTCATATAGTTAGTGTATTACTCTTCTTGTAAATATAAACAAAATCATTGTTACGCAATTGCATTCATCAATTCCAATATTTAAAGGATTCAATATCAGTTGAAGGATTTCATCATGAGCTGACATCGGTTAGAGAACCATTGGAAAACTGGTTGTTTCGTCCTAGTTTGGGACTCTTCATGGTTGGAACCCATGACTTTCTGGTTACAAGGCGAGCGAGCAAGCTCGTAGACCATTAAGCCACTGGGACCCACCAATCCAATAGCCAGCCACTGCATGAATTCCAACTTCTGCCAATTCGTGGTGGTCACTAGAGACTAGTCCTATTCAGGCAGTTCACCTGGGGTTCTGGTGGGAAGCCGTGACCAGTAGGGTACAGCAGGTTGAAGGTGAGGCATGAAGTGGCCATTGGATTGGTGGGTCCCAGTGGCTTAATGGTCTACTAGCTAGCTTGCCTTGTAACCAGAAGGTCCTGGGTTCGAGCCTTGCCGGTGGAGTGGGTGCCGAAGAGTCTCAATCTAAGCTGACGAAACAGCTGGCTGTCCAGTACTCTCAGGTTTTCCAATGGTTCTCTAACTGATGTCAGCTCATGATGAAACCCTCCAACTAATTTAATTTTGCTTTATAATATTTTATTTTAGTTAGATAATCACTTACCTTACTGAAATTACATAATACTTTTCAAATGACACCCTAGTTAAGTAGCCTAAGTGTTCTGTTTCGATTGCTTGTGTTCGCAGTGGAACACAGGGTGCTGCATTTATAGAGTGAGGTCACCAGACTCGCGTTTAACCTCCCATTTCTTACAGTAAACTATGCACTGTTTAGGAGAGAGCATCATCTGGAGATCGATTCCTAACCATTTGCGTCGTTGGTGAGGATTCTTACACTGAACTATCGACGTACTAATGTAAGTAAATAGAAGATAAAGAGTTTCATCCTGTCTTGGACTCATCAGTTGATTGAGCTTGAATCTCATTGAGTGCTAGAGTTTGTTACTCAGACTTGAATCAAGCACCCATCCTTCCAAACGTCACTAGAGTGTAAATATTTCAATTCCGTAGAATAAATTTAACTCTGTGCACAAAGTCATTTCAACAAAATATATCGTAATAGTTGTTTGTATTTTCACTAGTATCTGGAAAGCAATTTCTTCATCAATGAGGATTATAAAAAAGTGGAATTCCTGTGAAACAGGAGCTTCAATGAAATACACTTAGTTGTTGTAGTAAGTAATTTCCCGTGTATTGACAAATAAGGTTAATTTATTGAACAAAGAATACTATTTTCGATAACCTGCTCTTCATCATCAGGTCTTACAGTTATATATAAACATAATAGTGAATGAATTAGTGTTATTAACAACAACATTAATTTTGTTTGAATAACATCGAATCAATCAATAATAATATCAGTGGATTGCAATTCAAAAGCATCAACATAACACGGTACTACACTGAATATCAGACAGACGAATTAGGAAAGATAATAATACAAATTCATGAATTTATAGTCTCAACTGAAGGTCGGTCAGGACAGTAGTAATGACTGCCTGGACTTGCTTCTTCTGCAGACAAACCACCAGTTGTTTCAGGCGAATTGCGATAGCTACCTCAGTTGTTTGGAGAATGCGGTAACTGGATGTTTTTGGTAATTTGTTTGGTACCTGATAGATGATTATGGAGAAGGATTCTCCAATGCTAACCTGTTCTGTGGCCGGTCTCTTTGGATCAGGTGTTCTAAAATTGAGTTGTTGATGCCACTGTTAACTGTATCTACCAATTCAACTCCGCTGGCGGTGAAGCGACTTATATTAGCAGTCACTCTAGTAACTTGGTTTTTTGTGCCCGGGAACATCTACCTGTGTGGTTCGTTAGTAAATATTCTCAAACCTTTGCATGAGCAGATAGTGAGACATAGCGTGAAAGATGTATTTGAATTCGTAGACAAAATCAAAGATATCAATATCAAAGATAAAACCATGATATCTTTGGATATAACGCCTTTATTCACAAATGTACCACTAGTAGAAACAGTTAACTACAATATATGTGAACAAGTGTATAACCAGTCAATAAATATTGGCATCCCAACAGAAATCCTAAAAGAATTTTATTATTAAGGTGTACCATCAATGTGAATTTCAAATTTGATGGCACACTTTACAGCCAAGTGGACAGGGTGGCGATGGACTCCTGATTATTTCCCATTTTGGCAGATTTCTTCCTAAGCAAACTAGAAAATGGACCTTTGAACAACCTTATCAGAAAGTTCTCATTTTATTCCGGGTATATGGATGACACATTTATTCTTTGTGATAATGATTCGGATAGGAACAAAATAGTAACTCAGTTCAATGAAGTACATTCTGCCATGAAATTCACGTGCGAAGAGGAATCCCAAAACAGAATTAATTGCCTTCCTGGATGTCCTCCTTACAAGAAAACCAGATGGTAGTATAAAGAGAAATTTGCATAGGAAAAGCACATGGACAGGACAATATGCACATTTTCATAGCTTCGTTCATCTCCAGTACAAAAGAAATTTAGTAACGACCCTCAGGCACAGGGTTAGAGCTGTTTGCTTAGAAGATGTAACTGAAGGATTGCATATGATATCTTGATCGATTGAAAATAGCTATTCAGACAGATTAATCGGGAAACATATGACTAGGAAATCTGAAAAGGACCACTCACTATCCGTAAACATACGACTGCAATTCAAGAGCCATATACCCAGCGAAATAATTACGAAGAAATTAAGAAAATCAGTTCAAAGAACGTTTAATGCTGGCAAACTAAAAATCTTATTCTATACACGACCGATGGTGATTCCTCGATTGAAAGATAATGTACCTAGACTAGCTAGCCACTTCCAAATGTATCTACCAATTCAACTGTGCTTGTGGTGGGGTGAGTTATGTTGGCCGTCTCTCTAGAAACTTGATTCTTCGTGCTCTCTAAGGAGCACCTATCAGTGTGGCTAAACAAAGGTTTAGTGAAAAGCATCAGCACCTGGTCCAAACGGGCCGCAAAGCTAATACTGAAGAATCCTTCTCTATCATCTTGCAGGTACCAAATTAATTGCCGAAAACATCCAGGTACCGCATGATCCAAACAGTAGAGGCTATCGCGATTCGCCAGAAACAACCGGTGCTCTGTGTGTAGAAGAAGCAAGTCCAGCCAGCCACTACTTCTACCCTGGTCGGCCTTCAGTCGAGACTATAAATTCATGAATTTGCACTATTTAATTTCCTAATTTTTCTCATATTCAATGTATTGTTATGTTGATGCTATCGAACTGTAATCCACTGATATTATTAATACTATTGATTCGATGTTATTTAAACAACCTTAATGTTGTTGTTAATAACACTAATTCATTCACTATTATGTATGTATATCTAACTGTAGAACTTGATATAGAAGAGTTTGTCTAAAAGAGTATTTTTGTTCATTAAACATTCTTTTGAAAAACATTTTTAATGGGCGTTTTTAATCGGTTAATTTATTCCCAAATGGCAATATGGAAATTGGAAACCTCATCAGTTTTCCCTTCTTCAAGTCTCTTGATATCATTTAACTGGCATAAATGAATTCCCCCTGAAATGTGATTCAATGGCGTGTGCAAATTGTGATTCTAAGGTGTGGTAGACGGATTTTGCCTATATGGGTGTATCGTCTTGCCAATCAATAATTCCTTTTACCAAATTCCTTTGTGTCCCATCTTTATACTGTCACGAGATAACATCAGGTACAGAAGCATACGCATTCATCGTAAGCTATCGTTTCATATTTCTAAATTCGTCTACTTATCTAGTTTAGTTCAGAGATTTGACGAGGTTACAAAAAAACAATTTCGAAAGCCTTCTGAAGACGTTCATCAAGAGCTGCTGCCCCCTTCGCCCTATCAAATAGCCGACGGGAAAGGATAGGCAGACAAGCCTAACAAATACTCAGAAGGACTAGACATCCACTGAAAAGACCACTGAGTAACACTATCATACACCAGGCAACAGTGGCACAGCGGTAGAACACTCACCGACCACGCCTCAAATGGTCCGGAGTTCAATCCCTGGCGACTGGACGCACTCCTTTACCACTCTAAGCCAGTAATAAGACTGGTAATGAGGGAAAGTTGGGCATGAATGAGGCTAGCAACCTCATCCCGCAAAAGCTATAAATACCACTGCTACCAAAACTTCAAGCCTCTAGTTTGAAGCCCCCTAAGTTCCACTGGGAACATAAAGGATAAAGAAAAATCATACACCAGAATCTCAAGTGGCACCTGAATGGAGATAGACGAGTTGGAGATGTATTGAAGAATGACAGTGAAGAGGAGGGGGAGGAAGAGGAAACGTGGAAGCTTGTAAGCAGTTATATGAGAAACAAACGCAGTAGAGACGTGCTGCTGTGGTCCCATGCTCCACCTGGAATGTGGGGAATGAAGAACAAGTACAAACAATAATAATAAAAATAATTTAGACGAAGCAATAAGAAGACGTAATTTGTCTGAATCGTGCGTGTAATGTGCATTTGCCCAACACATTTCGAACAATCTGATCACACACACGGACTTGTCATAGGAATGTGTATATATGGAATTAATAAAGAGTTAAGAGGTGAGAAAACAAATTTAGGTTAAGCTAAAAGCACATATTTCTACCCTGTTCGGTACAAAAGAGCCTTAGTGAGCAGCGAGGTGCCCTCTTCAGTAGAATCCAACGAATATTCACTGAAGACAGACACACTTGATGAAGAAGGAAGAAAGTTGACACAAACTCTGGTTGATTACAATTATCCAGACAAGTTCATCAGGAAAGAAAGACGTGTACATTAAGCTACCCTATATGGGGGATCATAGCAGCTTGACAACTAGACAGAGATTGAAAGCTGAGGTTAAAAAGACTTTTTATGCGGTTAAGATCACAATAATTGAGAATGTGAAGCCAATATATCTATCTAAGCCCTATGAACATGCAAAAAATGATGTCACATCCCACTGTCTCTACCTATTTGATAGTGCGTGTGGACACATATATATAGAAGGGAGGACTCATCGATCTCTGAAAGTAAGGGCTTCAGAGCATATTCCTAAATGGCTCCAGAAACAAATAGAATCTTCAGAACCCATTAATGGTGAGAACAGACGACGACCTAGCTCCTCTATTGTGAAACATATTACAGAAGAGACAGGATATAAAATTGATGTTTACGCAAGCCTTTTAAACCTATCTATAAAACGTGTTTAGGATAGGGCGTATCCTAAAGTTTGTGGAAGTCCTAGCTGACAATTAGAAAGTTTAAACCACCTTTATGCGTTCAAAGCAACAATTCATCATCACATTAAACCTTCCTTGGTAAATTTTGTTTTGATACCATAAAAGATGTACTATTACCTCTGCTATTTGGTTTAGTGGTCTTCATTGTTATTTTGACCTTGAATATTTCCTTTTAACTTGACCTAAGTCTATTTTCTCACCTCTTAACTCTTTATTAATTTCATATATACACATTCCTATGACAAGTCCATGTGTGTGATCAGTTTGTTCGAAATGTGTTACACAAATACAGTATTACACGCACGATTCAGACAAATTACGCCTTCTTATTGCTTTATCTAAATAATAATAATAATAATAATGGCTTTATTCCAAACAGTATTTGTTGTACAGGTATGGAATTTTCAGCGTTCATTACAATATTGCATCTAATTACCTCATAAATTTTATAAGGATTTAGAAATATAAAGCGAAAACAACAAAAAGAAAAAGAGAAGTAAAAGAAATAAAAAAGAACAGCATTGCATTCACATATTTAAACAATGCACCACAGGATATGATATATAAAATTGGTCTGTAGTAGAAGATATGAGCGACAATATAATAGTAACAAAGAAAAGAGAACAAAAGTTAATGGGAACTATTTGTTAGAGTGCCGCAGTAAATTGATCATGTCATGCCTAACAGTTTTCTCATCACATAACAGCTGTGCCAGATAAGGTATTGTGGAGTTTTTATACTTGGTAGTCCTGGCATATAGCTTCCTATAGTTGCTTCTTGTTCTACCAGATGAAATGCAAGGAGAGAGCTGCGTATGGAGAGGGTGTTCGGGGTCTGACAATATAGAATTTGCTAGTTTCTTACATGACATTATATGTCTATCCACAATAGTGTTAACCAGTTGGTTTAACGAAATCCCACTTCCCCTACTAACAGCTTTTAGTGCCCTATACAGCGAAGCAAAGTCTTTCTTAAGTAGTCCAGGAAAGATTAATGGGGAGCAGTAAAGAGGGATGGTTAGAATACAAGAGTTGACGAACTGAGAAAGCAAAGACTGCTTTATACCAGACTGCCTAAACTTCCTAACGTAGAACGTTAAGCGAAACATCTTTCTAGTCACTAGCAAGATGTGAGAGGACCAGGAAAGATCGGAGGAAATACTCAGTCCAAGGTACTTGACATCTGATGTAGTTTCAACCTCTATGCCGTCAATGATAGTGGGACCATGTGAGCTAGCTAGTTGTTGTAGGTCACTTTTCGTATGAAAGTAAAATTTACTATCTGACATTTAGACGGATTCAGCTTAAGACCGTTTGAAGAGGACCACTGACTAATTTCCGAGAGAAAGTTATTTAATATGGAACAGTCTGACTGAGAGTTGACAGGCATGGAGACAGAGAGGTCATCAGCATACTTGACAAAAGTGGCTACATCAGAATGGGGCAAGTCATGTAAGAAAAAAGAAAACAGAAAAGGAGAAAGAACAGCACCTTAAGGAACACCAGCTAAAGTAAGTGAGGTAGTGGAGGACTTTCCATTGTAGACAGTGTACTGCTTCCTATCAGAAAAGTAGGAATACAACCACTTATTTATCCAGCTCTCACTCTGTGTTGCAGCAAGCTTACTTAACAAGAGAGACCTAGGTACAGAGTCAAATGCAGATGTGTAATCAAGGAAGGCACACCGAACATATTTGGCTCCTCTATCTAAACTAGAGACTATATTATGATATAGAACTACAGCGGTTGAAGGTCAAAATAACAATGAAGATTACTCGACCAGAGTTTACCAAGGAATGTGGTTGTTTAGTGTGGTGATGACGAATCGTTGCTTTCAACGCAGAAACTTGGTTTAAACTTTCTAATTGCCAGCTAGGGCTTCCTTCCACAAACTTTAGGATACGCCCTGCCCCAAACACGTTTTATAGATAGATTTAAAAGACGTGTGGAAACATCAATTTTATGTCCTGTCTCCTCTCTAATATGTTTCTCAGTAGAGGAGCTAGGTCGTCGTCTGTTCTCACCATTAATAATAATAATAGCAATAATATTTTGTTTAAATGTAGGCATAAAGCGTTTAACACACTGTGTTATATGTCATGAATACTTACCACTGACGATACTCAACAGGAAAAGTGAAAATAAAATCACTCTCAATACAACTGATGATGACATAATTAATTTAATATGCAAAGTTGTACTACAGCTAACAAAATGTAATTCTCACAGCAATAATACAACTTAATATATCAGTCTGTAACAAGTGAGAAGAAGAATGCGATGGAGTGTAGCTCCTTGATTTTTTTTCCTCTTCTTCTGAAGTGGTAAGTGATTTCAAGTATATAATTGATGTCTGTAGATGATTACGTAATATGTCAATAAACTAGAGTAAACAAGTGTTAGTTGTTCATTCACTTAAGTAGGTGCTTGAGACCACTTGTGCTAGTTTGCACACCCCCTCCCCCCCTCCAAGAGTCCTTCAACAGACAGACACACACACCAAACACTAAACACTTGATGCATCAGATTCCACATTCTCAACAGTTAGTTAATTATCTGAATACCAGAGTCTTTTAACTTCAAGAAGATTACATCTTCAATATATTTATATATGCACTAGAATAGTATGATTTAAAAATTGTTGAATATTGTAACTGTGTACTAAATTAAGACTCTTATTGTCGACTATATATTACGTAATATTTGTTCTATTATCTAGCACATAGCAATAGATTTATCTACTTCAATTTCAATATTTCTTGACCAAGAAATTGAAATTAGAACAAATGTGCTACTAAAAGACAGTGTGATAGGAGTGCAGTTAAGCCTGGCTTCTAGAGTACATAAATTCCAAAGGAAGAAATATCTAGAAACATATTGAGGGAGTTGCCATGAGGTCCCCAGTATCCCCCATAGTGATAGATTTATTCGTGGATGGGCGGGGAAACTTAGCCAGCAGAATCTTCAGTAGTAATCTGGAAGAATATATCAGCAGGTTAAGAATCCTAGTTAGGCCATATAAAGAAGATTTCAGGGGACAGTTACTATTTTCAGCAATATCACTGTCAGTCTGTACAATTTCATATGTATATATTATTACTTCTTTGAGTTATAAGTGGAATATAAGGCTTCAACAACACATCTTCACTCTCTTCTATTTTCTGCTGTGCCTACGATTGCCCATAATCTACCATCTCCTCCTCTTCCTCTCCGACATACGATATCCTTCATGTCACCTTCGTACTGATGACCCGCTTGTCATTTCCTATTCAGGCCCCACTCGAACGATGGCTTGCATTGCGCGCGATGTCATTTGACGGCCTCCTCCATGTACAACGGCTGGTGCATCTTCATTTTTTCCTACACATATGTTGGGCTCTTGGTTGCTAATTCTTTCTGACCAGCCAGCCAGCTAGCCAGCCATCGAAGGCAGCTATTGATAAAAGTCTGCATCAGGCTGTTGGAAATGCCTTCAGTGACGCACAAGTCTAGTTTCTAGCCCGTATAGACGAACTCACTGACTGGCTGGCTTCACATTTGTGTTGAATAGAATCCGAATCTCGTTATTCATGCTGGCTGGCTGAGTGAAAGAGAAGAATTCCAAACTGATTTCAGGTTGATGACGGTGTATCTCACCGTTTCGATTCTGGTTGGCTGGCCAACTTTCACATCTTCATCCGTGCTGTCCAAATGTCTGTGCTTGAAACCTTGTTGGATTCCCGTTGATAGTAGCTGGCGCCGGTTATTGTTGGTGTTGCTGTTGATTGGTTGATTGGTTGTCTTCATCACCTCCGTTGTCTCTATGTTCACTCGAAGTCAGCCCTGTATTCTCTGCGCTGCCTGCTTCCTCAGCCAGTTTGTTGGTTTTCGCCTGCCCACCTGAAAGTCTTCCAGTTTGTGTGTGTATGTGACATTGCACATGAATCATCCACGAACGAAATCCAGATCCAAACAGTCTTCTTTACCACTCAGTCCAGCGTATTCCTGTCTTCTCACTCACTCACAATTCCCATTCTGACGCATTATCCAGTTCATCACAATTAGGAATATCATTGTGGGTGATAATAGGCAGACAGCCTTTCCTTACTCCATTCTGTATTCATTTCAAAGCCAGACTTTGCTGAGTTTTCTATTGTGGATCCCCTGACATCTGGCAGGCATTGTCATATAGCCAGCTGTTGAGTGAGGTGGATAGAGACTTTAGGCCTACCGTATTGTTGAAGTAGTTTCCAAATCCCTTCTAAGTCAACTCTGGCTGTCAAGGGTCTTTTCGGAGTTCAAAGAGGAAGTTGAGGTAGAGAGTGATGGTTGACTGCCATTCTATGCTTTGTTCTGTGAGGATGATGATGATGGTTTGAACATGATTTGCGTTTCCTGAACCCATGTTGTTCCAGTGGGGTGGAGTTCTGCATCTAGTGCGTCTTTTATTCTCTCCAGGATGATGCGACTTAGTATTTTATTTGTCGTGGACAAGAGCATGATTCCAAGCGGGTTCTTGCAGAGGCCTTAGTCGCCTTTCTTAGGTACTTTCCAACATTGTGTCAATAAATCGTAAGTTCTTAGCAGAAGTTACGCAACACAGAAAGTAATAATCGAGTAGAAATTAAGCAAAATTCGAAACGCCATGGGTGCGTATTGCAATTGAGTCCCGAAATAGGAAAACTGAAACATCTCTTCAGCACTCCACAGTTGGTTTTCAATGGTCCTCTAAGCGATACCAGTCCGTGGTCAAACTTGAAAAATCAAATCAGTTTATCAAGTGACGAATTATAATTTTCACGACTGAGTAGAGCTCAACTAAAATTGCATAGAGGTCAAGTGTTATGAGGAGTAGCAATATAATCGTGGAAAGAGAAAAAATAATCAAATTAAACACATTAAAAATTAGGATTACCAAATATTACGTATTTAGTGCTGAGACAAAGTGGGTCGTCAGCCTGGTTTCCGACTCCTCAGTTGTACATACACACACACCATTGCCAGGTTCCGAACCCAGCACCTTCCGGTTATAAGGCTGACTAGCTCGTAGACCACTCAGACAGTGGGACTCGCCAGTCCAATGACCAGCCAATCAATTCCAACTTCTACGAATTCCCCACAAAGCGCGACCCAGGGGGTGAGTACTGATGAAAAGTCCCGAACTAGGCTGATAAAAGAGCTGGTTATCCAATGGTTCTCTGACCAATGTCATGATGAGATCCTGTAAACAATCAAATCCCTGCGTACCAACATTTGAGTTCCGAAATAGAGCTAAGAATAGACCTTTCCTTTTCTTTGTAAAACCGTGAGAATAAAAGTTCGATGATACGTATGAGTTGAATCATTTGAAGCAATAGCTTCCTATCTGAAGCGTTCTCTCTACAAACCTGCTAGGACTTCCACCATTTCTTTAGAAAAAACAATAGTGATAGATTTAAATCTATTTGGTAAATGGGGTGCGTCGGTGGCACAGCGGTTAGGACGCTTGCCAACCATGCACATGGTCCGGAGTTCGATCCCCAGCCGACGCACTCCTTTACCTCGCTTAGCCAGTAATAAGACTGGTGAAGAGGAAAGGTTGGGCATGAGGCTAGCAACCCCATCCTGCAAAAGTAAACACTGCTACAGAAACTTCAAGCCTCTAGCTTGAAGCCCTATGTTTCACTGGGAACGTGAAGGAATAAAAAAAATTGTAAATGGGCGTGAGTAAAGATTGTGATTCAAGGATATAATTCGAAGTGTAAAAATTTGTTATTTCAAGATTGACCTCGGATTGATATCAGTTAGAGAACCATTGAAAACCAGCCAGGGAGTACTGGACAGCATTTTCGCCAGTCTGGTTTGGGAATCATTGGCAGTATGCACCCATCGCCAAAGTGCGAACATATGACCTTCCGGTTACAAGGCAAGCTGTCTCGTATACCATTCAGCTACTGGAACCCTATTCAGTGGCCCACCAATTATAACTTCTGCCAATTCGTGATTTAGCGCGTTCAACGTTTTTTGCATTCGACAAACTGATCAAAACTTCTCCAAGAAAATTAATTGAAATTAAAATAACTGGGGTTTATATATAAAATGGACACCTCTTGTCGTTAACAGCTCTGTCCAATCATATTAGTCATGAAAGAGACATCAAAATAGGAAAATAAACAAAACTGCACAAACTATGATCAAAATTTCACCTCAGACTCACAAATATTTTGTTAAACACTGTAAATAGTGTGCGTATATGTTGTGCTTCTGCAGTCAGCCAATCAGTTAGTCTTCTTTATACGAACCAGAACCTCCCTGTAGAACATTGGTCCTATCAAAGTCGATCTTCTGTCCCGTATCTATCGACTGCAGTACAATCACCCACCTGTTTTCTAGCTTCTTCTTCAAGTCTTCAGAGGTCTTTGGAAGCACCTTCAGACATTCTTTATGCTCTTTCACTCTTATATATTTTTGCCTGACTGGAAGTTTCTCCTACATATATGGCATCACAATCCCCACAATTGATGTGGTACACACAATTAAAATTATCTCTCTCTCGAGAGAGAGTACGACTTATACACACAATAGAAATTTTCGGAATTTATTCAAACAAGATTAATCTACGTGTTCAAAAGAAATTTGTGCAGTCCCGATTCTTCTCCGTGGTCATTCATGTAGTACGTATAAAGTCCCACAAATAAGTTTGCTATATCCTTTGCAACCACTATTTGACACTGTTATTTTATTATGATTACAACTCTAGCTAGTTCAGTTAACTTACTTGTATCTGACGTAATTCTGGTTAATCATTCTACTCATGTTAGCTACCATTTGTAGCCAATTCAGTCAGCTCATTTATATCTTGGTATTCTTGCATAACTTACTCATCTATTCTTCTTAATCATCATTATTTTACAAATTTCTTGACTATTGGTTGACTCATGGTTGTTATGAATAGTGTTCAACTACTCATTTAATCAATCAGTAGTATATAAATATCATTATGCATTTATGCTTACATTCTTGATTGCCATTTATGGTATCAAGTATATCACAAATTCTCATCTGAATAATAATTACAGTCTCCAAAGAAAGCCAAGGTGAAATTTTACGGTGAACTGCATAAATTGCAAATTAAGAATTGGACTCACTGTATCACCAGTTCATCTAAGCAGCTAGCTGGACAAATTTCGAATAAACTGAACTGAATCGGCATTCTTAGCTAAGTGAAACTGGATACACCCGTTGATGAGCTTATCCTCAAATAAAAGAAACGGTCATCCATTGTTGAGATCATATCAATCCAGCTGACTGGCAAGCATGTTTAAGAACTAATTCTAAAATTACTCATCACCAGTCGCTTTGTTCAGATGATGTACCAGCTATTATCCTCAATAAATGTACTGACAGTTTATGTCATCCCCTTACTGGTATTTTCAATTAATCATTTTCCAGGAACGCTGTGCCTGATTCTTGAAAGGACATTAAAACTGTTCCTGTGCCTAAATCATCAAGTGAACCAACTGTTAAGTTCAGACCTTTTGCAATTTACCTCACATTGTTTTAAAGTACTGCGAAAAAAGGTTTTAACGAACCTAATCAAACTGCTTATAGACATATTAGGTGCACTTTAGATGCCACTGTCGTCTTATATCATAATATTTTCTCTAATTTAGATAGAAGTGGCAAATATGTTTGGTGTGCCTTTCTAGATTACACATCTGCCTTCAGCTCTGTACCTAGGACTCTTTTTTGAACAAGATTACTGCGTAACAAGCATAGTGCTGGATTACCAAGTGGTTACATTCCTATTTATGTGATAGGAAGCAGTACACTGTTTACAATGAGAAGTCCTACACCGCCTCAATTACTCTAGCTGGTGTTCCTTAGGGAGCTGATATTTTTCCTTTTCTGTTTTCCTGCTTCCTACTTAACTTACTAGTCTCATTCTTACGAAGCCAATTTTCATACATTTGGTTCCCTTGATAAATTTTGATAGAGAAAGAAAGACCAGATTTGCAGTATAAAATGATATCATTCTATTTCACAGGCTCTCATCAGCTGCAAACTACCTGAAATTACAATGGTTATAATTAATAACATTTCATACTTCATTGTTTGAAAGGTAATACAGAAAGCATTATAAGATAAACGCATCCGGAATACAAGGATTAAAATTTTTGTAGCTTAAGTTACCATCAATTTATATACTATCAATCTATGGCAAAAAGAAAGAAAAAAAAAGGGGGGGTGAGAGAAGACAGAAAAATCTAATAAACAGTGTCAACATGGCAACTCAACAAGGTCAAAGTTCATCAGTTTGAAAACTTGCTTAGTGAGTTGAACTCACTAGTGTCTATGAGTAATCACTGTAATGAAAGTGATATGGTTACCAAGGGAGTGAGAGATTGACTACACTCTCTTTCTGTATGCATAAGTTTGGTCTGAAGCGTTTGATTGCAATTGCTTCAGCAAATCGTAGTAGATTCGCTGTCCTTTGTATGTTTAATATTTTGAAAGATTTGAAAATCTCAACAAAATGGCCTGTATCCACAAGGTGTCTGGTAATTGCACTTTGTAAATATTTGCTTCCTTTTAAGCATAAGTTTCTCGGAATATGCTCTGAAAACCGGATAGAAGCCCTTCTTTCTGTCCTTCCAATGTACTTGCTACCGCAGGTGCACGTAAATTTATAAATGCAGTTGGAGGTAACATCAGCTGGGTATTTATCCAATTTTGTTAACTATGTCAATGGTCTGACTGTTTCCATGCCTGTTACATCTCAGTCAGGCTGTTCCAAAACAAATAACGTTTTATCAGAAGTTAGTCAGCGGTCCTAGTCAAATAGCCTTGAGCTTAATCCCTCCAAATTTTAGGTGGATAATTTCATTTCCAAACACGCAAGCGCGACTTACGTGAACTGGTTATTTCTCACGGTTCCACTATCATAGATGCCATAGAAGTTGAAACTAAATCGAAGGTTAAATACCTTGAACTGTGTATACCCTCTGATCACATTTCACGTTCTTCCCCCCACATCAGAATTAGTTTCCAGAAAGATATTTCGTTTGACGTTCTATGCTAGGAAGTTAAGTCAGTCCAGTATCATTCTGTCTCTACTGTTACCATTTGTTAATTCTTGTAATCTGCCTATGCTTCTTTACTGCTACCCCCAGCTTAATCTTTCCCGGGCTACTTAAGAAAGACTATTTTGTTATACTGCGAAGGGCACTAAGAGCTGTCAGTAGGGCGAGTGGAGTGTTGCTAAACCAACTCGTCAATACTGTTGTAGACAGTGAACACATGGACTTCTGCAAGAAATTAGCAAATATTATCTTGTGAAACACTGAGCATCCTCTCCACACATACAGCTCTCTCCTTTCACCTATCTCATCGTGTAGAACTATTATTATTTAAGCATATGTTATCAACTGTTTACCAATATATCTGGTCACAAGTACTTGGAGAAGAGCCATAAAACTCAGCAAATCAACGTCACAGAACACATGCTTAAGTGATTACAGGAACAAATAAAATCACCAGATTCTATTAATTCTGAACACAGACATCTAACATCGTCTTTCCCTAAGCATATTTTAAAATTGGAATACCAAGGCTGTTTCAATGTAATAACAAGACATTTTTGAACACATACACACATACACAAACAAATTTAACCCATTTTATAGCTAAAGATTCAGCGAATTCAGGGCATTACCTAAATCAAATTTATGATGCATCTCTATGATGTGCTTTACAATTGATGACGTTGGATATCCAGTCCCAGAGTTAAATGAATCAGGCAGTTTTATTCATTTATGAATGTGTTTTGTAGCCTTGACTTCCAGAGATCACAAGGGTCCTCCTTATGTAAACTGGTGTACACAATGGGATGTGACTTGATTTGTAAGAGGACTTCGATCAAAGGTTGTGCTAAGGGGCCAAACTAAAAATTTTCAGGGTAATCCATCTATGTCCGTTGAATTCGTCAAGTTATTTCGTAGAAAAACAGTAAAAGAAACGGAATTTTGTTTAAAATATTAGTGCTGTGAGAAGTCAAATGCTAATAAACTTTGTTGATTATTTATTTTATTATTCTTATTTGTTTTATTTTATTCCTTTACGTTCCCACTGGAAGATAGGGTCTCGAGCTAGAGACTTGAAGGTTCAGTAGCAGTGGTATTTATTTTCACGGGATGGAGTTGCTAGCCGCCTCATGCCCAACCTTCCCTCTTTACCAGTCTTATTACTGGCTTAGCAAGGTAAAGGAGTGCATCCAGTGACCGGGGATTGAACTCACAACCACCTGTGTGATTGGCGAGCATCCTACCTCTGTGCCACCGACGCACTAAGCTTCGTTGATAACTCTTAGACATGTGCTGCTATATCTATTATCAACAAGATATCTTCGTTAAACAGAAAGCACCCTATTATTGTATCTGATTGATCTCCAAAGGAAATCCTGTTGACACTTCAACTATTTAATTGTACAGCTGGCCAATTTTTCGAATAATGAAACCATAAATTTGGAAGTTGTCAGTTGAACCAAACGTTGTACATTCAGTCGCTACAAGTAATTCATATCCGTCGAGCGAAACTGCTGATTACTTTGATTGGACACTAGTTAATAACTAGTGTAATGTGTCTAGTCCTCCTATCTTTGCTGCAGACTTAATACTGTCAGTCAAGTTTGCAATGTGGCCACCATGCCACCAGGTGGCTCACTATCACGGTGCACTTTGAATTGTTGGCATTCGATGGTTGGAAGCAATCGGCTTCAGCAAGCTTTGGACATTATCTAGGTTTCATGCTGGTTGGTTGACACTCATCATTAAGCAAGACAGGCATATCTGAAACTGCCTTGAAGGAACTCATTTCCCTTCTGAGACTCGAATCCGCATCACCCGGTGAACCGTGATAGCGGGCCATAGTAGCATAGTACCACATTTCAAACTTGAGTGAAATAGAATTCAGTCTGCACGAAACAAAGGACTAGACGGATTACACCAGTTACCAATTAGTGTCCAGTTAAAGATTAGGGTCTTCGATAACTATGTCAAGTCAGCAAGCACTTCTATATCTCCCAGATGTTTGGAGCCCGAATCACGAAAAGAATTCCCAACGGGCTACTGTAAACTTTCATCACCACAGGCCTTACTGGGCCTATGCTGAAGATCCGATAGCCTGTCGAAAAGAGTAAGCAATAAGGAACTCCGGCAATAAACATAACAAGAACCCACTACCCAAGAGGTGTGTAGAATGATATGCAGATGGATTGGATCCACGCTGAAGAGACTATTCAATGAAATCACGGGTCAGACTGATCCTCAAGTGGAACCTGAATGGGAGTTGACGCGATGGTGGTCTTATCGGACTCATTACACTAGTTACTCAATAGTGCCCAATCAAAAATAACGAATACAGTCTTACAGGAGGTCAGTCGCCAGCCCGAAGAGACCTAAGTGGTAACGTCCCTGAATGGAGGTGGCACTGGATGGCGTCGGTTCAGATTTCAGAAGGAACATGAATTCATTCAGGGCTGCTGATACGCCTTACCGACTGGTGAGTGCGAGTCAATAAGCACGAAACCTAGGTGGTGTTCAAGGCTTCCTGTGGCCGATTGCCTCCAACCATCTAATATCAGTAATTATTGATTTGTTTTAGTTTAGTTTACTCCAGTGTAGGTAAAATCTCAAAATATTTTTGTAGCTCTCAAGTATTCCATGTTATAAGTACCAATACTGCTATTTTAACCGTTGCCGTTTCTTCATATTATTCATATCAAATGTTACTATATATATCACCAGTATCGATAGCAAACATCAGACAAGCATTATTCTTTTAAATGCTTCCTACTACTTATATTCATTTGAGTAAAACAAAGAAACCATAAAAAATCCGAAATCCTTCAGAATCGACAACCGGGTATTTGTCTCCGACACGACTTTAAAGTACCTCCCAGTGACAATCGGGAGTATCATTGTTTAAGTTAGACTAGTTTCTGTACATGTATTCACTGAGGTGACTGAAGATGAGCTGTTTTTGTCAATCGTTTATCTCTTTTATCCTGTTGTGCAGTCTTCCTCAAAAGCCTTCGGTTGAATTACTATGGTTTCCAGTAAGAGGACTGACGACTACTTACTAGGAAGATGTGGAAAATAAAACTAATTAAAGTAAATAAGATCAACCCCAAACCTAACCGTAGTACCTACTTCAACCCTAAACCTAACCCTAACAAGCTATTAACACATTGCCCAAAACCGTACTTAAAAACTTAACCAGGGTGAAATTGACACCTTAATTCTTGAATAGCGTTCAAATTCGCGCCATAATAATAGTCAGCCTCGTTATCCAACAACTAGTAGGCGTTCTAGGTCACTGGAGCGTTCGCACCCCCTCAGACGTGATTCTTCAACTTCGCCAACACTTCTACTAGCATATGTTTAAAATTAATGGTGGCTTATTTGAGAAAGACAGAAAACCTCATTGCTCAATCAAGTATAAAGCTAATCTACAATGTGAATGTGAAAGCGTTAATCAGAAATAAAAACTAAAAAAGTTCATTCTCCGCCATTTAATGATTGATCCAATAAGACGAATCTAAAGTGTACATTTGAGGTAACTTCCTTCACTCACCTAGGAAGCATCGTTTCAACCACAGGTGGGTGGACAACATGGATGAAGATGTCAAAGTCAGTCAGCCAGCCAAGGAGAATCGGAAATGCAAGATACACCTTCATCAAGCTGAAACCAACTTGAAAATCTTCTGCTTCACTCAGCCAGCCAGCCAGCATGAACAACAAGATTCGGATTCTATTCAACACGAATGCAAGTCAGTCAGTCAGTTCCTCTATACGGGCCAGAAACTTGGCTTGTGGTTCACGAATAGCATTTCCAACAGCCTGATGCAGACACTTATCAACAGCTGTCCCCTTCTTCGGCTCCATACTGAAGATCAAATGCCTTGATAGCTGGCTAGTCAGAGAGAATTAGCAACAAGAAACTCTGACGATGAAAAAACCAACAAAGCAAGAGCCGATTGCTCAACAAGTTTATGTAGAAAGAAAATGGTAGTGGATCGGGCTTACGCCACTGAGGAGACCGTCAAATGACACCACGCTCAATGCAGGCCATCGTCCAAATGGAATCCCTATGGGAAACGACGAGTGGGTCGTCAGTGCGACGGTGACATGGAGGAGATCGTGTGTTGGGGAGGAGAAGAGTGAGGAGATGAGAGATTATGGGCAATCGTGGGACCAGCCAACTGAAGAGGACAGCAGAAAATAGAAGAACCTGGAGATGTTTTGTTGAAGCCCCATGTTCCACTCAGAATCCAAGCGAATAGTGGAAATAATAATGTGTACATTTTCCAAAATCTTAGAACCTTAAACAAAATCAATTTTATAAGTCTGAAGAGGGTGCGAAAATGCACAAGAGGAATATATGAGAGTGCTAATAGTGAAATAATTAATAGTATAAAAGCAAACTAAAAGTGACACTGAAAACTAAAAAAGGTAAAAAATGAATAAATAACGGACAATGCAAGACATTTACTAGTTCAATTCTCTAGCACTTGGTGAACTTAAGCCAAGTAGCTCCACCATAGTCGTCTTTCAAGATTATCTCCAAGATGAGGCCAAATGTTACAAGGAGGGCGTCAGGTTTCGGCATTGCTCGTGTATGGCGGAGGCGTTGGCAATTCATTATTACAACCCCGAACTCTGTATGCAGAAAAGGTTTGAAAAAGAGAAGACGTTCATCAGCGAAGACACTGTTTTCGACAGAGAATTCATTCACATAGCTGTACAATCGCATTTATATACAATTATTTGTGTGTGCATGTGCACATGAGGTTTGTCAAGTTTAGATAATTAATCAGGTAGTACAAGAATGATCTAATATAGAAACAAGGTTAATTAGACAGCAACTAAAGTAAGATTGAGTTAATAAGTTAGGTTATGTAATATAATTGACTAACGTGTTTCAAATTAGGTTAGGATAGCAACAGAGGTAATTACAGATAGAGACTAAGTAGAAGTGGGGTGGAGAATAATGCCATTTAAAGTAGGGGTAGAATTGAGGAAATAAATTGGATGACATAACACAAATGACTAGAAATTAAGCTTTGGGGGGTAGGGAACAGGAAAGTTGAAAATGTAAAGTATTACAATTGAAAAGACAAAAAAATACTAATGAAGAGACATAAAGAAAGAAATAGAATTTACCTGTCGTGTATTAAGATAGATTACGTCCACTGCAAGTGTAGTGATTGAACGAACTTCTTCTGTATGCAGAGTTCAGGACTTAGCAAGTTAATTGTCATTGCTTCTGCAGTTTGAGGAAGTCTGATTCGTACACTTTTAGGAAGACTGCTTCATATTCTGTAGATGACTTTGAAGTTTGTTTGGGGTGTAGCTTAGTGTCCAGAATCTACCAGATGTTCTAAGATAGAGCTGCGGAGAGGGGGGCATCGATTTCCTCCTTATAAGAAACCATGCTGGTAAGTGTTCAGTGATAAGTTTGCCCAGTCTCTTATTCTACTATGGTCTTAACCTCTTCATTAGTCGTTCCCTGTAAAGAATTTTAGTTTTTTTAAATTTTTTAATTTTACTTTTAGTTTGCTTTTACTTTAATAATTATTTCACTAAAATCAATTTTACTCAGACCATTTACTATGTTAGTAAATCAACAGGATTCGTCTCTCTCTCTCTCTCTTTGGTCACCTACCGTCAGCATCACCAGCTTTAACACACAGTACACACCCAATATTTTCATTTATTTTGATTTAAAAATGACAGTGGTCACGTGATTAAAGTCAATAATCTCTGAAGTGATTGATAATCTATATCCATACATATATGTAGCTGACCAATTGCTATTACCTCTCCTTTTTTGAAAACTATGGAGAAACTACTTTTACTTAGTCTTGCACCCTCTCTTAAATCCTTTAATGACCCAAAACAGTTTGCCTATAAGCACATTAGAAGCACTTTAGATGCAACTGCCGTCTTATGTAATAACATTGCTTCCAGTCTAGACAAAGGGGCTAAATTTGTTCTTTGTGCCTTCCTAGACTATACATCTGCTTTTGACTCGGTCCCTAGGGACATCTTATTGAATAGACTTGCTGTAAGTCAAACAGAATGTTGGGCTGTTAACTGGTTACATTCCTATTTCTCAGAAAGAAAGCAGTACACTGTGTGTATAAAGGGAAGTCTTCCACTTCATTGCCTACTGAAGCTGGTGTCCCTCAAGGCGCTGTCCTTTCTCCTTTTCTTTCTTCTTTCTTCCCACATGACTTGCCTCAGTCCGATGAAATAAATTTTGTGAAGTACGCTGATGATTTAACTGTTTCAATGGCTGTTAACTCCCAGCTAGATTGTACCAAAATAAATAGCTTTCTGTCGGGAGTCAGTAAATGGTCTGAGTCTAATGGTCTTAAACTGAATCCTTCTAAATGTCAAACTGTTAATTTCAGCTTAAGGTGTAAACGACAGTTAAAAGAAGCCGTCGATTCTCATGACAGTTGTAAGATTGATGACAATGATATAGGAATTAAATCAGAAATTAAGTACCTTGGACTTATTCTCTCTTCTGATGTCTCCTGGTCTTCCCATGTCTCAGCGATCTCCAGTAAAATATTCCGCCTGACATTTTACGTTAAGAAGTTAAGGCACTCGGGCATAACTCAACCCCTCCTCTTACAATTCATAAACTCTTGCATCCTACCTATTCTTCTTTATTGTTCACCCTTATTCTTTCCTGGTTTACTTAAAAAGGACTTTGTCACAATTCGTAGAATGCTGAAGACTGTCAGTAGGGTGAGTGGTGTCCCAGTAGACCACATAGTTAACGTCGTTGTCGATAGGCACTTGACTTCGTGCAATAAATCAGCTTTCACCTTGCATCTCCTCAGGTAGAACAAGAAGTAACTTCAGAAAACTGTATGCTCGAAGGTCTAAGTATAAAATTTCTATGATACCGTACTTGACACGTATTTTATGTGATGAAAATAATGTCAGGAAAGGATTAACTAACCTTTTTTTCATCTAGTAAATAAACAATTTCCTCCATCCATCCTTATATAGTTCATATGAACTGTGATCAAGATTTGACCGGATAGTTGCAAAATAATTGAGCGCTGAGTGAGAAGTAGACATTTATAAAATTATATTTGTAAAATCTCAGCGAAATTGAAATGATTAATTCCTTATATACCTTCAAGTTTTACTTTTATTATTTCTATTATAATTATGGTCCTGTTACTTCTTTGTTTTACGCTCATAATTGCAAACACCAACTTATCTCTATGACTGCTGTAATCTTTGTTTTTCCCCTCACCATATCATGTAAGGAGAACATTATATTCAATATTTTTAAACATGCTAGGATTTCTATACGCCATCGACAATACTGATGAAACAAGCCCACGGCAATTTCCACTTGTATTATTATCATTACCTTAGCTATTATCAGTATTATTATTTCCATTTTATATGCTACATGTTTTTGACATTACCCCTATTGTAAATGTGGAAATTTTTCTGTGATAAATTTTATTTATAATTTGAGGAAATTAGATGCAATATTGTGATTAATGCTGAAAATTCCACTCTGTATCACAAGTACTGTTTTTGGAATAAAGTAAATTATTATTATTATTTTTTACGAGTTGATCACGGACTGATATCAGTTAGAGAACCATTGAAAACCAGGGAGTACTGGACAGCTGCTGTTTCATCCTAGTTTGGGAATCATCGGCAGTACGCACCCACTGGGATTCGAACCCATTATTATTATTATCGTTATTATTATTATTATTAAAGTACTACTGGAAATACATTGGGAGATATAACACTGATAAGTAAGCAAATAAACTGCATTGAATTAATCATACAAAATGACAAGTGAGAATATTTTTCAGGTCATGTTCAAATACATAATGGGAAGAGAGTATGAGAGATTCAAATTAAGATAAAGTGCATTACCGTTCAATTAAATCACTCAAATAAACAGTTAGTCATCATAGCAGTATGTCATCTAGTGGTACTTGGCTTCTAGTTTCAAGGCAATAGATTTATCTATTGATAAGGCAACAAATCGTTTATTGAGAAAATCAATAGATATTTATAGATTTCTATGTACATTATTATTAGCGTTATTGTTAGCAGAGAAGCAACGTCTTCTGATTGGTTAATTTCTTGCTAACGGTTATTCTGTACTACTTGTAACAGTTTCTTAGAAAGTTGAGCCATATATCTGCGAATCGTATCCGCCCACGTTAAGTCTGCTATGATTGGTTGGTGGGTTCATCAAGGTTAGGCTTTGATCTACAATTTTGTCTTGCAGACAGCTCTCACCACAGTATGAAAATTTTAAATTTGTCAAGTTTTATAATAAACAATTTTAGGAGTTAATATGATGATCGTTATTTCATCACTAACAAAAGTGATCAAGTTGAAAAATCCACTGGAAAATAAATCGATAATTAAAACGATGCTTCAATTATTACCTACAGGAGAAATGTGAAGAATGTCCATCGTTTGAGTTAAACACTACACTTATGAGGATTTCAAAGTCAGGCAGGGTAGGGAAAGCAAAACAGGCCTTCATTAATCTGAAATCGATGTAGACATCCACTGAATTCAGAATCAAGAAGAAGATTAGGGTAGTTGATATTACATGGTTGGAGCCAATCTGCCACAAGAAGCGCTTCTTGACCAAGCATTATTGCTAGTTGGCTGGTATTCACCAGTTAGCAAGGCAGGCATATCTGCACAGGCCCTGAAGGAACTCATGTGCCTTCTGATACTCGAACACGCGTCACCTAGGTCCGCTTCCCGTCAGAGACGTTACCACTAAGCTATTCCGGCTGGTGACTGGCCTCCTGCAGGACTGTAGGGGACACTTTGTTTGGTGACATGGGTTCCTTCAGGGCTGCAGGTGCTCCTCGCTGACTGGTACGTACCAGCGAACAAGTACGAATACCAGGTTAAGTAGCGCTTCCTGTGGCCGACTGCCTCCAACCGTCTGATACCAGCAATTCAAAGTGTACCGTGATAGCGAGCCACCTAGTAGCATAGTGGCCACATTGCAAACATGACTGGTAGAATTCAGTCTGCACTAAAGAAAGGATTAAACACATCACACTTGTTACTTACTAATGTCCAATTAAGGATTAGGATCTTCGATTACTACGTCAAGTCAGTAGGTGCTTCTATATCTTTCGGGAGTTTGGAGCCCGAATCACGAAAAGAATTCCCAACAGGCTACTGCAAACGTTCATCAACACATACTTTACTGGGCCGATGCTGAAGATCAGATATCCTGTCGAAAAGGGAAAGCAAATAGGTACCTTAGAAATAAACACAACAGGAACCCACTAACCAATAGATGTGCAGAATGAAATGGAGCTGGATTGGACACACACTAAGGAGACCATTCAATAAAATCACGTATCAGACTGATCCTCAAGTGGTAAGTGTTCACAGGTGATCGTGTGAAATTCTTGTGGGTTCAGAGTGCAACACAAAGCTTCAACAACATATCTACACTCTCTACTATTTCCAGCTGTCCTCTTCAGATAACACAGCCCACGACTGCCCATAATCTCTCATCTCCTCTTCTCTCTCCTCCACAACACACGATCTCATCCATCTCACCCTCGCATCTACCACTCACTCGTCGTTTCCTGCTCGGATTCCACTCGAGCGATGGCGTGTGTTGAGCGCGATGTTATTCGACAGTCTCCTCACTGGCATGCATACCCAGTCCATCTCCACTTCCGCCTACATATACTTGTTCATCAGTTGGCTTTTTTTTACTTGTTCATCACCACAGTTTCTTGTTGCTAATTATTTCTGGCTGGCCGGCCAGCCAGTCATTTGATCTCTGATGTGCGACCAGAGAAGGCAGTTGCCTTTACAAAAGTCTGCAACTGTCTGTTGGAAATCCCTTTCGTAACACACAAGCCAAGTTTATAACCCCTATATAAGAATTAAAATGACTGACTTCCCCTTGGTGTTGAATAGAATCGGAATCTTGTTCTTCATGCTGGCTGGCCGAGTGAGTGAAGCAGGAGATTTCCAAACTGGTTTCTGGTTGATAAAGGCATGTCTTGTACATAAGTTGTTCATTAGATGGTAACAATGATTAACTCTCCTAACATTAAGTGATGCTTCAATGTTAGAATTCTCTCCAACCACGCATTTTTTCCAATGCCCTCCGAAATCTTGCCTGGTTTTCTACCCGACAGTTATCCCAGAAAATAGGGTAAGTTGAGCATGAGGCTAGTAAGCGCCATCCCATTAAAACAACAATACCATTACCACTGGAACTTCAAATGTGGAACTCCTAGGTTCCACTTAGAACGTACGAAAAGAAAATCTTAAATATTAACTGGAATTTGTTAACAGGTTTTATGTTTTTTCGTCAATTAATAAATTGTCTCTGTTTCGCCCTGGAGGTGTACTCATGACTACCCTTCTAATATTTGACTTTAAATTAGTTGTTACCACAACAGTGCCGAATTCATCAAGTTTGTATTCATTACTCTTGATTGAATGCCTGTATTTGTCACCATGTTGTACTCATCCAGTTTTAGGCCAAGTTAAACTTTTAGCACCAGTAACTACCAATCAGCGAACGATGTCAAATTATCCAATGAGATTCACGAACGTAGTTCAATGTTGTATAGCGCTTGATCCATTTCCAATGCGTGCCTTTACAAGGTTACGTTTGCAATTCGAGGAGGGTAGTGTTGCCTGAACTTAGGCTTGCTTCGAAAGGAGAGAAGTTGTTCGTGTGGTGGTGTAATGACTCTAAAAAACTATACCAGGTCAACTGATGGATTTGTCTATCGTTGTGGAATATGCTGGAAGCGAGTTAGTATAAGAGAGGGTAAACTGCTAATTTTAATATTTCGTAGGAACTTTTTGTGCTAGGTCGCATCTCTCCCTAACCCAGATTTTGTGTATCTGCGACTACTGGGTATTGAAGCAGCCGGTGAGAGCCGCAGCTGCCGAGACGGAGAACAGCCTTGTCTCAACAGTTCAGTGGTACCAACACTGCAGAGACATCGCCTCATGGAAAATGGAGAGAACTACTTCGTTGTTAGGCGGGGACGACGTAGTAGTGCATGTGGATGAGACTGTGTTGGTGAAGAAGAAATACAGCCGTGGTCCTCAAAGAGCGAACAGCATTTGGGTCATAGGTTTATACGACACTTCCCTCCGAAAAGGATTTGTTGATAGAATAGCAGACAGGAAGGCGACTACTCTGATACCTATTATAACGCGACTTGTCAAACGGGGATCAATTGTACATACCGACGAGTGGAAAGGTTACAATTCATAGTCATCTCTGGGATACATTCATCACAGAGTGGACCACTCCAGTGATTTCGTGGATCCAGTTACAGGGACTCATACAAATTCCATTGAAGGATTTTGGAGTCGATTGAAAAATAGAGTAAGGGCTATAAATGGATCTCAAAAGGATCTCATTTATAGTCATTTAGATGAATATATGTATAGAATGTGGTGTGAGTTCTCTATTGACAGTCTGATGTTGAATTGGGAGATGTTTCTGTCCCATGTTCGGGAAAGATACCCCTTGTAACCGTTTTATCCTTTTTTATGCATTTTTCTATACATGTGCGTTTCTACTTATCATAAATGCTTCTTTCATGTGATTGGTCCATTCAAGGTCGTTTGCTGATTGATTGTTACTGGTGTCGAAAGTTTAACTTTGCTCAGTTTTATACTATTGTAGAGGTAGAAGACAAGAGTCTTGGCAAAGGAATTCCTATTTGCAATTTGTTATATCTATGTAGCCAAACTATGTATGCCTTATCTCCTGAAATTGTCATTTGCACAGATCTTCCGTGTTGTGCTAATTCTGTCGTCCCTTCGAATTGTGTATGTTTCTTTGTCCTCCTTTTCGTGTTTCCCATGTTTTTCCGCAACGCTAAATCATTTGCTTTCTCTTTGACATCAAATCTATCTCCCTCCTATTTGATGTTTCTTTGCCGATGAATATCTCTTTATATACTACTGATAAATCTTATCAGTAGCTTGCCACACTATGTTTACATTTTGGCATGAAACCAACAATACAAATACCCGGCTCGTTTGTCAACTCATGATGAAATCCTGCAACCAATCGAACAAAATTCCCTACAAAACCAATACTGTGCGTCGGTGGCACAGTGGTTAGGACTCTCGCCGACCATGCACATGGTCCGGGGTTCGATCCCCTTCCGACGCACACCCGATATCTATGGTCGGCCTGCGAAATTTGGGCTACCGATATCCATGCTGAAAATGCTATACTTGTACTGAAAATACGGTGTGGCATCAAGCTGTAATCAAAAAATAAAATAAAAAATATTCGAAAATTAATCACAGCTTATCAAATAGCATCAGCAACAAAATCGATATTCTTTCTTAATCAAAAGTCATTGATATCTAACCTGGATACTATTCCATAAGGAAACGTAAAATAAGATAAAATTCCTGTATGATTTGACTTCACTTTATTATAAACATTTGCACCACAAAAACCTGTTAGTTTCTCATTACTTTCGTAACAAACGAACGAAGAAACAAACATACAAACAGAAAATAAAATGTTAAAGGTCAACCTTATTTCTTAATCCTAGACAGAGATGGGAATTTTATTCAAGCCCTTTTAATTTTCAATGAATTTCTCATCGGAAACAAAATTGGTTGTGTACTTTTAAACTTAATTCGGGCAATGATTATGATAATTTCAAAGAGTTGGTTTGTCTGAATTTGATTAATTTTCCAAGTTTAACCACAGAGGATTGATTTCAGTTAGAGAAGTAATGAAAGCCAGCACGGAGTACTGGACAGCTGCCTCAACCGAGTTTGGGATACGTCGGCTGTACGCATCCACCGCTAGGGGTCGAACCTAGGACCTTCCAGTTACAATGCGAGCCAGCCAGTGGGATCCGAGTCCAGAATGACCAGCCCATTTATTTTAACTCCTACTAAATGAATTGTTGGTCGTTTATTTTGATTACCTCCATACGTCAGCTGTATTTAAAAACTCGGTTGGTTAGGCTATTATTATATTGAGTATTTTGGCCATTATCCTACATATACACCTTCATTCACGTAAATAACATTCGGCGGGCAAGTACAGTTTGACCTTGGAAAGATTAGAATAATCTGATTGGTTCATACGTACACAGAAATATTATTCGTTAAGTTCATTCACTTCTATTCTGCTTATTGGACACGTTGTGTATTGATTTTTACTGACCTATGCATCATATAATATACTTGATATTCTTAATATTACTTCGATAAATAAACCTAGCTAGAATGTTGAGGATGTGACATTTTTCTGGTTTGCTTTTTTATATCTCATATGAAAGAAAAGGCGTTCAGCCAAGAGTTAGTTATTTCGGCGATATCATTCTTAAGCTGTACAATCGCGTATATATACAAGGTAAATTGTCTTAGCAACAAAATAAATATTTCCAAAGATGTGCCACTACAATTGTAAATTCATTCTAGATAACAAATTCAGTAATGTAGAAAGCTTTAATCGGTTAGAACCTAGCGCAAGATAAAATAAGTAAATTGAATAAATTCATATAACTGACGAGTTGGGTAGAATTCAATTAAATTTGGACCAAATTTGACAGCGTCGATATCATGTCCGTAGTCCACAAGGTGCTTTGTTATTGAACTGTTTGACACACTTTGACCTCAGCTATTTTCATCCACCCTGGCAAATGCTCCAGCACGCGAGTAGACAATCGCCCTTCTGTACGACCTATGTATTTTCTTCCTTCCACAAAAGCACTCAAACTGGTATATGCAGTCTGAAGTGTCGAGGCTTGGTGACTGGTCATTCCCAGATTGTTGAAGCACTCGATTGGTGGTGTTAAGGAAGGAGAGTTTTGCAGCATAATACGTTCTTCTGATAACTTTTTAGAGTCTTCGTTCGACTACCCCTTGTACATCATCTCCATTGAATGGCAAATTGATATAGACAGATTTCTTTGGAACTCTTTGGATAGTTTTGCTGGAGCTCATTTCTTTAGAATATTTATTAGTGATCTCAGGATATCCATTCTTAGATAAAATATCCTTCATAGTCTTTATTTCATGCTCACTTGTACTGTCAGATCAAATATTTTGTGCTCTATTGAACAGTGTTCCAACTAAGTTCGTTTTATGCTGGATTGGAGCAAAACTTTTGAAATGTACATTCTGTCCTATCCTTGAAGACTTTCAGAATATAGATCTTTCGATTGTGCCATCAGTCCTTCTCACTAAAGAAATTTCTAAGCAACAGATCGTTTATTGAGAAAATCAACAGATATTTATAGTTTTTTCTATAGTTTGGTTTGTAAGGATTAGTTATGTTTTACGAGTTGATCACGGACTGATATCAGTTAGAGAACCATTGAAAACCAGGGAGTACTGGACAGCTGCTGTTTCATCCTAGTTTGGGAATCATCGGCAGTACGCACCCACTGGGATTCGAACCCAGGACCTTCCGGTTACAAGGTGAACTAGCTCGTATACCATTCAGCCACTGGGACCCGATTCAATGGCTCATGAATTCTAACTTCTACCAATTCGTGATTTTAGCGCGACCCCAACTATTGTCGTTGGTGGGACATCCATCCACACACGTGACTTCTAATTGGACCTCACTGGTCACGACTTCTCACTAGAACTCTAGGAAGCTCCAACCTGTAGCAAGTCACTAGCGAGCATCAGAATAATTTTCTATAGTTTGGTTTGTAAGGATTAGTTATGTTTTACGAGTTGATCACGGACTGATATCATGAGCCATTGAATCGGGTCCCAGTGGCTGAATGGTATACGAGCCAGCTTGCCTTGTAACCGGAAGGTCCTGGGTTCGAGCCCTGGTGGTGGGTGCGTACTGCCGATGATTCTCAAACTAGGATGAAACAGCAGCTGTCCAGTACTCCCTGGTTTTCAATGGTTCTCTAACTAATATCAGTCCGTGATCAACTCGTAAAAGATATTTATAGATTTTTATTTACATTATTATTCGTTCTTATTAGCAGAGAAACAACGTCTTCTGATTGTTTGTTTTCTTGCTGGAGGTTATCCTGTACTGCTTGTGACCGTTTCCCAGAAAGTCAAGCCATATATTTGCGAATCGTATCTGCACACGTTAAGTCTATTGTGATTGGTTGGCAATTTCCTCAGGGTTAAGCTTTGTTATTGATTTTTTCCCATGACCCCGATTCGGGAAGTAAACATTGACGTAAATTGCTGTCTACAATCTTGGTTTATTCGCGGCCAGCTTTCACCCCAGAACTACATTCTGAGAATTCCACAGTACTAAAAGAACTGTTCAGAATGAAGTTGTTATTAATAATAATAATAATAATAATAATAATAATTGCCCCTCTGTAGGATGATCCAAGTAAAATTCCATCACAACTTTGAGGCATGTTTACAGGATTACCGCTTTATGATTAGTATTATTATCATCATCATCTTTATTCCGTTGGATTCCAAGTGGAACTTAGGACTACAGGAGTACATCTCTACTTCACCCTGTTCTGAATGATCCTTTCTAGATGACTTCATGACTGCCCACAAACTTCTGTCTACTCCATACCACCCTTGGATGCCTGACTCATCTCTTCCTACTCGTGTTCCACACGAGGAACAGGCTGCCATTCATGTTACTTAAAGGGCCTCTTCAGAGTGTGTCCAGTTCATCTCTTTTTCCTTCAGCAATTTGACGATTAACACTGGTCTATTTTGGTGGCCTGTTTGAAACTTGGGCTGCCGAAAACTTCCATCAATATAGTGCATATGTTTTCTTTTACTCAGTTTGTTTAAATCTAGTAAAATATAACTTCTAATAGTATTGTTATTTACTCTGACGAGTATTTAAAATATTTTCAACCTACTGATTCGCAAGTTCCTACTAAAAATAAGAAGTATTATCCTGGATGGCAACTTAACTCAATACATGGAATAACTATTCCTTAATGGTGTCCTTGGTTCAATAAATGTACTCTTAAACTTTCTATAATTGACATTCAACAAAATATCGTCTATTTCTTGAAGGAGAAAAAGAAGAGAAATCATCTGAATAGATTACGGTTCCCACTTCACGTAAGATAGAACTGTGTCATACGATCTGTTGTCAATTAATGTTATATTTGAAGATTGTTATTTCTGGACTGCTAATTGGTAATGACGTTAATGAACTCGACTGGTACGCTAATATGCCTATTTGCCCGTTGTACCTTCCGATCCACTGAACCACGTAAGTATCAAAAGACAAAGGCTGGTCTGTGACTGTAAGATGCTGTACTGTACATTTATTAGGAAAACGACACATGATATTTATAAATTTTCTTTACAATAAGTTGGCTCACAACTGTGAGAAATGATTGATCGCATAATCAGTCTCAATATGTGTGAGAAAGCATCAAATAGTCTTTTATGCAGGATACTATCAAAGATCTTGGACGAAGAGAAAATATCATGCAACAAACTCTGCTGAAAATGTTGTACATTAAATAAACATTGTTTAGAATAAAGCTATTACGATTACTATTGTTTACACCTTTATTATATAAATAGTTGAGTACTTTTCACTTCTCCATTAGGCAAAAAGCATCAATACCTAATAACATACTAACAATTAATATCAATATATCTCACTTCTGATCTCAATTTTAACAAAAAACAGTTGACCTTTGGTAGTACAGCGGTACAGAATATTCGCCAGCCACGCATGTGATCCGGGGTTCGATCCTCAGACGACGTCTCACTCCTTTAACTCACTCAGTATGAAATATGACCAGTAAAGAGAGAAGGTTTGGCATGAGGCTGGCGACCCTCCCCTTTCCTTAAAAATAAGCACCATTGCTATGGAAAATTCAAACCATCAGCTTGAAGGCCTATGTCCCACTAAGAACGTAAAGGAATAAATTAAAATAAGTAATAATAGTAGTATCAATTTATGAAATGAAAAAATGAAAGAAGCGTATTCGATTCCCTACTTAGTACTCCGATAAGAATAAAGACTTCTTCAAATGACTGACGGACTCACTGTTTTCAAAGTAGAAATTTGCACAGATGTGGACTGGTTCCAGTTGCCGCATTCCATGTAGCACACAGAGCAAAAGAGTAAAGAGAGACTGAAAAGAGAGATGGAGGCAATAAACGGAAATATGAGGCAAAAAGAATAGTGATATGCAAGATCAATAGAGCTCTACTGGATATGATAAACCACAAAGAGTGAATGAATCTGTACCAGTCGTTGGCAACGATTTTGAGCCATATCACCAATTGCCTCCAGCCGCCATCATTGGCTTTTACCGTCCCGAGGACCTCAACTAGTTAGTCAGGAAGTCTACATCTTCTTACGTGGCTGGTTGGCTGGATTAAACTAACTGTTGTGGATTTATTTGATTGACTGGTGAAGCCACAGTATCGTTTGACCACCACTAGCCAACGCTTTTCCAGCCTGAATCATCCTGTGTCAGCTAACATTGTCCATCGAGGAAGGCGATGGCTAGGTATGCGTAACACATATCCTAACTATCTCAATCAATCCATGTACCTTCACAACCTTGTCGATTGATTTCCTCTCGAACTCACACATCACTAGACTGTGGCCTAACCTCAATAAAGCTCACCTTATTATACCACTTAACACGAGAGATAGAACGCAGACAGGCACATATGACCAAGGACAGACAGCTAGCCAGGCTTTCTTTGTCTTCCACTTCTAATGGGGCAATGTCACACAGCCAGCCATAAAGAAGGACAGAGTGAACTGCTGAGCAGTACACAAGCTCTTTGGTCGACAGCCAGTTGGATATCACATCAACGCCAAAGATGGCATAGGTTGGTAGGAAAATGCCAAACGAGCCTTCTCATATCCGTGCGGAAATTTCCTCAGCTATCTCATGAAATGATGAAATGATTTCAACACTTCTAACGGAATATGAGGTTATCTCAAATACGCTGACAGATTTTTCGAGTAATTAGCAGAAATTATGAAATTTGAATTTTTAAAAATAAACCTTTAGTTCGTTGGCCTCCTGCACTTATCACGTCTTCTATTAGTGAAATATCCTACACCAGAAACACTACACGAATTAGATGAATATTTTTGTGACATCTTTCTTTGTGTGAAAAAAATAATTTCTGTGAACTAAGCTACCATGCACACAATAAAGGTCTAATCGGAGTCATTATTACTATGAGGTGACCTGATTACTCTGAAAGCTGTAAAAAAAAACACTGAGAAATTCACGTCTTCCGTTAGCATAAATATGATAAAAAAAGTTCAAAATGTCAAGAAATATCAAATTAGACCTAACTCGTACCCTATTGGTTAATTTTATATTATTATTATTATTGTTCCCTTGGGTTCCTAGTGGAACATAGGGCTTCAACTGCACGTATCCATTTGCTTCTGTCTTCTGCTGTACTTTTCACCTGCGTCCATGTTAGTCCATACTGTTTCAACTCCCTTTCACACGATCTCCTCCATGTCACCCTTGGACGTCCCACTCGCTGCTTCCCTTTCGGGTTTCACTAGAGCTATGGCCTGACGCGCGATGTCACCCAACGGCCTCCTCAGAGAGTGTCCAATCCATCTCCACTTTCTCCTGCATATTTGTTGGGCGATTAGTTCTTGTTTTGTTTGTTCCCATAGTTTCTTGTTGGTGATTCTTTCCGGCCATCTGATCTTCAGTATAGAGCGAAGACAGTTGTTGATAAAGGTCTGCAACAGGCTGTTGGAAATATTCTTTGTGACCCGCCACGTTTCTGATCAGTATAGCAAAACTGACTGACTTGACCTTCGTATTGAAAATCCGAATCATTTTGTTGTTGATGCAGGCTGAGTGATGAAGATTTCCAGATTGGTTTCAGGTTGATGAATGTGTTTCTCGCCTTCCCGATTCTCGACGTGACATCCTCGTCCGTTCCTCCTGTAGTTGAGACAGTGCTCCCTAGATAAGTGAATGAAGTAACCTCTTTCAAATCCCTCCCATTGATGGTGATTGGCGCTGGATGTTGCTATTGTTGTTGTTGTTGGTTGGTTGGTTATTTTCATAACCTCCGTCTTGTCTATGTTCACCTGGAATCCTGCCTTTGCTGCTTCTTCGACCAGTTTGTCGATTTTCGCTTGTAAGTCTTCGATTTTGTGTGACGTCAAACATAAATCATCCGTGAAATCCAGGTCTTCTAGGTTCTTCATTTCACTTCTCCGATTCCAGCGAAAAATAGGGTTATTGTTTGTACTTTTAGAATTTTTAATATGTTTGTGCGTTGAAGTTTTTGTAGCAATTTGGTTAAGTTTTGGGGGTGGAGTTGCTAGCACCACGCCCCAACCCTCCCTCTTTATCCGGGCCTGGGAACGACTAGAATACTAGTAACCTAGTAATCTAGGCGAGGTTATTGGTTAATTTAACTATGTAAAATAAGAAGAGGCAATCTGTCAGGCGAAAAGAAACTAAATTAATCTATATGAACTGCAATCAGGATTTGATCGAATCGTTCCAAAATAATTGGACGCCGCCGAGTGAGAAGTAGACATATATGTAAAAATTATGTTTGTAAAATCTCAGCGAAATTGAAATGAGTAATTCCAATGTTTCCTGCGTTCGACAAGCTGGTCCGAACTTCTTCAGGGAAAAATAATCGAAATAAAAATAACAGAGGCTTATATATTAAATGGATAAGACTTGTTTTTAAAAACGTTGTACGATCGTATGAGTTATGAAACAGGTATCAAAATATGATAATAAACAAAACTGCATAAACTGTGATCAACATTTGACCTAAGACTTTTGACAAATATTAGTCTATTTTTCTAAAACACTTTAAACAAAGAAAACAACCAGATGGCAAACATAAAATAAACATTTTCAGAAAGCCGACACATTCGAACAGACACCTAGACTACAACTCAACACATATACCTATACCACCAAGAGTGATTGTGGCCAACAATCGGATTTACAGAGCCAGACGTCTAGTTACTGAGACGGTAGGAAACAGTAGGGAACTACAATTGGTTCAGTCCACTTTTGATTCAAATAATTTCCTCAAAGACTTCATAAAAAGATATTTAATAATAATAATAATAATAATCTACTTTATTCCAAAACAGACAGTACTTATAATACAGAATGGAATTCTCAGCATTTGTCACAATATTGCGTATGATTTACTTAAAATATAAATAAAATTAAAAATTAAAACAAAATTAACCAGAGGAATTTGTCCGCGTTTACGATATAAAGTCAAAAATATCGGAAGCACGAATTGAGAATATTAAATATAATAATAATAATAACAGTGAGTTCGTTTCAAACAGTATTGTCGATTCAGTTTGGAAATTTTAGCATGTTATAGAGTATTGAATTTAATGTTTTGTTGATATAATATGGTGAGGGGAAATACAAAATTAACACTTAGAATACAGCTTAAATGATGTTCACACTTATGAGAAAATCAATAAAAATAAAAACAAAAAATTGAGAGGATTACAAATATAAGAAGAACAATAACAATAAAGGTTGATGTTGTAAGGGTGGAGGAAATGGTTTATTTACTAGTGCAAAGAAAGTGAGTTAGTTCATGCCTAACACTATTTTCATCACATAAAGTACGTGCCGTCAAATGTGGTACAGTGGAATTTGTATAGTCAGACGTACTTGCATACAATCTTCTGAAAAGACTTCTTGTGTTACCTGAGGAGACACAAGGTTAGAGCTGTGGGTGCTGCTGTGGATGCTCACAGTCTGACAAAATTCCTTTAGCGAATTTGTTGCATGAAATCAAGTGCCCATCAATGACAATGTCAACGATATAGCCCAAATGGGATACCACTCGCCCTACTGACAGTCTTCAGAGTTCTATGAAGTATGACATAGTCTTTTTTAAGCAATCCAGGGGAAAGAATAAGGGTGAACAGTAAAGAAGAATAGTTAGGATGCACGAGTTGACAAACTGTAAGAGGAGGAGGGGTTGGGTTATGCCTGAGTGCATTAACTTCTTAATGTAAAAAGATAGACGAAATATTCTTTTAGAAATCGCTAAGACATGAGATCAAAAGAAAGAATTAATCCAATATACTTAACTTCAGACTTGATTTCTATATCAGTATCATCAATTTTGCAGGGGTCATAGGAACCAACAGCTTCATTCAATAATCACGCGGTTTGTTTAAACCTTGGGCTACCAAAATTTTCCGTCACTTTGAAATGTGAATACAAGCATGAATCGAAACCTGTTGCTAAGACTTTGATTAGTGCAGTACTGATTCCTTACAGCGAAGAAACATCGGATGAGATAAAGCGAATCCCTAACAGTCATGACACAAGAGTGTATTTTCATGCAACTAACACCTCACGTTCATCACTGGTGAAGGTTAAGGATAGAATAGAAGAAAATAACCAACAGAATTGTGTGCACCAGATCAGTTGTGGGGACTGTGACACCGTATTTGTAGGAGAAAATTCCAGACAGGCAAATATATATAAGAGTGGAGGAGCATAAACAATGTCTGAAGGTGGTTGCAAACACCTCTGCAGATTTGAAGAAGAAGATAAAAAAGATTGGAGATTGTACTACAGTCAATCGGAATGGGACACAAGATGAACTTTGATAGGACGTAGGTTCTACAGAAATGTTTTGGTTCGTATAAAGAAAGGCTAACTGACTGCAGAAGTCCTACATATCTGGATGAATCCCAACAGTCTGAACAGACGTGAAAGTGTGATGTTAGCTGATGCATGGCAAGTTCTGATTAGTAAATAAAAATGGATATGTATCACTAATTAACCATACTTGGTCTAGATTCCTGATTGTCTTCTTATAGAGAGGCTAACAAATGTTTTACATCTGTTTACCCATACATACACACATCATTGCATACCGCCTATACACACATGTATCTCTCACATTCAGTTATCCACGACCAGGAACTTTAGTCGAACGTAATCACAAAAATTCTGATGCGAAAGTACACACTGTTTACAGTGTTTAACGGAAGTAGACTAAGATATGTCAGTCTGAGGTGAAATTTTGATCACAGTTCATGAAATATATATATAAACCTTTGTTACATTAATTCCGATTAATTTTCCTGAAGAAGTGCGGACAGATTTCTGAAAGGAACGTTGGAATCACTCATTTCAAGTTCACTCAGATTTTACAAATATCATTTTGAGAAACTAAATTTATGGCTTACAGGATTTCATCATGAGCTGACATCGGTTAGAGAACCATTGAGAAACTAGTACTCGATTACTGGACAGCCAGCTGTTTCGTCAGCCTAATGTGAAACTCCCGACCGATAGCTGGGTTAGAAAAGGTCGACCCCAAAAATTGTACATCCCGACTTCCCCTACAGTCGTCCGTAACCGGCGGTAAGTTTACTAATACGGAGCCAATCCCAGAAACCAATTCATACAGGCCGTGTGTGTTGGCTGGCCTCAAGCAGCTGCCCCCTGGGCTCTGCGGTCACGCAACACTAACCCTCTTTCTGTTTCAGGTACCGAAGAATCAATCAATTCCCACGGTGTGGGCAGCCGGGAAGCAACAACCGCCCACACACTTCCAAAAGCACACAGACAGATGTGAAGCTCTTCATCAGTACGCTCCCATTCCATTGCCAAAGTTCGAACTCAGGGTCTTCCGATTACAAGACGAGCTACCTAGCTCGTAGACCATTAAGCCGCTGAGGCCCGCCAATCCAATGCTCAGCAAGCCCATGAATTCCAACTACTCCCAGCTGGTTTTCCAATGCTTCTCTAACCCATGTCAGCTGATGATGAAATCCTGTAACCAAGCAAATCTAATCCCTGAAAACCAACACTTGACTTGAATATCAATTTGATTCTCACTAGCGACTGGCCCTATTCAGGTAAGCAGTTACCTGGGTTCTAGTGAGAAGTCGTGACCAAACAATGGGATGCAAAAGGTTGGGTGTGAAGACAAATACTCGCCATCGATGACATTGGTTAGTGCCAGTCGCGCTATCACGTGAGTGAATTGGCAAAGGCAAAGTTCAACAATAGCGTCCCAGGAGTGCGAACGCACGAGTGACCTTCAGCTGACCAACCATAAAAATGAGGAATGTTTGCTCAAAAAATGATGTATATTGACAAGAAAATGCTTGAAAACACATCATTAAACAGGTTATCTTTCTCTGACATGGCTTAAAAATACGTTCTAGTTGTGGTGAAGTTCAACAGTAGAGTCCCAGGATTGGAAATGTTCCAATGTCCTTGTGAATGTTCCAATGACCCTGAACGCATGCTAGTCATTGGTTGAGGAAGCTCACCATTATTCTAGCGCGAATAATTGTGCGTACTGGTAAGTGACACTGAATTAATTGTCTTCTAGGAACTTTCTTTGAAAAGTTGAAACTGTCTATGATGAATATCTTGTTTTTGTCCAATTACTGGGTGCCAGAGCGAATAACGTTTGGGTTTTAGGAATTTATGACACCTAGATTCGCAAAGGATTTATGGAGCTGATTCTAGATAGGAGTGCTGATACACTCCTCCCTATTATTCAGCGTCTCGTCTTACCAGGCACCACCATTCACACAGATGAATGGGCGGGATATAGCCAATTATCACAATTGGGATATATATATCCCAATGTATATATACATCATAGAGTGAACCATTCGAATGATTTCGTCGACCCTGTCACCGGTACTCATAATAATTCCATCGAAGGTTTCTGGGGTAGACTGAAAAATAGAATCCGAGCTATCAACGGATCACAAAACGAAGTCATTTTCAGTCATTTGGATGAATACATGTGTAGAAATTGGTTTAATTTCGAAACTGAAACTCGTATTAATAGTTGGAACATTTTTTTAACTCATATTAGAGAAAAGTACCCTGTTTGATTCTTTTCATGCTTATTTATGTAAAAATACGTAAAATTTTATGCAAAAATCATCCCTTTTTCTGATTGGTTGGTTCAAGGTCACTTGTGCGTTCGTTCCTTGGGACTCTATTGCAGAACTTTGCCCTAGTTGTGAGGAGGAGTATCAGTTGCTAAGTTAGACTAGTTTCTCTACGTGTATTCACCGGGATGACTACAGATAAAGTGTTTTTGTGAATCATTTATCTCTCTCATCCTGCTTGCAGTCTCCCCCAAAAGCCCTCGGTTGATATATTATGGTTTCCAGAAAGAGGATAGACGACCACTTACCAGGAAAATGTGGATAATAAAAATTAAAAATAAATGACATCAACTATAAATCTATCCCTAACTGTAACCATAAGCTTAGTCCTGACCCAAACACTAAACCTAACCTCAATCCTAACCCTTATTCAAACCGTAATTCTGACCCTAATGCTAACTATAATCCTGATCCTAATCCTAACCCTAACGAGCTATTAACACATTGTCCAAACAGTACTTAAAAACGTGATCCGGGTGAAATTTCCTCCTCTCTCGGTGAATACCGTTGATATTTCAGCTATGATAATGACAGACACCGTTAGCCAACGACTAGCATGCGTTCAGGGTCACTGGGGCGTTCACACTCCTGGGACGCTATTGTTGAACTTCACCTTGGCAAAAGTTGAAATTCATGAACTAGCCGTTGGATTAGTGGGTCCCAGTGGCTTAATCGTACACGAGCTCGTCTTATAACTGGAAAGTTGTGGGTTTGAACCTTGACAGTGGGGTGGGTGCGTGCCGGAAGAGTCCCACACTAGGACAAAACAGCTGTCCAGTACCCTTCAGGCGTTTTCTTTTTACAGTCAATGATCTCAAAATGATGTTAGCCAGTTACAATACTATTCGTAAAAAATTATATTTGTTCAACGTTTTGTTCAGCAAACTGTTCCTAACTATTCTGTCAAATCTTGACTATAGATCATATGAACAACACTATTCGTTGTGTAAAACCAACCGACTTGAACATCTCAACCTCTAAGGTATTGAAAATTATCTTATTTGCAAAATGCCTGTGTCTGATTGACTATTTGGGCGTTAACATTCTCGCAAAATAACTCTACATGGATAGTACGGTACACTGATGCACTTAACATAGACAACATTCATCAACCATAACGAACTATGCGATGAATCTTGCCCAATATTTCGTGATTTTTACTGTCATCTCAAGGTCATATACTACACGCACGCACACACACACGTGAGTAGACATTCATGACTAGTTAAGTAGTTATCGTGATTAATAACAAGCGATATGTCAGTGGTGCAATATGATTCTACTTAATGATCGCATACAGACAGGCCAACGACTGTAAGCTATTTAACTTAATTTTTTGACCAATCAGAAGCGAGTAGAAGGAACTCAATGGCATGTAAGAAATTTGACAAAGTCAATTGGTGGATAATGGGCTTTTTTATTGATCAATTTCATGAGTGTGTGCGTATGTGTGTGTAAATGTGTATATGGATTTTTGACCGCTTTTGTATACCTACCTACCTATACATGCATCAGGTGACTACTACTATCTCTCCATTTGTGATTGAACTGGATTTTCTCAGTGCATTTTAATCAGCATTAGTTGGTCGTTGAGGTGGTGAGTGTTTCCAGTTTATTATTTGTCGTCAAATTGGCTAGTCGGCTTTAACACGCTCTGAGAATGAATATTTGTAATTTAGCAATCTGAGATCGTGTTTAGAGCTGGTTATCCATTTTGTGAGCATCAATTGTACTCAATGAAACTTGATTGGAATTATTTCTTCTTCTTCGCTTTGTTCAAGTTTGACCATGGATTGAAAGCATCAGTTAGAGAACCACTGAAAGACAGCCGGGGAGTACTGGACATCTCTTTCGGTTAGTCTTGTTTTGGAGACATCGGCAATACACACCCTATGGAGTTCCAAACTCAAGCAGGACCTTCCGGTTACAAGACAAACTTGTAGCCATTCAGCCTCGGGGACTCGACTGGCTACAGGACGCAGTTTCCTGGAATTCAAGTGAGAAGTCATGACGAATGAGGTCCATCCTGTCGACGGTGAGGACAAATGCTCGTCAGTGGTCACATTGGCTGACTAGTGGCAATCGCGCTAAAAATCACGAATTGGTAGAAGTAAGAATTCATGCACTGGCCTTTGAGGAGTTGGGTCCCAGTGGCTGAATGGTCTGCGAGCTCTTTCGCCTTGTAAACGGAAGGTCCTGGATGGGTGCGTACCGCCGATGACTCCCAAACTAGGCTGACGAAACAAGTGGCTGCCCAGTAGTAGTCCAGCGTCAATTTTTAATACTTCTCTAACTGATATCAATCCATGGTGAAACTTGATAAACAAATCAAATCTTGGAATTATTTCTGTTTTAGCGAAGTCAGGATTTATATAACAGCCGGCGCGGCAGATAAGCCTTGACTACCAATTGGAGCTTTCCTTAGTATAACCAAATGAAATTATTTAATTCAATTTTAAATTTTCCCGTCAACTGATTGATTGATTGGACCGAAGTGCTCGGTCTACTCAGGTTGGCATGTCGGCTCCTCCTTTTGCAGATGATTCGACGATGTCTGGGCATGTAATTAGAGGTTAGTTGGTGGATGGTGATTAACAGTGGGATCCAGGATGCGCATTTCGTCCCATTCACGTCTCGTTAACTGGGAATGCAGGTTCACCCAGTTAACGAGACCTGAATGGGACGAAATGCGCATCCTGGATCCCACTGTTAATCACCATCCACCAATTAACTTCAAATGCAATTATGTTTTCTGTTTTTCACTTTACTTAACTAGTTCTAGGAATATCGGGAGACGGATTTATGTATAAATAATGGATTAATTGAAATTACTAAAACATACATATGCGGAGAAATCTTGGTAACAGGTAGTTTAAGCAATGGAATCAGAAATATAAACGAATTTTAAAACAGTATTATCTACAGTTGTGGCATGTGTTACTGATAAGATTGTGTAAGGTCAGCGGTAAAGTTGGTGGAGCTGCTGGCTACGGTTTAGTTTCGTTAAAATTATGCATTATTACGAATTGTATAACTGGATTTATTAGTGTTCGGGAAGCTTTTATGAAGAGTTTATGCGGTATATTGACACCACTCCTATCACATTCAATTGTAGAAAATATCCAACATCTCTGGTATCAAATCTCAGGTATCAAATATATATTACCACAGGCCTCGAAATATTTTGGGACTCTTCAAAAGTCAAAGGCCACTCCAGTTCACCTAAATCAACGGCAAAGTTAAACTCTAAGCACCTCTAACTACTAATCAGCGAACGACCCTGAACGCACCAACGCATCACGTGAAGGAGGCCATTTGTGTGTATGGAACACATATGTATTTATGAAAAAATTGCACGAAAACTGTATAAAAGTGTTATAGAGAATACCTTCCTCTCACATGTGATAAAAATAGCTCCTATTTTTAGGTTGGAGTATCAACAGAGTGTAGTTCCATTGTGGGTAATATTTGCTTGGATAAAGTCTCATGGTGTTATATAGTAATATTTACTGAGCAATAAATTGTGCTCGAAATGTGGTCATCAGTAAATATTACTGTATAACACGCCGTGAGACTTTATCAAAATAAATTTTAACCACAATGGAATTATACTCTACCGCCACAGTGCACAAGTTCTATTCTTATATCAACAGAGTAATTTAACCACGTTTTATGCATGTAGTTATTTGGGTCTTCTAAGTCTAACAATAACGCTAATCTTTCCTGAACCTAACTCAAATGTGAAAATATCCCTAAACTAACTGTAATCTAACTCGAACCATCCCTAATGTCGCCTTTATTAGGTTAACCTAACCCTAACTTGTCCTTGACTTAAAGAGTAACTTAATCCTTCCCAAACCTAAGCTGAAACTTGCTAGATATCCCATTTACTAATATGACACTTCGATGAGTATATTTTATTGATGATGACAATATTATTTGCCAGGTTTCAATAACTTGTTCAGTGAGTGTTTCAAGGTCATCGGTGCGGTCGCATTCCATTGGTAGTTACTGGTGCTCGAAGTTTAACTTAGCCCTATATATTTATCAATTCTATGTTACTTGGTGCGTCGGTGGCATAGCGGTTAGGACGCTCACCGACCATGCACATGGTCTGGGGTACGATGCCCGGCCGACGCACTCCTTTACCTCGCTAAGCCAGTAATAAGACTGGTAAAGAGGGAAGGTTGGCTAGGCATGAGGCTAGCGACCCCATGCTGTAAAATTAAACACTGCTACAGAAACTTCAAGCCACTAGCTTGAGGCCCTATGTTCCACTGGGAACGTGAAGGAAAAAATGTTACTTGCCTAATATTCCGTTTAGTGGTGCGTATTGTATCTTAATGATACTTTTGTAAGATGTAATCTGTCGGTATAATTAATTCAATGTAATCTAAAACATTTTTAAAAATTATATTTCAACTGAATAAAAATGCCCATTAAAAATTTTTCAAATGAGTACTCTTTTCGATAATTTCATCATCAGGCTCTACATTTATTTGTACATTATAGTGAGTGGATGAATTAGTGTTATGAACAACATTAATATTTAAATAACATCGAATCAATAATATTGATAAATGACAGCTGAATAGCATCAACATAAGATAAGCTGAATGTCAGAAAAATTAGGAAAGATAATATTATAAATTCATGAATTTATAGTCTCTACTGAGACCGGCCAGGGCAGTAGTAGGGGCACAGAGCACTGGTTGTTCGAGGCGAATTGCAATAGCCTCTACTGTTTGGAGCATGCAGTGCTTCGATGATTTTGGCAATTCATTACGCACCCGGTAGATGATGATAGAGAAGGATTCTTCTACGCTGGCTGGGTTTGTGGCCAGTTTGCACCAGATAGTACAATACCGAACTGTTAATGGTTTTCACCACACCTTTACCTAGCCATAGTGGGAGATAGTCTCGAGCGACCACTAAAAATCAAGTTCCTAGAGCAACGGCCAATATAACTCGCTCCATCACAAGCGCAGTTGAATTGGTAGATACAATTGGAAGTGGCTAGCTAGTCTAGGTACTTCATCTTTCAGTCGAGGTAGCACCATCGGTCTTGTAGAGAATAATACGTGTAGTTCGCCGCCAGCATTAAAAGTTCTTTGAACTGATTTTCTTAATTTCCTCTTAATTATCTCACTTGGTTTATCGCCCTTGAATTGCAGTCGTATATAAAGTGGCTTCCTGTTTATATATATAATTATTATTGTTTCCTTTAATTCCTAGAGGAACATAGGGCTTCAGCCGCGCGTATCCATTGCGTTCGATTCTCTGCTAGAGTTTTCACCTGACTCCAAGTCTGCTCACACGCTTTCATCTCCTCTTCACATGACCTCCTCCAAGTCACCCTTGCACTGACGACAAACTCGCCGCTTCCCTGTCGGGTTCCACTCGAGCAATGGCTTGTCTAGTGATGTCATTTGATGGTTTCCTCAGAGTATGGCCAATCCATCTCCATTTCCTTCTGCATATTTGTTTCACAATCGGTTCCTGCTGGGTTGGTTCGCTCCCAGAGATCTCTGTTGCTGATCTTTTCTCACTAGCCATCTGATCTTGAGTGGTATTGAGCGAAGACAACTGTTAATGAAGGTCTGTATTTTGTTTGAGGTGCTCTTTATGACGCGCAGTGCAAGTCTTTGATCCGTATAGTAGCACCGACTGACTTCAAATTGGAGTTGAAAATCCGGATCTTATTTTTGATGCTGAGTGTTGTTGACCTCCACGCAGACTTGAGAGTAGTGAAAGCTTGTCTTGCTTTCCCGATTCTTGCTTTGATATCCTCGTCAGTTCCGTTCGCCTGTAGTTGAAACGATGCTTCCCAGGTAGGCAGATAGGTGAAGGAGGTTGCTTCTTTCAAAATTTCTTCCATTTATGCTGATTGTTGTCTGTTGTTGTCGTTGTTGCTGTTGGTGGTGTTGTCCAGGAATCTTCATCACCTCTGTTTTCTCTATGTTCACCTGAATTCCTATATATATATATATATATATATATATATATATATATATATATATATATATATATATAAAATCTCAGCGAAATCGAAATGAGTAATTCCAACGCTTCGTTCAGCAATTGGGTCCGAACTTCTTCAGGGGGAATTAATCGAAATTAAAGTAACAAAGGAAGAAGGACACCTTTTGTCTTTGAAAGACTTTGTCCATTCATATGAGTCATAAAAAACAGGCATCAAAATATGATAATAAACAAAACTGTGATCCGACCGAATTTGACCTGAGACTTTTGACAAATATTAGTCTAATTTTAAATAAACACTGTAGACAGTGTGTACTTTTGCATCAGAATTTCAGTAATTGCGTTCAATTAAAGTTCGCGGTATGCGTCGGTGGCATAGCGGTTGGGACGCTCACCGACCATGGTCCGGGGTTTGATCCCCGGCCGACGCACTCCTTTACCTCGCTAAGTGCCAGAAATAATGCTGGTGAAGAGGAAATGTTGGGCATGAGGCTAGCGACCCCATCCTGTAGAATAAACACTGCTACAGAAACTTCAAGCCACTAGCTTGAAGCCCTATGTTTTACTGGGAACGTGAAGGAAAAAAAGTTCGCGGTTGTATATAACTGAATTTGAAAAATACAGTGATGTGTGTATGGGCAAACAGCCGTAAATCGTTTGTCAGCTTCTCCATAAGAAGGTAAAGAAAATCGGGAATTCAGATCAAGTATGACTGATTAGTGGTACAATTCCATTTTTATTTATTAGATTTCGGATTTCAGATTTATTGGTTGCGGATAGTATGAAGGCTTGGAGTCTGTGTTAATCCGTTTCTAGTAAATTTCTGTGCTTGTTCAAACCCTTCTTGAATGAATCGCTTGAGGTTGTTGCAGACACCACTTCCTCTGGGCGTCAGTTCCAAAAGTTTATGACTCGGTGTGAGAACCGGTACTCTTCTTGGCTTTTGAAATCTCCTGCTATGTCCTCTAAAGTGTTCCGACCACCTGGTGGGAAGGAAAAGAGAGAATAGGTCAGGTCCGTGGTCATTATTTAAACTTTTAAACGTTGTGATTAAATCTTCTCTCTGCCTACGGTATGACAGGGAGAAGAGATTTAAACTGTACAGTCTTTCCTCGTATGGTAAGGTAGTCATGCCGTGAATCATACGAGTTGCCTTCTTTTGGACCCTTTCAAGAATATGTGAGTTCCCTTTAAGATAAGGACTGGCTGCCTGGATACAGTTTTCCAGTCTTGACCACACCAGAGATGTATATAAGGAGGTAAACATATCTCTGGTGATTCTAGTAAAGGCTCTAGGAATTGACCATAAGGATCTGAAACTACGTGCAGCCACCGCGCGACAGTGTGCTGTGGTTTTTAAACCGTGACTAACTATGACGCCGAAATCCCAATGAGTCTGAACTGATGGGAGTGTTATTCCCTCTAGTTCGTAGTAGTTGATGTTTGCTTGTCCGATGCGCATGGTTGCACATTTTGCTACATTGATCGGGAGCATCCATTCTCTGGACCACTCTGACAATTTGTAGAGGTTCTCTTGCAAAGTGAACGTACCACTGTTGCCCCTCAACTCTCTCCAAATATTTAAGTCATCTGCGTATGGGACCATAGGGGAATCGGTGAGCAGAGATAACTCATTGATCTACAAAATAATTAGGAGAAGTCCGAGTACCGTGCTGTCCAGGAGAAGAGTTTCAAATTCATCCTAACCCTCTGCCTCCTATCTATCTATGAGGAATTCCCTAAGCCGGTTTGATAACCTGCCTTTGATACCAAGACTTTCCTACTTCATAATTAGTCTTTTGTGAGGAACTTTATCGAAGGCTTTCCTGAAGTCTATGAAGACGACGGGTCAGCGGGTCTTCTGTTGTCCCTTGATTTGACCCAGCTTTCTCTTGCAGTGAGGAGATTACACAGGCATGAGAGGCTTCTTCGGAGGCCATGCTGTACTCTGGATAACAGGTTGTTTTTTCCAGATACACCGTGATACTTTTGCTTGGTGATTCTTTCCAGTATCTTGATTAAAGTGTTGGTGAAACTAATAGGCCTGTAGCTTGGAGGGTTTTGTCTTGATCCTCCTTTGTGCATGGGGGGGGGTACTGTGGCATCATTCCAGTCACGCGGTAACACTCCATTTAGGAGAGATAGCTTGAAGATCGTGGTCAATGGGTCGGCTGTTACAGCAGTATTACAGTAGTTCTAGTAATAAGGTGTTACCCTTGGACGCTTTATGAAGGTGTAACAGCAGAAGGCAAGACACAGAAGCAAAGGTATATTTTCAAGTAATCAAACAGCTATATATATATATATATACATATATAATGGAATATTGAACCGTGGGAATATTATTCAGACGTTAACACCAAGATGTACAATGATTCTTACTGTGAGAATAGTATTCTGTTAGAACACATTATGATTGGACCCTAGTAACTAGTGTGACGTGTCTAGTCCTTCTTTGGTGCAGACTGAATTCTATCAGTCAGGTGTTTGCAATGTGGCCACCATTCTAGGTAGCTCGCCATCTCGCCGCCAGACTGATAGAATTCAGTCTCCACTAAAGAAGGATTAGATACGTCACAATAGTTACTAGCGTCCAGTGAAAATACCCACTACCGTCCTACAGGAGGTCAATCGCGAGCCTGAATAGCTCAGTGGTAACGTCTCTGACTGCAGGCGGCACTGGGTGACGCGGGTTCGAACCTCAGAGGGGACATGAGTTCCTTCAAAGTGGTTGCAGATACGCCTTGCTGATGAGTGCCAACTAGCACGAAACCTAGGTGATGTCCAAGGCTTCCTGTGGCCGATTGCCTCCAACTATCTAATATCAGAAAACATTATCTTTATCACACCGCCTCAGAGGGGGTTAGAAAACCTCAATCCTGAAAACTGTACATCCTGACTTACACTGACGGAGGTACTCCGTAGCCGATGGTGAGCTCTTCATTTGGACATTACTTCAAAAACAAACTCAAACGGGCCACGTGTGAAGCAGTTACCTCTTGGGCTCTGTGGTTATGTAACACTACTTTTCCTTCTGTTTCTGATAATTCAAGAAATAGTCAACTTCCACGTTACGGACAGCCTGGAACTAATGACCAATTACACATTTCCATTGGTATACAAAGCTGTTTGCATCATTCAGTCAGCACCAGTTGACCAATTACTAAAAGCCCATAAACGATCGATATTTATGTCGTTTAAATACAAAAATCCTCAGCAGTGCGAATATAGTTTTAATACCTTCTAAGTGTGACAATAGCTAACGATCTTTATTCTATAAAATTAGACGCGGTAACATTGTACCAAATGCTGAAGATGCCACATAATAATAATAATAATAATAATAATAATAATAATATGCTTCATTCCAGAAACAGTACTAGTGGTACAGTGTGGAATTTTCAGCACATATCTACAATATTTGCATCGAATTTTACAAACATTTAAAAGGAGTATTAAACAAACAAAAAAAATAAATCTAAAGACACCAACGTAAAAAACAAACAGAATAAACACAAAATAATTATAAATGCGAAAAAGTACCAAGAAGTAGAAAGGAAAATAAACAGCATATAATAATATCCCAGTATTGGGTAGTGGAAGCGATGATATGATTGTGCATGGTGACAGTAAAGCTATAGTCATACAAGAAGTTATGAAATGATATTTAAGAATGTTTATCGCCAAGATGATCAGTTTATTTGATTGAAACAACTCTAAACAATCATAAAATAACATTTCGGGGTTGTTGTTTTGTTTTTTATTGTCAGGTCTAATTTAGTGTTTGTAGTGGTAGTGTGAGTAATCCTGAATAATACAAAAATTTTTTTAAGGTGGTGACTATGGCCGAAAAAAAACAACCACAAAACTACTAATTACATGATGGTTAATTTTGATAGCATTATTAGAAGACGGAGATTATCTGAAAAATGTGATGTATTAGCGCTATACATTTCGAACAATCTGATCACACATTTACTTGTCAAGTCAATATATATGGAAAGGTTAAATTAAACAAGGTGACAAAAAAAGAATTAAGAATAATTAACACAAACGTTTGGTAATCCAATCAAATAAGGATTACCAAGGTAGGTTAAGAGTAATAACAAACTGTTTTTGAATACACAAGGGGGGCTTAAGTTTATGAATGGCTATAGCCTCAGCGTATTTCAGCAAACGTCCTTGACCGTTTTTATAGATGACCTTAAAGGCTGAGTTAACATCAACCTTATGGTTCATATCGATTAAATGTTTAGCTATAGACGAAGTTGGTAGTCTGGCACCTGCATCTATGGGCTTGTCACAATTCATCTGTTTTCCTAACCACTTTGGGATATGCTCTCCCACCCTCACGTGCAACGCGCGATTACTCCTCCCTATGTATGTATGTCCACACACACATGAAAATTGGTAAATTGTATGGGATGTGATATAATCACTTGTGCACTTTTGAGGTTTCCAGTGAAGCATATTTTTAGCCTTTTCGACAATTACAAGCTGGGCTGCATAGTAGGTTCTACGGATGATGGAATTCAATCTTTGTCTCAAAATCCTACTATTTATTTCCCCATTATATGGTAATTTGATGAAAACCTTCTTCTTAGGGACGGTATGGATTGTAGGTTTAGAGGCTAGTTGACTTCTACACCTGTTTAAAAACTTCAAAGGATATCCGTTTTCAACAAGAGTATCCATCAATATTTCGTTTTCCTTGTCTATAACATCAGCCGTGCAAATACGCTGAATCCTCTTAAATAGACACTTCACCAAGCCTCTCTTATATTGTAATGGACAGAAGCTGTGAAAATTAAGATATTGCCCTGTCCAAGTGGGCTTTCTGTAGATAGAACGTCTTATTGAGCCATCGTCTCTTCGACTCAGAAGTATGTCTAAAAATGCGAGCTGGTTGCGACTTTCTTCCTCGCATGTAAGACTAATATGATTCTGTACAGAGTTGAGTCTGTCCAATAGACGACTCGCATCTTCATGATCATCGCATATCAAAATGATATCGTCTACATATCTCCTATAGAAAGGCAGTTTAGAAATTAAATCAGAAGATAAGTTTTCAACATAAGACATAAAAACATCCGCTAATAAAGGTCCTAATGGACTCCCCATAGCAACACCATCCACTTGTCTAAAATGTTCACCTTCAAACGTGAAATGGACGTTATCAGTACACAATAGTAATAAATCTTTCAAATAAGTTAAAGGAAAAGGAAGTGAAAAACAACTAGAATATATATAATCACAAAGAATATCAACAGTCTTAACCAATGGTACATTAGTAAACAAAGAATTAACGTCAAATGAATACATTTTCCTATCTTTTATGTTCATATCTACAAGACAGTCAACAAGTTCAAATGTATCTTTTAAAGTAAACTTACATAATTCATTGCGCACTGGACTTAAAATATCAGCTAGCCATTTTGCTAATTTATGTGTAGGCGAGTTACACATTGAAAGAATTGGCCGTAATGGATTATCAACCTTATGAATTTTGGGTAATCCATAGAGGTTTGGAAGGTCAGATCCCATGGGTTTCAAGGAATTAAACTCCTGTTTATCGATAACGTCCAAGCCACGAAGTTTTACTAAATGAGAATTTACTTTTCCTTCTAATTTTCTGATATCATCCGAAGGAACATCGGCTATGAATTTGCTTTTATCACTAAGGATGGATAACATTTTTGTTTTGTAATCACATCTGTCCATTACAACCACACCAGATCCTTTGTCAGGTTTCAAAATAACTAAATCGGTTCTGTTACGTAATTCCTTTAGGGCTTTAAAATGAGTTGATATTAAAATGCTTCTTTGTTTCCGACTTGAATTACGGAATTGGTGTGCTACATCTACAAATTTAACTTTCAACCAACTTTGGTCATCTGTCGAGGAAGGAGTTAGGGAACTCAACTGATCATACAAATTTTCAAACTGAGAATCAATTGCTAAGTCCGAAATATTGTTTAATGGGATAGAAAAATTGAAACCAAGTGATAGCACCTCCTTTTCATGTAATAAAAGTTCAACCGATGACAGATTTGTCACATACTTATCAGGATTTAATGGGAATTGGTTTAATTGAAAGTCAGAGGTACAAGATCCATGCAATTTCAATCTGGTATTCTCTTTCGTCTTATTAACGGCAGAGCTACAAAAATTAATGAACTTGATTTGGCAAATAATGGAGACATCAGACAATATATTTGATGACGATAAATGGAGTTCAATCAATCCACATAACTTCTCATTAGAATTGTCAATGTGAGATTTGGTAAGGCGAATACGATTTGAAATATTTGGTTGAAGTTTAGAAGATCGAAGAGATTTGTAAAATTCCTTTGGGAATGTGTGAGTTGAGAGACAAGATTTATAAAAATCCAACTTCACCTTTTCAGATATATATATTGACTTGACAAGTAAATGTGTGATCAGATTGTTCGAAATGTATAGCGCTAATACATCATATTTTTCAGATAATCTCCGTCTTCTAATAATGCTATCAAAATTTATAAAAGGGACTAACTGTTTTAAATGATGGTTAATGATAGGACGATTTTTGTAATACTCATAGTGCTAATATAGTCGGAACCAGTAGATACACAAAAGAAGGAATAGAGTAAACTACAGGAAAAAAGTAAGCAATGTTAATACTTTAGGTAGGTAAGTATGTTTAAGAAGGAGTTCACTATAGAATACAAAATAAGAGAGAAATAAAAGAGCCTAAAATTATGTTGTTAACAAGAAAGCAAGTCATAGGTTTCGCGCTTAACATTTTCTCTGTCACTTCGAACACGGGCCACGTATGGTATCGTTGAGTTCCTGTACCTGGTTGTACGAGCATAGATTATTTTATACTGATTTCTGGTTTTACTTGATGAGATACAAGGAGAAAGTTGGGAATAGAGGGGGTAGAATAGAATATCATATATCATTAGTACTATTCTGGAGTAAAACAAATTATTATTATTATTTAGTAGTTAATAACAATATTAGCGTTTTTTTAAATAATATCGATTTGTAAAGTTTGATCGATGTCATTGCAGTTCATTAAAGATGCTTAAATTAAAATAAAAATAAAGGTATAACAGCGAATAGAATATCAACTAAAATTAGAGAAATTTCACAAAAATTCTGGATTATTCAAACCTGGATGGCCAAGGTAATGATAATGACTGGACTAACTTCTTTTGGGTGCATAAATTAGGCTTATTAATATGAATCCACACAGCCTCAGCAATATTTAGAAGTCGAACTCTTAAAGCGAAATTGAGATTCGTAGGTATGCGGTAAATGACCCTGAAAGCATGATTAACGTCAATCTTATATTCTGTCTCCACAAGATGCAATGGCATTGATCAAACTTTACAAATCGATATTATTTAAAAAAACGCTAGTATTGTTATTAACTACTAATTTAAAATATTCTGTGTATATAAACATATATATAATTGTAGAGCCTAGAAGAGGAATTTATCGAAAAGAATATTATTATTATTGTCAACCTCATTCAACAGCTGGCTATATGACAATGTCTGCCACGGATCAGTCAGGTGATCCATAACGCAAAACTCATTCAGTGAAGCCTGGCTTTGAAGTGAATACAGGAGTAAGACAAGGCTGGCTGGTTACCCAGCCATTATCCCCCACGATGATATTCCTAATTGTAGTGGACTCACTGGGTTATGTGTCAGACTGTGCATGCACAGGGAGTGAGTGAGATGACAGGAATACGCTGCATTGACCCATAAAAGAAGACCCTAGACGACTTGGATTTTGCGTGTGGATGATTTATGTTTAATGTCATACTCTCACACAGGGTCTCGACGTCTTACAGGCATGTAGTGAAGACAGGACTGACTTCAGGTGGACATAGAGAAAGTGGAGACGGAGATAACCAATCAACACCACCAACAATAACCAGCACCAATCACCATCAATGGGAGAAATTTGAGAGAGGTTACTCCCTGCCTTCATTTATCTAGCTGGGAAGCATTGTTTCAACCACAGGTAAACGAACGAACGAAAGAATGAATGAAAGCCAGAGAGAATCGGAAAGGCGAGATACGCCTTCATCACTCTTAAATCGGTTTGGAAATTTTCTGCTTCACTCAGCCAACATGAAGAACAAGATTCGGATTCTATTCAACACAAATATCACTTCTTCTGTACCAGTCAGAAACTTGGCGGGCGTAACACGAGAAGAATTTCCAACAGTCGGTCTTCTATCAACGGCTGCCTTTCATGGCTTCATACTGAAGTTCAAATGGCCGTCCGGCCAGCTGGCTGACCAGAAAGAATTAACAACAAGAAACTCTGGAGATGAACAAACTAACCAACAAAAATGTATAAGAAAATGGTGATGGATCTAGCAAACGCCTTTGAGGAGATCGTCGAATGACATCGCGTTCAATAGAGGCCATTGCTCGACTGGAATCCGAATGGGAAGTGATGAGTGTGTCGTCAGTGTGAGGATGACATGGAGGAGATCGTGTGTTGGGGAGAAGGAGGAGATGAGAGATTATGGGCAGCAATCGTGGGCCTGGCCAGCTGAAGAGGATAGGATTAAATAGAAGAGAATTTAGATGTGTCGTTGAAGCCCTATATACCACTCGGAACCCAAGGGAATAATAATGATAATTATTATTCCATATAAATTTGACAGAAGTGTCAGTAACACAGAGAGTTCTACTGCGAATTCACGACCAGTGGGTTCCATCCTGTCAGAAGTGAGGACACATACTCACCAGTGATGACAATAACTGGCTGGTACCATTCTCACTAAAAATCACGAATTTGTAAGAGCTATAATTCATGGGCTGTGACTATTGAGAAGTCGGATCCCAGTTACTGAATGCTCTACGAGCTCGCTCGCTCTCCTTGTAGCCAAAAAGTCCTGGGTTCGAACCCTGGCGGTGGATGCGTACTAGTCTGACGAAACAGCTGGTTGTCCACTGCTGGTTCTCTAAATGATATAAATCATCCATGGTCAAACTTGAAAAAGAATACATCTCACATTTCAGTGAAAACGTAAACATTCCATAGAAGTCACAGTTGATACACATATATATGCACACACATACACACACACCTTTGGATCAGTTCACTTCGCTGTTAATCGGGCGTAAATTCCTCAGTCTTTTGTTTCAACATTTTTATATTCACGTTCATTGAATCTTTATCAATTCTTAAAGAAATTACTGTATATTTAAACAAGTTGAAACGAGACTTAAATCACTCAAGAATAATAATAATAAATAATAAGCTAGAAATCCAATGTCCTTAAAATGTGTAACCACCGTATAATACAGCTCACTGTTATCATTACTACTCTATAATAATAATAATTATTATTATCAGTACATTAGATTAGAAATAAGGTCAGTAATCTTTGTACACCATCACACTTGTGTGTGTGTATATTTGTGTGCGTGTGAATAGCCTATTATCTTTTTTGTGAACAAGTAGGGCTTGATAACACACACACACACGCTTTCAGGTGGGTAACCTGAAATTTAACTGTAACAGTCAGTAATCCACACTTTGACATTGATGAATACACTTCATGCAACTACTTTATTCTTATTCTATTTCCCATGCATATTTAAGTAGTATGTGTAAGCGTGTGTGTGTGCGTAATCACCCAGGGAAAAGTCTAATTTGTGAAGAGGAATCTCAATAATAATAATAATAATAATGGGTTGATCTGTTGGGTTACTTGGGTTATCTTGCCTGTGACTAAATGTTTGTGTATGTGTATGTTTGTATGCTCATAATGACCTTAGACGTATGTCTGTTGGTGTGTGTGTGTGTAAATGTGTTCAGTATAACGGACTATATGGGCTTATTTACACGGCTAGGATATTTATTTTTAAGCTACTTGGATTCTTGAAGATAATGTAGTGTGTGTTGTGCGTATTTGACAGATGTGATCTCCGTGTGTATGTGTGTTTGTGTGTGTAGATGTTGGAATATATATCTGAGTCACTGTATACACTAAGGTTGCCATAACAGCACACTACAAATTATTGTTGTGTATTGTTAAAAATGTTCCGTTTATTATTTTGTTCATGTATGTCCTTAAATCAACCTGGAATTGTTTATCGCTTCATATGAAATGTTTGATGGTGATTAGTCATGCTTCAAGTATTGGTTTGTGTAGGGATTTCATCATGAGATGACATCAGTTGAAGAATCATTAGAAAACTAGCACTCGAGTACTGGACAGTCAGCTGTTTTGTCAGCCTAGTTTGGGACTCATCGACAGTGCTCACCCACCGCTAGGGTAGTTCAAACCCAGGAGCTCCCGGTTACAGGGTGAGCGAGCAAGTTTGTAGACCATTAAGCCACTGTGACCCGCTAATCCTATGGCCAACAAGTCCATGAATTTAAACTTCTGCCAATTCACGACGTAGTGCGCGACCACTTCGCAATCTCTTCGACGAGTAACTGCCCCCACTAGCGACTAGCCCTATTCAGGCAGTTACCTGGGCTTATATTGGGAAGCCATGACCAGTAGGGTACAGCAGGTTGAAGGTAAGGACAGTAACTTGTCAAAGAAGACATTTACAAGTGGTCGCGCTATGCCGTGAATTGTCAGAAGTTATAATTCATGGACTGGACATTGGATCGGGTCCCAGTGGATTAATAGTCTTCGAGCTAGCTCAACTTGTAACCAGATGGTCCTGGGTTCGAACCCTGGCAGTGGGGTGGGTTCATACTGCTGCGGAGTCCGAAACTAGGCTGATGAGACAGCTGGCTGTCCCGTACTCCCTGCTGGTTTTCCAATGGTTTTCTAACTAATGTCAGCTCATGATGAAATCTCTCAACCGTTGAATCATTTCATCTTCTCAAAGGGTATTCCATGAAATACACAGGTCATTTCACATCAGTATGCATTGACAAAGATAGTAAATTATCAGTGAAAGTTTTATATACAGTAATAATAGTAAAGCCTTATTTCAGACAATATATATATTACAGAAATTTTCAGCGTATTTAGTTCCAAAATATTTCCTCTTCAAACAGAATTAGATTGAGAAGAACAAGAAGTTCAGCTTTGCCATTTACGTTCAAGTCTTTTATGCACTCAATAAATTCAAAAGTATCTCGTAGAGAGTACTTACAGAGTTGTCGTCTAACAGGCTTCAGCATCTCGGACAACCATTTGGTAATCGGATGGTACGGTGATCCCTCCATGTCTAAAATTGGTCAAAGTGGTAGACCTGCTTTGTGTACCTTTGGTAGACCGTAGAGTCGAGGGATAATTGATCCTGTTGGTCTCAGACGTTCAAATAGGTCCTCAGTTATGAGGCGGTCGTTCTTCATTCTCCTAAGAACATCTGTCAGTTGCTGTTCCATCTGCTCTGCTACCATTTACATTCAAGTCTTTTATGCACTCAGCTGAACTTCTTGTTCTTCTCAATCAAACAGAATTTACATATAATGCAATAATGGGAAGTGCATCATTTGTCGTAGTGTTGTTGCTGCATATGAGAAAATAATCAATTCTGTACATTTTTCTCTTCAATTCCTTCAAAAATTGTATGGTGTATAGTGGGGGAAACTAATTGAATATATGCGCGATTTCATGTATTGATCATTTGATACGCACATAATTGCACAATCCCATCAAAAACAAGAAGTGCACAAGAGGAGTTTAATCAGCATTTTGAAGGATAGAAATTCTTGTAGCCTAGGGATTTAAGCAGGCCGCCGCTTTAAATCAATGGACCTCCAGACTTACCTGACATCGTCGTAGTAATCGTCTATAACCTTAATTTGTGGGATACCCCTAATCTTTAAATATTCCCATTTTTAATATTAGAACAAGACATATAAGGGAACAATATTTTTGTTTTCAACTAGATCTTCTTCAGGCTTTACTCTAATTTACATAGATTTATATATATACAAAATTTTAACCAATGACGGTGATTTTTTGGATCAGATAATATTTATAGAAAATTAATCTGATGCTCACTAGTGACTTGCTACAGGATGGCGTTTCCAAGAGTTACTCCTAGTGAGAAGTCGTGACCAGTGAGGTCCATCCAGATGTCACGTGTGAGGATGGATGTCCCACCTACTACAATGGTTGGGGTCGCGCTAAATCACGAATTGGTAGAAGTTAGAATTCGTGAGCCATTGAATCGGGTCCCAGTGGGTGAATGGTATAAGAGCCAGTTTGCCTTGTAACCGTAAGGTACTGGATTCGAATCCCAGTGGGTGCGTACTGCCGATGATTCCCAAACTAGGATGAAACAGCTGACTGTCCAGTACTCCCTGGTTTTCAATGGTTCTCTAACTGATATCAATCCGTGACCAACTCGTAAAAACAAAACTAACCCTTACAAACCAAACTATAGAAGATCAGATGATAATAATAATAATAATAATAATAATGTGGTAAATGTTTTGAACGCAATTAATAACTATGATTATAATGATAACAAAATATTGATTTTAAGGTTTATGCAGGTGATAAGAATAACAAAGGTATATATATGTGTATATATGTGTATATGTAGACAATTCAATAAATAAATAAATTAGGTCAAATCTTAAAAGGTGAAGTGGACAGATAATCAGAGTTTAAATAAATATCATAAAAGTACTAAGGAGATGGAAAATAAGAAAGAGTGGGAGGGTTTTGAATAGAATTCACCTAGGCCAAGGGAGAGACAGCCGGATTAGTACTGATGAATAAGTGCGATTATGTTGACAAAATGACTTCGCTTCTAACGGATGAAACGAAGTTCCAAAAGCTTAACAACCCAATAGATCTAGACGGAAAGGCTGAAAAAAGCAGTTAACTAACACGCTCAAGGAGCTGAGGAAAAAAAGTGGAGTTATCTCAGAGGCAGCCTATAACCGTCTTAAACCTACTGGAAGTAATACTTCACGTTTGTACGGTCTGCCCAAAGTACATAAACCAGGACTTCCTCTTCGCCCAGTCCTGGATATGTCAAACTCCACCTACCATGGAGTGGCGAAGTGGCTAGGTAAATCATAGTGTTAAAGACGTTTTTGAATTTATTGCTAACGTGGATGACATCAATGTAAATGGGAAGCAAATGCTTTCCTTATATATAGCATCACTGTTTACCAATGTACCACTTATGGAGACTGTATAATTCATATGCCAACAGATACTAGAAAAACAGATCGACATGGGAGTTCCAGTTATTAGTTTGAAAGAGTTGCTTTTAAGATGTACTATGAAAGTACACTTCACGTTCAACAACCTCTACTACAGGCGAACCGGTGGTATTGCCATGGGTTCTTCATTGGGGCCAATTTTGGCAGATTTCTTTCTAGCCAAGATTGAAAATGGTCCATTGAGACAAGTAATAGAGAAAACCGATTCTTATTTTCGCTATGTTGGTGATACATTCATTATTCTTGATGTGAAAACTGACAATAATAATAATAATAATAATAATAATAATTTGCTTTATTCCAAAACAGTACATGTGATACAGAATGAAATTCTCAGCATTTTTACTACAGTATTGCATCCAGTTAGTACATTATCAATAAATAGAATTCTACAAAGATTAAGGAAATCACAGTTCATTATTACAACAACACATTGGCATGTCAGTAGCAAAGGAAAAGCTGAAACAGTGTTTGAAGGTGTTAGAAAAGTGGGAGCTGTCATATTTACTGGTGTTAGCGAGAGAAAGAAACAAAGCAGCACATAACGGAAAAAAAGAAAAAAAAGGGAGAGAGAGAAGAGGAAAAGAAAGAAAGAAAATGTTGTACCTATAATTGATGTGAGTTGGAAAGACGAGATCCAGTTGTACTACTGACTATTTAATGAATTATAGGTGTCACGCCTAATGCTTTCTTTATCGCACAGAACACGAGCTAAGTAGGGTATGGTTGAGTTTTTGTACTTGCTATTGAGAGCATATAGTTTTCTATATAGGCTTGTGGTTTTGCCTGATGAGATGCAAGGGGAGAGTTGTGAGTGAAGAGGGTGGTGTGAGTTAGATAAAATGAATTTGGCCCATTTTTCACATGAGTCCATGTGCCTGTCAAGCAGAATATTAACAAGCTGGTTAAGTGGCACGTTGCTTACCCTGCTGACAACCTTTAACATCCTGCGTAATAAGTTATAGTCTTTCTTCAGTAGCCCGGTAAAAACTAAGGGGGAACAATAGAGAATAATAGGCAGAATGCGAGAATTGACGAATTGTAGGAGTAAGGGTTGGGTTATACCAGAATGTTTTAACTTGTTGATGTAGAAGGTAAGACGGAATATTTTCTTAGAAATTGCTAGGATATGAGACGACCAGGAGAGATCAACTGATAGAATGACGCCTAGGTATTTAATTTCCGATTTGGTTTCTATTTCAGTGCCGTCTATGTTGCATACCTCGTGAGAGCCAACCAGTTTGTTAAAAAAGTTTAGTGATGCACATCCATCGCTCATCTTCACCTGTGAAGAAGAACATGATGGAAGACTACATTTCCTTGACGTCCAATTGAGCAGAAGAGAGGATGGTTCACTCAAGAGGAGATGTCTATAGAAAACCTACATCTGTAGGACAATATACACATTTCCTCAGTTTTGTACCAATCCGATACAAAATAAATTTGGTCAGATGCCTCACGAATAGAGTAAGAAGGAATCCGTAAAGATGACTTCCTAGAAAATGAGGTAGGACATATCCATAATACGCTGGTCCAAATGGGTTACCCTAGTAGATTTGTAAGGAGACACATGAATACCAGGTACAATAAAGAGAAACTGACAACAGTTAAAAAGAAAGAACTGTTCATGAAACTGCAATTTAATGGGAACGTAGCTAGCGAAGTCTTACATCTGAGATAATGGAGAGCGATAAAACGGACTTACACAGCCACCACCCTTTGTTTGTCATTTTCCAGCCGATCAATTTTGATTGCTCAACCGAAAGGCAAGCTGCCTAGCTAGCTGTGTTACTTCGAGCACTCCGGTCCAATCAATCAGTCAGTTGACGGGAAAATCTAAAATTGAATTAAGTAATCAATATGACCCGTTGAACAAGAGGTGGAGTGGCTCTCGTAGCCCAATTGGTCTAGTGGATGAGGCTTTGGCATTTGAAACTATGGTCACTGGGTTCGAGCCTCATTGGCGGGAACATCATCACTCACCGGGAGATGCAGGTTCCCTTTATTAGTTTGAATAAAGAAAGAGAGAGAGCAGATATTTGCAGAATAATAAGAGCTCACTTTATTTCATGCATTCTATCTCTCTTCAACTGCGTGTTCATCCTAAACAACAAAATTAATTACAAGTTACAAAATGGTGTCTGAACATATTTTTTACAATGACTTCGAGTTACAGACAGAAAGTTACGCAACATAATGTCAAAGATGATATTAGTAGACGAGTTTTTAGTGTTAAAAGAGACTAACTATTTATATAGTAAATAGACAAGGGGGCAGGTAGAGTTCAGATTTCGCTTGGAAACAAGGATGGACTAGAAACAAAATACAAGAAGGAACAACAGGGTGAATTTATACATATTATGGTGCAGAGGTCAAGAGGGTGGTGGTTGGGTGAAATAAATAGTGAAATAAAATTATAAAATAGATAAAATTATTTGACTTAGTAGATTTAGGACCTTAATAGTGAGTTCAACTCAGTGAGTGAAAATCAAAATCCAGGTTGAATGGAATGTTATGCCACAGAACAGAACAAAATTCAAAAACACACGAACAAAACAATTATGGTTACCAGGTGGGGTAGTGAGAGATTAGTCACACTGTCTTCCTGTAAGCATAGGTTAGGTCGAAGTCTTTTGATGACGGCAATGGCTTCTTCGAACCGAAGTAACCGTGCTTTAATTCGTGTGTTGATTGGTTGTTGACTAATTTCCACTGTATGTCCCGTGTCAATTAGGTATGTCTGGCAGTTGCGCTTGGGAACACCTTGCTGCCTGACAGGTGGAGGATTTTAGGGATATGCTCGGAGAGTCTAATAGACGCTCTCCTCTCACTTCTCCCTTTCAATGTACTTGCTGCTGCAAGTGCAAGTGAATTGTTAAATGCAGTTGGAGTTGACATGCAGAGCGGGATACTTATTTACTTTTGACTGTGTTGTAAAATGGAATGAGTCTGGTGGTGGGAAATGTTCCTTTCAATGCACCTTTAATTCTGCGTTCCGCCTTTGTACGCTAGATATATGAAGGCTGGTTTCTTTTCAAGAATTTCGTGTTTCGGTCTATGTGGTTTTCCTTTCCGTATTTCGATATGAACTTCCTAGGGTATCCATTTTCGATAACGTTGTTTTCGATAACTGCGAGTTCCTCTTTCATCTGATCTTCTGAATACAATGTCTTAGTTCTAGTGAAGAGCTTTTTCACAAGGCTTTGTTTCTATGCAGTCGGACAAAATCTGTAATAATTCAAGTATTGGCCAGTTCAAGTTTCTTTCCTATAGATGGATTTTTCAATCGCCCCACGATTTTTTTCTGTTTTTATATAGAGATCCAGGAAGTGGAACTGACTGTTTCCATTTCCTCCTTATATGTCCTCCTTCATGTCACACTAGGACCCACGCCCAACGCGTCAGTTCCTATTCGGGTTCTACTCAAGGGCCTACCTGGAGCGCAATAATACTCAACGATCTCATCAGAGTATACTCAGTCTACCTCCATTTACAATTCTGAACGACATGATTTTAGTTAGTTCATTACCAGTCAGTGTTCCTCGTTGTTTATCCTTTCCAGCAGACCATCCGGCCTTCAGTATTGAGCCAGCAAAGGCAGCTGCTGATAGAAGTCTGTCTGTTAGAAGTGCATTTCGTGATGTGCCAAGTGTCTAACTTATATAGAAGCACCGGCTTGACGTTAGGGTTTAAAATCTGAATCTTTGTACTCAGTGCAGGAGATTTCTATACGGATTTCAGAGCAGTGATGTCAGCTCATGATAAAATCCTCCAACCAATCAAACAAAACCCCTACGAAAACCAATGCCTGAAAATAAATCTGATGCTCACTAGCGACTAACCCTATTCAGGCAGTCAGTTACCTGGGGTTCTAGTGGGAAGCCGTGACCAGTAGGATACAGCAGGTTGAAGGTGAGGCATAGACTGGCCATTGGATTGGTGGGTGTCAGTGGCCTAATGGTCACCTTGTAACCAGAAGTTCATGGGTTCGAACCCTGGCGGTGGGTGCGTACTGATGAGGAGCCCCAAACTAGGCTGACGAAACAGCTGGCTGTCCTGTACTCCAGTACTGGTTTCCCAATGGTTCCCTATCTGATGTGAGCACATGATAAAATCCTCCAGCTATTCAAACAAAATCCCTGCAAAACCAATACTTAACAATGAGTATCTCTCTTGCTTCTTCAATCCTGGCTGCCTTAGACAACCTCATCCGTATCAGCTCAAGTCAATTGAACCATGGCATCTTCATCTATCTAATGAATGAGGTTGGAAAATGTTTGGAGCTCTCCGTTCTAGTTATTGATTAAATACAAAAGCAATTGAGTAAGATGTGATCGCCAATATACCCCAATTATTTTTGATTGGACACTAGCTGGTATCTAGTGTAATATGTGTCTAGTCCTCCTATGTCTGCAGACTGAATTCAATTAGTCAAGCTTGCAATGTGACCACACAATTTGTATACTCCTGGAAAGTCCCTGGAATAAAATCTCACTTGACGAGTCACCATTAAATTGTCACTTAATAAATATAGGTTTTTCCCGTGCTTTCATAGTCTCAGGTTTTCGCTCAAATGTTTTCAAATGTTTCTTTATGATACTATTCGGATAGCCCACCTCCGTCAAGGAATCATGAATACATTCAAATTCGTTTTGTAAGAGGTCATCCGTACATATCTTTCTTGTTCTGCTCGTAAGATATTTTACAACATTCCTTTTATATTTAATGGGCACGTAACTAAGGTAGTGCGTGTATTGCCCTGTGAATGTGCTTTTTCTATACACGCTTCTGCCAAGTGACCCATCTTCTCACCTACTTAACAAGATATCCAGGAAATGTAGTTTTTTATCCTGCTCCTCTTCACAGGTAAAAGTAAGCGAAGGGTGGATGTTGTAAAAAATTCCATCAACAATTCTTCTATGTTTACATTCTCATCAGCTAAGATAAATGTATCATCGGAATGTCGGTAATAATAATAATTTGCTTTATTCCAGAAACAGTACTAGTGGTATATTGTGGAATTTTCAGCACATATCTACAATATTTGCATTTAATTTTATCAAACATTTAAAAGGATTATTTCAAAAAATAAATATAAAGACAACAACAACAAAAACCAAAAAAAAAACAAAAACACTAAAATAATAAAAAAATACAAAAAAATACCAAGAAGTAGAAAGGAAAATAAATAAATAATATCTCAGTGTTGGGTAGTGGAAGCTATGATATGATTATGCATGGTGACAGTAAAGCTATAGCCATACAAGAAATTATGAAATGAAATTTAAGAATGTTTATCGCCAAGATGATCAGTTAATTTGGTTGAAACAACTCTAAACACTCATAAAATAACATTTCAGGGTTGTTTTTTTATTGTCAGGTCTAATCGAGTGTTTGTGGTGGTAGTGTGAGTAATCCTGAATAATACAAAATTTTTTAAGGTGGTGATATGGCGTTCACAACCAATGATTGTCAGTTTAATATTGCCGAAAAGTATAGAAAATAAGAAAAAACAACCACAAAACTAATATTACATGATGGTTAATGACAGGACAGATTTGTACTATTCATAGTGCTAATATAGTCGGAACCAGTGGATACATAATAGAAAGAATAAAGTACAAAAAATTAAGCCAATGTTAATAATTTAGGTAGCTAAATATGTTTAAGAAGGTGTTCACTATAGAGTACAAAATAAGAGAGAAATAAAAGAGCCTAAAATTAATTATGTTATTAACAATAAAGCAAGTCATAGGTTTCGCGCTCAACATTATCTCTGTTACTTAGAACACGGCCCAAACATGGTACCGTTGAGTTCCTGTACTTGGCTGTACGAGCATATATTATTTTATATTGATTTCTGGTTCTACCTGATGAGATACAATGAGATACATATCAAACTCCTTGATTAATGATGTCTTTCAATGTCCTGTTATTCGTGTTATCACAGATTGCCTCATTTTTTCATCCTTATTATTGATAAGACCATTATTATTATTACTATTGTCATCATTACTACTATTATGATTAATTGAATTGAATTTTGGATTTTCCCGTCGATTGATTGATTGGACCGAAGTGCTCGGTCTCAGGTTGAGATGTCGGCCTCGGTGGGAACATCATCACTCACTGAGAAACGCAGGTACATCCAGTAGACGAGTCCCAAATAGGACGAAATGTGCATCCTGGATTCCACTGCTAGTCACCATCCACCAATTAAATTATGATTAATTGCCCAATTTATATTCACCATCCTATTATCCTATAGACAAAACACAATGATTGTTTTATATTTGAATTTTTATTTGTAAAGTAATGTAGGAGGTATATATTGGAGTTAAACCTGATGATCAGATCTAAGTGAAATCACAATATTACTGTTCGCTTAAATGTGTTCTTCTAAGGTCTTAGATAAGGAACTATCGATCGGTATTTTTCATGTCATGTGAACTAATTGACTGCTTCCAGTGTTTATGATTAGTGATCTGTTTACATTTGCATTGACGTGGAAATCGGTATCTCTTTCATTTTGAAGGTTATTTACTTACAATAAGAATTTCTAAAAAAAGATAAAAGGAAGTCTATTGATTGATTCACAGTTGAAAATGCAAGTTCCAACATGTTCTAAAGGCGTAAGTGGTATATCATAATTTTGTGATATAATTGTTAGATTACAATGTTAGCATTATTATTATTATTATTATTATTCCCTTGGGTTCCTAGTGGAACATAGGGCTTCAACTGCACGTCTCCACTTGCTTCTGTCTTCTGCTGTACTTTTCACTTGCGTCCATGTTATTCCATACTGTTTCAATCCCTCTTCACATGATCTCCTCCATGTCACCCTTGCACCGACGAACCACTCGCCCCTTCCCTTTCGGGTTCCACTCGAGGGCTTGACGCGCGATGTCACTCAACGGCCTCCTCAGCGAGTGTCCAATCCATCTCCACTTCCTCCTGCATATTTGTTGGGCGATTGGTTCCTGTTTCGTTTGTTCCCATAGCTTCTTGTTTGTGATTCTTTCTGGCCATCTAATCTTCAGTATGGAGCGAAGACAGTTGTTGATAAAGGTCTGCAACCTGTTGAAAATCAATGTTAGCATTAAGAACACAATATTCAGTGAAGAGACTCTCTTTAACAACGAATCTATTATCAAGCTGCATCAAGCTGTACAATCTTGCATATATATGGTTTTTAATAAGAAATTATATCCGGTGAGGGAATTCAATCATAAGTGTGAATACATGAATACATTTAACTCAACAAGCTTGCTGAAACTCAAACTGACTGTTGGATTGTCAAATGTCTCCATTCTTATTTCTCAAGAAGAAAGCAATACACTGTATGTCAGGGAAAGTCGTCCACTTCATTGCTTACTGAAGCTGGTGTCCCTCAAGGCGCTGTCCTTTCTCCTTTTCTGTTTTCTTTCTTCTTGCATGACTGGCCTCACTCTGATGAAATGAATTTTGTTAAGTATGCCGATGATCTAAATATTTCAATGTCTGTTAACTCTCAGCTTGACCGCACTAAGATAAACAACTTTCTATCAGAAATTAGCAAACGGTCTTCGTCTAACGGCCTAAAACTTAATCCTTCCAAATGTCAGACTGTTAATTTCAGTTTCCGATGTAAAAACGAAAGTTAAATGAAGCCGTTGGTTCCTATGACCCTTGCAAAATCGATGATACTGATATAGAAAGCAAGTCTGAAGTTAAGTATCTTGGATTAAATCTCTCTTCAGACCTATCCTGGTCATCCCATGTCTTAGCGATTTCTAAAAGAATATTTCGTTTGACTTTTTACATGAAGAAGTTAAGGTACTCAGGCATACATACCCAACTCCTTCTCCTCCTCTTACAGTTTTTCAACTCGTGTATTTTACCTATTGTTCTTTACTGTTCACCCTTATTATTTCCCCTGGATTGCTTAAAAAAGATTATGTCATAATTCGTAGAACTCTGAAGACTGTCAGTAGGACGAGTGGTAGTATCACATTGGGCTGTTGACATTGTCACTGATAGGTACTTGATGTCATGCAACAAATTTGCTAAAGGAATTTTGTCAGACTCTGAACATCCACTTTACTCGCAGCTCCGACCTTGTGTCTCCTCGGGTAAAACAAGAAGTCTTTTCAAAAGACTGTATGCACGTACGTCTAAGTATAAAAATTCCACTATACCATATTTGGCACGTACTTTATGTGATGAAAATAGCGTCAGAAATGAACTAACTAACCTTCTTGGCACCACTGAATAAACCATTTCCTTCACTTTTAAAGCATCATACTTTATTGTTATTGTATTTCTTATATTTATAATCTTCTCAATTTTTTCGTTTTGTTTATTTTTTTCATGTGTGGTCATAATTTTAATCTGTGTTATGACTGTTAATTTTGTATTTCCCCTCACTATACTATATCAACAGAACATTAGACCCAATTATCCATAACATGCTAAAGTTTCCTAACTGAATCGACAATACCGTTTGAAACAAACTCACTGTTATTATTATTTATTATTATTATATCCAATAATTATGTCGTAAATGTGGACAAATTCCTCCGAATAATTTTGTCTTAATTTTTAATTTTATATATATTTTGAGTAAATCAGACGCAATACTGAGAATTCCATTCTGTATTATAAGTACTGTTTTTGCAATAAAGTAAATTATTATTATTATTATTAGTTGTATGAAATGCAATTAAAACTAAAATGTTTGTGATTATAATCATAGTTTAATGTCAATTGGCAAAACAGTTAATATCATGTACAGAATAACACATATGGTGTATAGATTTTGGAAAGGGGTACACGCTTGCAGAAAACGGTTACCCTAACCGATTTATTGACAGTAACATGAAAGATAAGCAGTCTAAACTGGTCACCGACTCAGTTCCAAAGAAAACCGAATTCATGAACTTGGAATTCAAAGGTGATCAAGCTTCAGAGATATGCTGGTCTCTCTAAATCAGTCAGTAAGACATTCTTCACAGCAAAATTACATATGACGTTCACTAACCGCAAGTTGTTCTCTACCTCTGTAAAAGATAAGCTCCCCATCTGGCCGCCTCCATATGCATTTATCGGTTCACCTGCTTTTGTGGAGCAAGGTACATTGGCCGTAATCAGAGGATGCTTTCCACACGGATACGAGAACATATTCCAGTAGCATGGTTTTACAAGGGAGAAAGGAAGTGTGTGAGAAGCTCTTTTCCGGAATACCTAATTGACTTCTGCCACTCTGCCAACCCTAACCATGATTTCAAGATAATATACAGAATCCATGCTAACTTGCCGGTCGCGTTTTCTTCGTTACAGACTTCTAAAGACAGCTGAGGCCTTGGCGGTTCATGACTGTAAGCCAGACCTTTGTGTACAAAAGAAGTAGGAACAATCCCTACTTCTGCCTTGGCCGTAGAGGGATAGACATTTATTTATTTTGTTTATTTAGCTACTCTATGTACTTTTCCCTTATTATTACGATTATCATTATTATTATTATTATTATTCTCACTCTGAATCTTTTCCACTTGACCCACTTGTCATTTTAAACACAAAATTATTAAATTTTATATTTTTATTTTTATAATATTGAATTCTATCTTATCAAATTTCACACCATGTTAAGTAACATTTCATATTCGTCTACTAATTCTATAATTATGTACCCCTTTCCGAAATCTATACACCTTATGTATTATTCTATATATGACATTGATTGTTTTGCTACTTGACATTTAACTATGATTAAAATTGCATGGAGGATTTCATCATGAGCTGACATCAGTTAGAGAACCACTGGAAAACCTGGGAGTACTGGACGGTTGTTTCGTCCTATTTTTGGACTCTTCATCAGTACGCACCCATTGAGATTCTAACCCTTCTGGTTACAAGGCGAGCTAGCTAGCTCGTAGACCATTGAGCCACTGGGACCCGATCCAATGGTCCTTGAATTCTAACTTCTGCCAATTCATGACATAGCGCGGTCATTTCGCAATGTCTTCTTCTATGAGTTACTGCCTCATCTTCAACCTGCTGTACCCTACTGGTCACGGCTTCCTATTAGAAACCCAGGTTAATTGCCTGAATAGGGCCAGTCACTAGTGAGCATGGGCATAAGAATGATTAAAATCACAAGCATTTTAATTGCATTTCATACTACTATTATTATTATTATTTCATGTATTCACACCTTTGACCTAATTCCCTCACTGGATATAATTTCTTAAGGAAAACTATATATATACGATTGTACAGCTTGATAATAAATTCGTTGTTGGAAAGAGAGTCTCTTCGCTGAATATTGTGTTCTTAGATTGCAATGTATATATTTATGCTGCACTTTAAATCGTCTTTGGTAGTTGCTTACATAATCTTAGATATTTGAATTGATTTAGACAGTTTTATTGTTTTAAATTTTATTTTATTTCTTTACCTTCCAGAGTGGAACACAAAGCGTCCAGGTAGAGTTTTGAAGTTTCAGTAAAAGTGGGGTTGGTAGCTTCACACCGACCCTTCCGTCTTCACCGGACTTACTAAGAGCTTTGTGAGGCTTAGGAGTGTGGTGTCGGCCGGGGAGTGAACTCCGGACTATATCAGGTATGGTTGGCGAGTATTCTGTACAGCTGAACCACCAACGCACCGATGTACACAATACAATATGGTGATAATAATAACTATGAAGGTTAGTGTGTTGCACTACATAGTGGCATTAGGTAAATCTCTGAATAGAGGGTATAAATAGAATCACTATAGTGACCATTAGTTTCGTTAGTCTTTGTCTATTATCTCACAGTTAATCGACAGTTTTTTTATTCCTTTACGTTCCCAGTGGTGGAACATGTGACTTCACGCTGGAGGCTTGAGGTTTCGATAGCAGTGGTGTTTTATTTTTACGGGATGGGGTTGCAAGCCGCCTCATGCCCAACCTTCCCATATTTACCAGTCTTATTACTGACTTAGTGAAATAAAAGAGTGCTTCAATTGGCCGGGGATCGAACCCCGGACTAGGTGGAGCGTGGTTAGCGGCGAGCATTCTACCTCTGTGCCACCGATGCACTAATAAACAGCCGGTTTCATCACAAGTTGACATAAGTTAGAGAACTACTGGAAAACCTGGGAGTTTTGCACAGACATTTATCTCGCCCTAGTTTGGCAATCTTCAGAAGTATGTACCCGCTGGGGTTCGAACACAGGGAGTTCCGATCACAAGACGATCTTGCTCGTAGACCATTCAACCACCTACTTGGACTCTGTCCATTGGCTAGCCAAACATTCTCTGAGGTAACTGCAGAGTGAAATAACATGCAAGGCAGACCATCGAGTGGAACCCGAGTTGGGCGTCATTTTGAGGTTGACATCGAGGAGATCGTGTCAGGAGGTAATTAAACTATATAGACTATCGTAGAACCAGTTAATAATGACTTCAGAGTGAAAAGGTAATATAGTGCTGAAGCCTTATGTTTCACTCAGAACTCAGGGGAATAATGATGAAATAATCGATGGTTTGAAGTTAAAAGGTTAACCAAACTGTACATAACTCCTTATAGTTGGAAAAAATAAAGCCGAAATAGCCATAACCTATATTCAAAGCAACTTAAAGACTGCAGATAATCATTTCTACCCATATTTGAATAGCATGTAAGCCTTCCTATTGACATTAACACTGAATAACGAGTTTAAAAACCAACCTACTTATCTACAAACACTTTTAATGATTAATTGATGGATGGTGACTAGCAGTGGAGTAATCCAGGATAACGCGCATTTCGTCCTATTTGGGACTCGTCATCCGGATGTGCTGCATTCCACACTGAGTGGTGATGTTCGCACCGGGGCTCCAACCCCATGCCCATAGTTTCAAATGCCAAAGCGTTATCCACTGGACCACTTGGGCCACGAAAACCACCTCTGGGCACTGGGTTCAGGCCTCTGTGGGAACATCATCACTCACTGCAGAATGCGGGCACATCTAGTTGACGAGTCCCGAATAGGACGAAATGCACTTTATCTTGGGTTCCACTTCTAGTCACCATCCACCAATTAACTTCGAATTACGTGCCCAGACATTGTCGAAGCATGTGCACACGGAGGAGCCGACATGTCAACCTGAGTAGACCGAGCACTTCGGTCCAATCGATCAATCAATGGACGGGAAAATCTAAAACTGAATTAAATAGTCTCAGGTCATACAGACTGATAATAAATTAAGCGCGAAAATTGATATCTCTAAGAGGATGAAATCATTTCACATTGTGAAGGTCACATCTTGAGGTAATATACCACTTTCACGAAAGTTGGACAACCGATTTAATTATTAAACAAAATGACTTTTTGCATTCCGAATGGAACATGAGGCTTTGAGTTTCAAGCTTTGCTGTGTGTCGTTACTAGCTTCATGCTCAACCGTTTCCGCTTGTGACAACATCTGAATAAACTCTAGGAGCAGCTCAGAATTGTGTACGTTGACCACGAATCGAACCTGCCCATAAAACTGACCAACTAAGAAAATTTACAACGATGATGACAGGACCATCCGGTTACAAGATGAGCTAGCTCGTAGACCATTCAGCCACTGGGACCCTCCAATCCAATGCCCAACCAGCTCATGAATCCAAAATACTCCCAGTTGGTTCCCTCAATGCTTCTCTAACCAATAATGTCAGCTCATGATGAATTTCTGTAACCAATCAAGTCCTTGAAAACAAACATTTGACTTGAATATCAATCTGGTGCTCACTAGCGGCGACTGGTCCTATTTACGTAGACAGTTACCTGGATTCTAGTGAGAAGTCATGACCACTGGCGTGGGTACAGCAGGTCGGGTGTAAGGATAAATACTCGCCAGCGATGACACTGGCTAGTGCCAGTCCAGCTATATCGTGAGTGAATTGGCAGGAGTTGGAATCAATAGGTTGGCCATTGGATTGACGGGTCGCAGTGGCCCGATGGTGTACGAGCTAGCTTACCTTGTCACTGGAAGATCCTGGTTCGGAAACTGGGTGGGAACATACGGTGATGAGTCGCAGACTGGGACGAAACGCCTGTCCAGTACTCGAGTGCTGGTTTTGCAATGGTTCTCAAGCTGATATCAATCCATTGGCAAACTTGAAAAATAAATCAAATCAACTTTTGAAAATCAAATCTCATCTTGAGCCAATGCTGCTCATTACATCTCTCAATCTACGTTAGTGAATATACTTTGTTTTTAATATTGTTATTATTATTATTTTGGCTCACGGTGACTCTTAACTATGGCAAATTCCTTAGGTAATTTTTTCGCAAAGTCTAAATTACCTCTAACGAAAATTTTAATGATGTGTCATAACTAGATGCTTACAAGACCACTAACAGCAACAGCATATGAATCAGAAAATTCAGAAGTGTCTGCAGTGCAATGGTACCAGTACTGCAGAGACATAGCATCGTGGACAATGAGCAGGCTGACTCAAGTACTTGGCGGAGTTGGCGTCATTGTTCACGTGGATGAGAGGGTGTTTATAAAAAGAAAATATAATCGAGGGAGATTAAATGTAAATCAGCAGTGGGTGTTGGGGATATATGACATCTACCTCCACAAAGGATACATTGAGGTGATCCCCAATCGCAGTGCAGATGTTTTGTTGCCTATTATCCAGCGCTTATTGCTGCCTAGGACAACTATTCCTACAGATGAATGGAGTAGTTATAGTCAGTTATCAACTCTGGGCTATATTCATCACGTCGTCAACCATACAAATGGTTTTCTCAATCCTTTCGATGGAACTCACACTAATTCCATCGAAAGTTTTTGGAATCACCTCAAAAAACGGATCAGATCTGTGAATGGATCAAGAAATGCAATGATATACAGTTATCTCTATGAGTTTATGTACAGGACTTGGTTTAACATAAGTATCAAGACTCCTATGAGAAATTGGGAGGATTTTTCGAAAATATACGAGGACGTTATCCTTCGTAACTATTTTTTAACATTGCATTACTTTTATATAAATGATTTATTAAAATTATGCGCCGTTTTTAGGGAGCCTCCTGATTGGTCAAAGTTGTCGTTGTCAAGGTCATTTGTCCGTTCGCTAGGTAGTTTCGGTTTGGTCTGCTATAGTTTAGAGTCATCTGGCTCACATAACCTTTGACCTCAACGCTTATATTGATCACTGTGACGAGCGTATGTTGTATGAGGCATAGCAGAGAGACTAGACCGTGGCAAAGTTCAACTTTAAGCACCACTAACTACCGCCAATCAGAAAATGACCTTGAACGCACCAATCGCGTGAAAGAGTCAATTTTGTTCATGGAACACATATATTTATGCGAAAAAGGTGCATAAAAACTGTACACAAGTTTTACAGAGAATACGTTTCTCTCACATTTGATAAAGATAGCGCCTGGTTTTAGGTTGGAGCATCAACAGAGTATAACTCCATTATGGGTAAAATTTATTTCAATAAAGTCTCAGAGTTATCCAGTAACATTTACTGGACAATAAACTGTGCTCGAAACGTTGTCATCAGTAAATATTACTGTATAACACTACACTGTGTGAGACTTTATCAAAATAAATGTTACCCACAATGGAATTATACTCTACTACTACAGTGCACACGTTCTATTCTTATATCAAAAGAGTTAATTTAACCACATTCTATGCACGGAATTATCCAGGTCTTCTCACCCTAACCATAAGCAGTCGCATTCCATTAATAGTTAGTGGCGCTTAACGTTTAACTTGGCCTAGATCGTATTTGTTTCTCTCATGACCTTCAATTCACACCACGAACATATATATTTACCTAAGGTTATGTTCTATCCCAATTTCAAACGTATTTATTGCTTAAGCATGACTCATTTTTATGCAGACGAAGCTTTAGCAACTAAATACTGTATCCACTTTTGACTAGTAAGATGAACTAACACACACATTCACACACACACCGTTAAGTTGACAAAAGCCATAATAATAATAATATCTTTATTATGGATAGTAATTTAAAATGTACGGAATTTTCACACAATATCATCAAGTGAAATATTAATTAATTGACAGTATATTCTGTGATTTACGGATCATCATTGAACAAAGCTTGGAATGGCAGTCACACCTCTCTCTACCTCAACTTCATCTACTTTGAAAAGGCCTTCAACAGACAGCGTCGATCGAGAGGTGCTTTGGCAACTAATTCGCTACTACCAAGGGGTGCCACCGACAATTATACATCTCATCCAACAGCTATACGACAATGCTGCTGCATGCCAAGTATTCCACAACGGGAAACTTACGGAATCCTTCGAAGTGAGGACAGGAGTAAAAGAAGCTGGCTGCCTACTTTTTCTAAAGATTAATTTCCTGATTGCGGTAGACTGGATAATGCGACAGATGCACAACGGGCAATGAGGAAACAGGCATAAAATAGACTCACACAAAGAACTTGGAGGATCTGGACTTCGCCGATGATATATGTCTGATTTCCCACAAACTGGAAGAAATACAAGCGGAAAGCAACAAGTTCACAGAAGAAGAAGCATCAAAGGTAGGACTTCAGGTGAACATAGAGAAAACAGAGGTAATGAAGATTCCTGGACAAGAACAACAGCAACAGACAACGATCAGCATAAGTGGGAGGAATCTGAAAGAAACAACCTCCTTCACCTACCTACCTGGGAAGCATCGTTTCAACTACAGGCGGACGGAACTGACCAGGATATCAAAACGAGAATCGGAAAAGCAAGACAAGCTTTCACTACTCTCAAGTCTGTGTGGAGGTCAACAGCACTCAGCATGAAAAATAAGATCCGGATTTTCAACTCCAATGTGAAGTCAGTGCTACTATACGGATCAGAGACTTGCACTGCGCGTCATGAAGAGCATCTAAAACAAACTACAGACCTTCTTTAACAGCTGTCTTCGCTCAATACTTCGCTCAAGATCAGATAGCCGGCCAGAAAACACCAGCAACGGGGATCTCTGGGAATGAACCAACCAGGAACCGATTGTGAAACAAATAGGCAGGAAGAAATGGAGATGGATTGGAGGCCATACTCTGAGGAAACCATCAAGTGACATCACTAAACAAGCCATTCCTTGAGTGGAACCCGAATGGGAAGCGGCGAGTTGGTTGTCAGTGCAAGAGTGACTTGGTGGAGGTCATGTGAAGAGAAGGTGAAAGCATGTGAGCAGACTTGGAGCCAGGTGAAGACTCTAGCAGAGAACCGAACGCAATGGAGACGCACGGCTGAAGCCTTATGTTCCTGTAGGAATTAAAGGTAACAATAATAATAATAGTAATATCCTGTGATACACAATGGTCCATTATAGTGTATCTGCTTTTTCTCCTTCAAGAAATCCACCGACGATATCTAGTTGAAAGCCAATTGTAAGATGTTCAGAAGTATATTCTGAGACCGAAGGACATCAGCGAAGAACAGTTATCTCATGGATTGCTGTGGAACACGTTGCCACCCACAAGCAGTCATTTCTCAAGTCGAGTAGGAACTTGCGAATCAGAAGCTTAGATACATTTTAAATATACACAAGAGTAGATAATACCATCAGAGAGGTCATATCTTAATCGATTAAAACAAACCGAACGAGAGAAAATATATGCAACAGACAGAGATGGAAGTTTTTTGTTAGGTCAGGTTTTAAGCAGGCCGTCAAAATGACTTTTTTTACTGATTGCTTCCGTTATCCTCTTAAAAAGCTTCTTGAAAAAGAAACGGTATGCTGAAGTGTACATATGTTAGAAAGAGTAATTCTTGAGATTGGTTAGAGCATTTCATCATGAGCTGACATCATTTAGAGAACCAATGGATAACCAGAAGGGAGTACTGGACACCCAGCTCTTTCGTTTGCCTAGTTTGGGACTCTTCAGCAGTACAAGCCCACTCCACTGAGGTTCGAACCCAGGACCTTCTGGTTACAAGGCGAGCTCGTAGACCATTGAGCCAATGGCCCATGAATACTAACTTCTGCCAATTCACGACATAGCGCGACCACTTCGCAATGTCTTCTTTGATGATGAGTTACTGTCGTTACCATCAACTTATTGTACTTTAATGGTCATGGCTTCCCACAAGAACCCCAGGTAATTAACTGCTTGAATAAGGCCAGTCGCTAGTGTGCATCAAATCAAATCCTCTAACCAATCAGGCAAAATCCCTATAATAATAATAATAATAATAATAATAATAATAATAATAAGTAAGGGCTTCAGAGCATATTCCTAAATGGCTCCGGAAACAAATTGAATCTTCAGAACCCATTAATGGTGAGAACAGGAGACCTAGCTCCTCTATTGCAAAACATATTATAGAAACAGGACATAAAACTGACGTTAACAGATCTTTTAAACCTATCTATAAAACGTGTTTGGGGCGTATCCTAAAGTTTGTGGAAGCCCTAGCAATTAGAAAGTTTAAGCCACCTTTATGCGTTCAAAAACAATTTGTCATAACATTAAACCTTCCTTGGTAAATTTTGTTTTGACACCATAGCAGATGTACTATTACCTCTGTTATTTGGTTTAGTGGTCTTCATTGTTACTTTGACCTTGAATAATAATAATAATAATAATAATAATAATAATTTGCTTTATTCCAAAACAGTACTTGTGATACAGAATGGAATTCTCAGCATTTTTACTACAGTATTGCATCCAGTTAGTACATTATCAATAAATGGAATTCTACAAAGATTAAGGAAATCACAGTTCATTATTACAACAACACATTGGCATGTCATTAGCAAAGGAAAAGATGAAACAGTGTTTGAAGGTGTTAGAAAAGTGGGAGCTGTCATATTTACTGGCGTAAGCGAGAGAAAGAAACAAAGCAGCACATAACGGAAAAAGAGAGAGAGAGAAAAGGGAAAGAAAGAAAGAAAACGTTGTACATATAAATGATATGAGTTGGAAAGACGAGATCCAGTTGTTCTACTGACTATTTAATGAATTATAGGTATCACGCCTAATGCTTTCTTTATCACACAGAACACGAGCTAAGTAGGGTATGTTTGAGTTTTTGTACTTGCTGGTGCGAGCATATAGTTTTGTATATAGGCTTGTGGTTTTTCCTGATGAGATGCAAGGGGAGAGTTGTGAGTGAAGAGGGTGTTGTGAGTTAGATAAAATGGATTTGGCCCGTTTTTCACATGAGTCCATGTGCCTGTCGACCAGAATATTAACAAGCTGGTTAAGTGGGACGTTGCTTACCCTGCTGACAACCTTTAACCATTACTTGAAAATTCTTGAGATGTTTATCTTACTAAAGTTAACGTCTGATAGTGAACATGTATGTATCTAGGCCGATCAAACACAACAGAACAAATGCGTACAAATACTTGTTCACCACTCATAATCGTGTGTCTTTTTGTAGTTACTAAGCAACATGTCGTTTGCTGTTATGTTAGTCAAAGTTAACTAACTCATCGTTGATGTTAGATGGTCGGAAGCAATCGGCCACAGGAAGCCTTGGACACCACCTAGGTTTCGTGCTAGTTGGCACTCACCAGTCAGCAAGACGTATCTACAACTGCCTTGAAGGAATTCATATCCCTTCTGAGATTCGAACCCACGTCATCACCCAGTGTCGCCTGCAGTCAGAGAGAGAGAGAGAAACGTTACCATTGAGCTATTCGGGTTCGCCATTGACCTCCTGTCGGACTGACTGTACTGGATACTTTGACTGGACACTAGTTACTCCGTCATTCGATTTTCTTGCAGATGATATACATATATTTGTATGTGCATCTATATACTACTTATAAATCTTGTCAGTAACACCTACCATATTCTTACGAACGAGGTTAACAACGGCTTTTATTCTGTTCTATAATGTTACTGATTTCACACTCCACAGTCTCACACATTGATTGCATTCCATTAGTTACTTGTACAGTATGACCACAAAGCTAAGTGACTCAATACCAATCTGCCAACTAAGACTAAACGTGATAGGATACCAAACGTTTGGAGATGATCTCAATATACAAATCTGGATTGATTGAGATGTCTAGGACATGTGATGCACAAGCCTATGATTAAGCTGAAGAAGAGTTAAGGGTGGTCATGAAATAAAAACTTGCTATCAATCAATCAATCAATCCACGATGGCTTTGGCAATTGATTTGAGACTCATAGTTAGATGTACACTATGTGGTTAAGAATCTTATTATTATTATCATTTCCTTTAGTTCCGAGAGGGACATAAGCCTTCAGCTACCAGTCTCCATTGCGTTCGGTTCTCTGACAACGTTTTCATCACCTGGTTCCACATCTGCCCACATGCTTTCATCTCCTCTTCACATGACCTCCATGGAACCCTCTCACTGACGACTAACTCGCCTCTTTCCATTCAGGTTCCACTCGAGCGATGGCCTGGCGTGTGATGTTACTTGATGGTTTGTTTTATCAGAGTATGGCCAGTCCATTTCTTCCTGCATATTTGTTGTACACTTCGTTCCTGCTGTGTTGGTTCACTCCCAGAGATCCCTGTTGCTGATCTTTTCTGGCCAGCCATCTGATCTTGAGTAATATTGAGTGAAGACAGCTGTTGTTGAAGGTCTGCAGTTTGTTCGAAGTGGCCTTCATGACGCGCCAAGTCTCTGATCCGTATGGTAAGTAGCACTGACTTCACATTGGAGTTGAAAGTGTGGATCTTGTTTTTGATGCTGAGTGCTGTTGACCTCCACACAGACTTGAGAGTAATGAAAGCTTGTCTTGCTTTCCCGATCCTCACTTTGATATCCTCATTAGTTCCGTCCGCCTGTAGTTGAAACGATGCTTCACACACGAAATCCACATATTCTAGAGTCTTCTTATCGGTCAGTGCAGTGTATTCCTGTCATCTCACTCACTCCCTGTGAATGCACAGTCTGACACATAACCCAGTGAGTCCACTACAATTAGGAATATCATCGTAGGGGATAATGGCTGGGTAACCAGCCAGCCGGCCAGCCTTGTCTTACTCATGTATTCACTTCAAAGCTAGACTTCGTTGAGAGAGTTTTCCGTTGTGGATCACTTGACTGGCACGTGGTAGACATTGTCATATAGCCAGTTGTTGAATGAGGTTGATAAGTATTTGAGGCACTGTACACCATAGTGTAGTGTTGAATTCGTTTACAAATTACTTCGCGGTCAACGCTGGCTGTCGAAAACCTTTCCAAAATCGATGAAGGTAGTTGAGTTATTGAGTGATGGTTGACTCCCATTCTATGCTTTGTTCTGTGATGATGATAATGACTCATAGAGCTGCAATTTGACTCGCCTTTCCTGAATCCGACTTGTTCTGGTGAACTGGCGGAGTTCTGCACCCAATACGTCTTTTATTCATGAAAAATTCCCATTCGAACATTAATTGACAGAAGACCAGTAGTTCAGCGAAGAGTATCTTTTCGGCGGCGAATTCATTTTCATAGCTGTACAGTCGCAAATATATAAATGGTTGTTTTGTATGTGTGTGTGTACATTAAATTTGTCAAACGAAAATACAATCAGTGAGTTCAGATGGATTGGATGTTGATATAAGAGGGTAGTAACAAAAGTGATGAGTTGTCACAAACGATTGTTAAAAAAGAGTTACGTAATAATGTGAATAGTTTGATGAAAAAGTTAGGCTCAGGGTATACATGGAAACAAAATAACATACGGGATTACGCAAGGGTTTTAAGTAGTTAGAAAAATAATCATGCAAACAAGAGTTGTGTGCGCCGGTGGCACAGTGGTTAGAACGCTCACCGACCATGCACATGGTCCGGGGTTCGATCCCCGGCCGACGCACTCCTTTACTTCGCTCAGCCAGTAGTGGTACTGGTAAAGCGGAAAGGTTGGGCATGAGGCTTGCAGCCCTATCCTGTAAAAATTAACACTGCGACAGAAACTTCAAGCCTCTAGCTTGGAGCCCAATGTTTCACTGGGAACGTGAAGTAAAAAAACAAAAAAAAACAAGAGTTAAGTCAAATCAACAGAGTTGTTACCATGATAGTAGAAGTGGTTGAATAATTTTCTTTTGTATGCATAGTTCTGGCTCTTCCAACTAAATGGCTAGGGCTTCTGCAATACAAAGAAGACGGTAACGGATGGTCTTTGGCAGATTGTTCTTCACTTTGTAGATTACTTTGGAGGAAGCATTTGTTTAGATGGAATGACCAGTGTCGACAAGATGTTCGATTATTGCACTCCTTTATACGGCTGGATAGTGTTCTTTGACCTTTTTTGACAGGATGCGCGTTGAACGACCGATGTACCTGGCTCCACAGCAACAGGTGAACTGGTATATACACATAGAAGTGGTCAGGTGCGGGATCTTGTCCTTTGGGCTTCTGCAGATCAGCGGGCGACTGGAAAACACTACTCTCAATGTTGCCTCAAGGAAAGTTCTTCTTAAAGAGGTGGAGATTCTCCTTCTAAGGACGTCACTGACTAGGTCACCTTTGAAGTCGAGGTTCATTTAAATTATCTTTTTTTGGCACGGGTGGTGTCTCTTGCTTTTGGATTTTCTGTTTGATGTTTTTGTCTACGAATCTTGATGGATAACCGTTTAGTATGAAGATTTCTTTCAGGAAGAGTAGTTCTTCTTCCAGGGTATCAGAGCTGCAGATGCGCGAGTGGCAAGAGATCTTATTACGTTTCTTTTTCTTTCTCATTCTCTCCAGGATGACGCGACTTAGTGTCTTACTTGGCGTGGACCAAAGCATTATTCCGCACGAGTTCTGGCAGAGTGAAACCTAAGTGGCCCTCATTGGCAAGGTAGGCAGTCTTTCTTTCTATCGGTAGGCACCTTTCCTTCCTTCCTTCCGTCTGAACCTGCATCATAAGTGAATCAATAAATCACACTGTTTGCATAACCTAATTATATCTCAAAAAATAATTGGTCACATTGAAAATATACATTGTTTAACAGCCAACTGATAAGCGTTAAATATCAAGTGATGTATTGAATCTAATATGAACCTTGTTCATCTTGATTTTCTTCTAAATGAACTAAATAAATGACCAAAAAACACCAAACAGAAACAATAAAAAGAAGATTATTTGAATCAATTTTTTTTACAAACTGGTAAATTGAATATTTCTAATCACTTTTTCTATAGTTGGTTTGTAAGGATTAGTTCCATATTAGTTTGTTTATTAGATGTATCACACAATAAGTGAAACAGTATTATTTACTGGATGACGTTTCGAACAAAATTTATTACCGTTCATGATCATATCAATTATAATCACACGACTTCGAAACTTCAGTTTTATAGTTTTCTTTGTTCTCTCCTGTTTGTCGTCGTTGGGGTAGTAGAATTTTCCAGATGTCCGGATGGACAGGTGTTGCTGAATCATTCCTATTACATGTATTTGTAGTTGATTCGATAAACAAAGCTTCTGTTATCAATCTCTCCCTCCATTCACCCTGTGACATTACATTTTAAAACTGTCATCCTATCCCATCCTATTGTGTGGTTGTGTGTAACTGCATGTAGTGCTATGGCTGTACTATTCTCTAGATTTCTTATCTTATTTGGATCAACCAATCTAGATTTTGCTAAGTTTTTATGTTCAGCTAGTCTGACTGCCCCTGTTCTACTAGTTTGACCTATGTATTTGACCTGACAATCATCGCAGGCAGGGTATTAGATAAACTAAATTGTTTTGTTTTAATGGCTCTACAGGATCCTTTCATCGACATAGCTTGTTTCTAATTGAGTTTGTGGGTAATTGAATGCCACTTTTATTCCTTCCTGTCTTGCTAAGAATTCTGTGTAAGGCTTTCGAGGTTCCTTCCTTGTATGGAATTACTACTGATGATTTAGATTCCTTATTGCTGGTGTCATCATTAATATTATTATTATTATCACTATCGCTACTATCATTATTTATTTTATTTTTACATTTCCTTACATATTTCCTGACTAATTTATCCGGGTAATTATTAAGTCTCAGGGCTTCTTTTATGTGTATCAGCTCCTGTTTTAGATTTTCCTTGGTACTACTTAGTTTTTGTGCTCTGTCATTTAGACATTTCACCAATCCTATTTTTACTGACATAGGATGGGACGATCGGAAGTCCAAATATCTGTTTGAGTGTGTGTGGGTTTCCTGTAAACGCTAGTGTTTAACTTCCCATCTTCTTTCTTCTTTACGTTGCAATCTAACATTGGGAGCTCCCCTTCCTGATTTTCCAATTCATAAGTGAATTGAATTGCTTCAACCTTCGAGTTGATGTGTTCGAAAAACCTATATATATCTTGTGTTCTAAGTACAGTGAATGTGTCATCTATATGCCTCCACCATACTTTTGGGGTGGGGGGTGAACGTTTCAATCGCTATGCTTTCCCACTTATCCATGAATATATCTGCTACCACTGGGGATATTGGTGATCCCATGGCAACTCCTTCAGTTTGTTTGTATATTTTCCCCTGGAATTTAAATACTGTGGAAGTCAGGCAAAGCTGTACTCCCAGCATTATGTCCTCAAGTGGCACTTTTGTCCTAAGGATTAGATTTGTTTATACAAGTTGATTACGGATTGATATCAGTTAAAGAACCATTGAAAACCAGCCAAGGAGTACTGGACAGTTGTCTAATCCTAGTTTGGTTATCAACGGCAGTACGCCCCCACCCCCTCCCAGGGTTCGAACCCATGACCATCCGGTTATAAGGCAAGCTGGCTCTTATACCATTCAGCCACTGGGATCCAACTCCTCAATGGCCACAGCACATGAATTCTAACCTCTACCAATTCGTGACTTAGCCAGTGAATTGCTACAGGACAGAGTTTCCTGGAGTTCCAATAAGAAGTTGTGACCAATGAGGTCCGTCCAGTCAAGTGTGATGATGGATTTCCCACCGATAACATTGGTTGCTGTCAGTCGCGCTAAATCATGAATTGATAGAAGTTAGAGTTCATGGGCTGGCCAGTGAATCGGAGCCAGTGACTGAGCGGTATACGAGCCAGCTTGCATTGTAACTAGAAGGTCGTGGGTTCGATTCAGTGCGGTGGGCGTGTACTGCCTATGATTCCCAAACTAGACTGATGAAACAGCTGTCAGGTAGTACTCCTTGGTTGGTTTTCAATGGTTCTCTAACTGATATCAATCTGTGATCAATTCGTAGAAACTAGTTGCCTTTTATTGCAGGACGTAGTTATTATCAGAAGGAACTGGTACTATTGTAACGGTAGAGAACGAGAGACTTGATTGAGGAATGTTTATTTGAATTTTCATATCTCTATATGGCGTAGATCTTCCATGTTGCACTACTTCTGCCCTTCCTTCTTATTATGCGTGTTTCTTTGCCTTCCTTTTCATATCTCCCATTCTCTTATGCAAAGCTGAATCATTTGTCGCCTTCGTTGTCAAAGCTAACTCCCTGTTATTTGATATCTTTGTGCGCTGCAATGAACGCCTGTTTATATACTACTGATAAACAGTAACATATAACACAATACAACCGCTTTATATTTTAATTATTCCCTTGTTTCAGTAGTTCTGCATAGGGCTTCAACAGACCATTTTAGCTTCATTCTGTTTCCTGCATTCCTTTTTTACGTTGTTAAAAGTGATCCGAAGGTATGTTATTATTATTATTATTATTCTTCCCTTGGGTTCCTAGTGGAACATAGGGCTTCAACTGCACATCTCCACTTGCTTCTGTCTTCTGCTGTACTTTTCACCTGCATCCATGTTAATCCATGCTGTTTCAACTTCTCTTCACACGATCTCCTCCATATCACCCTTTGACGTACCACTCGCCCCTTCCCTTTCGGGTTCCACTCGAGCTACGGCCTGACGCGCGATGTCACTCAACGGCCTCCTCAGTGAGTGTCCAATCCATCTCCACTTTCTCCTGCATATTTGTTGAGCGATTGGTTCTTGTTTTGTTCGTTCCCATAGTTTCTTGTTAGTTCTCGTTCTTTCCGGCCATCTGATCATCAGTATAGAGCGAAGACAGTTGTTGATAAAGGTCTGCAACAGGCTGTTGGAAATATTCTTTGTGACCCGCCAAGTTTCTGATCCATCCGTATAGAAGAACTGACTGACTTGACATTTGTATTGAAAATCCGAATCATTTTGTTGTTGATGCAGGCTGAGTGACGAAGTTTTCCAGATTGGTTTCAGGTTGATGAATGTGTTTCTCGCCTTCCCGATTCTTGATTTGACATCATCGATCCGAAGATATAGAATAATAATAATTAAAGTGTATAATCAGCCATACAATCAAAATAGATTGATTGACCTTAGTAGTTATGTGATTACAACGAAAAGCCGCATAATTTATATGATAATCATCGTGAATAAACAGTTGACAATCCATTGTACATTGAACAAGCATTTGTTTGTCTTGGTATATAATACTTCCCGGTTATAATAAAATATTTATTGATAATATGATGAATTGTGTAAAGAAATTGAAATAAATAATATTAGTATTAGTAGTCGACTAAACGCCTTATGTCTATATAGGCAGAGAGACTGTTTGACCAGTCGGTATCGCCGGGACAGATAACTATTCTAGGTTGATGGCGAAGGCCATGGGAAGAATTTGTATTCTTGGATTCTGATTCGAAGGGGACGCCCACTTTGTTGACCGGTGTACTGTTTATTGCAGTTCATGCATGCAATTTATTTTGTAATTGGTATTAAATTTTATCTTCTTTTTCTGTTGGATGGGTCTTTCAGTTTGTACAATAATGAATGAAGTGATTATGCTGGATGGTTGGCTGACTGGCTGGTTTGTGTGCTATATCTGTTTCAAACGGTGTTAATATTCCGGCTGTTATTTCAGAGATATTTTTTCCCATATATATGGTAGGATGAATTTTCTTGTGGTCTTCGAGATAATGGTTTCTTATTGGTGTTACGACTTGGGTTTTTGAGCATTTTTTGATGAAATTGTGACGGGGGTTAAGGGTATCCATTCTTTTTGAAGACGGTTAGTAGGTAGTTTTCTTCACTTCTCTTCAACCTCGGAGTAGTGTTATAGCGTTGTGTTTGAACTTCTTTAAACAATGTCTGCACACAGTTTCTTTTGTGGGTAATTGCATTATTGCTGTTATAGTTGAGTATTTGATCTGTGTGCTTTGATTTTCTGCATACTTGTGTTTCTAAATTTTCTGTATTAATTCTCCTGATTAAGTGATGTAAGACTGAGATTTTATTGTCTAATTCTTCTCCTCTCGTGGTGAATTTAATGTCTTCAAATATATTGTTTATTAATTTGTGGGTAAAATCCAAATCGTTTCTTTTAATTACTACAAATGTGTCATCAACATAACCTACTCAGGTGTTTGGTTAATTATAGGTAGTTCCCCCCCCCCCTTAGTTTTTCCCGGGCTACTGAAGAAAGACTATAACATATTACGCAGGATGTTAAATGCTGTCAGCAGGGTAAGCAACGTCCCACTTAACCAGCTTCTTAATATTCTGGTTGACAGGCACATGGACTCATGTGAAAAATGGGCTAAGTCCATTTTATCTAACTCACACCATTCTCTCCACTCACAACTCTCCCCTTCCATCTCATCAGGTAAAACCAGAAGCCTATATAGAAAACTATATGCTCGCACCAGCAAGTACAAAAACTCAACCATACCCTACTTAGCTCGTGTTCTGTGTGATAAAGAAAGCATTAGGCGTCACACCTATAATTCATTAAATAGTCAGTAGAACAACTGGATCTCGTCTTTCCAACTCACATCATCAATAGGTACAATATTTTCTTTCTTCCTTTCTTATTCTTTTCTCTCTCTCTTTCTTTCCGTTATGTTCTGCTTTGTTTCTTTCTCTCGCTTACGCCAGTAAATATGATAGCACCTTCTTTTCTAACACCTTCAAACACTCTGTTCAACTTTGGCTTTGCTAATGACGTGGCAATATGTTGTTGTCATAATGAACTGAGATTTCCTTAATCTATGCAGAATTCTATTTATTGATAATGTACTAACTGGATGCAATACTGTAGTAAACGAAATGCTGAGAATTCCATTCTGTATCACAAGTACTGTTTTGGAATAAAGCAAATTATTATTATTATTAGGTAGAGCTATTAATTCTAATCTTTGCATAACTGCTTCAGCTATTAATCCTGATATGGGCTATGATCCCATTGGTGTTCCTTTTATCTGTTCGTATATTTGATTATTGAATTGAAAGTATGTGTTGTGAGACATAATTCTATGAGTTCTATCCAAGTTGAACATTGTGCTTTTATGTTTTCATCACTATGGAGTAATTTGATTGAATTTTGGATTTTCCCGTCCATTGATTGATTGATTGGACCGAAGTGCTCGGTCTACTAAGGTTGACATGTCGAGCAGATGATTCGACGATGTCTGGGCATGTAATCAGTATTTATTTGATGGATGGTGACTAGCAGTGGAATCCAGTATAACGCGCATTTCGTCCTATTCGGGACTCGTCATCCGGATGTACCTGCATTTCTCAGTGAGTGATGATGTTTCCACCAATTAAATACTAATTAAATGCCCGGTCACGTTCAATCATCTACTCGAGAAGCCGACATGTCAACCTGAGTAGACCAAGCACTTCGGTCCAATCAATCAATCAATCGACGGGAAAATCCAAAATTCAATTAAATCAATATGACCCGTTACACAATAGCCAGGTTGGCTCTCGTGGCCCAAGTGGTCTGGTGGATGACGCTTTGGCTTTTGAAACTAAGGACACTGGGTTCGAGCCTAGGTGGGAGCATCATCACTCACTGGGAAATGCAGGTACATCCAGATGACGAGCCAGTCCCAAATGGGACGAAATGAGCATCCTAGATTCCGCTGCTAGTCGCCATGCACCAATTAAATAATATAGAGTAATTGTTGCATAGTTTCTTTTGCTAGTTTTGGACTACTTGAAGTATATAAGACTGTGTGACATCAAATGACACCATTATTTCATTGTCATCCAGTTTAATGTTTTTCATTTCCTGTAAAAATTGGATTGGTGAATTGTTAGGATGGTCGCATGATTCACCTAGGTATTTTTAATTTTCTGTGAATTTAGCTGACATGCAATGAATATTCTTTTGACTGTTATAGAATTTCGCGAGATGATATCGTCATTTCGTAGTTTCTTTACAACGGCTTTACAACTAACATGGTTAACAATAATAAAATAAAATAAACGTTCCCTAGTGAAATGTTTGTTTTCAAGGGCCCGAAAAATATGCACGAGTGACACACTGATGGATAAGCTTCGATACATACATTCAGTTGTATTAGCTAATGGTTATCCAGAGAACTTCATCACTTGTCACAGTAGTAAGGATAGACCACATCTTGAAAAGACAGCTTCTGTACCAAAGAAAGCTGTCTTTATTAACCTACCATTCAAGGCAGACCAGATTATACAATTGACAGCTAGCTCAAAGACGTCGATCAGCCATCAATCGCACATTCTACGCAGTCGAATCTCTTTTTCTCATCTGCCGAACATTTTCGATCCCTGTACAAACGATTAAAGGACGAAATTCTGTGGACTCTACTTCAAACTGTATCTACAAGTTCACATGCAGTGGCGGTGACAATTATATAGGTGTAGAACCAATAGAATGTTCCAATGTCGTCGTTGAAAAGAATATGTTCCAAAGTGGTTATTAAGACACAGAAAATCTCAATGCAATTAATCTGAATAGAAATCCAGCATCATCCATTGCAAAACACTTATCAATGTCACGTCACAAAATCAATATTAATGACTGTTTTACAATTACTTCAAATAATTCTAATTCAAGGTTGGTTATTAAAGGTGATGGAAGCACTTTTAGGGATTGATCACATACAGCCTAAACTGTGTGTACAAAAAACAACAATAGACTTCAACCTTCGCCTACCATGAACTGACTACTTGACCTATTTAAATGTGATGATCGGTCATTAGTATATACTTTTGTTTTTATGTAACTGAGTAATTGTCATGCCTTTTGTTTTATTTTACTTTATTACTGTGAACCATGTTAGTTGTAAAGCGATTGAAGAGAAACTACGAAATGACGATATCATCTCACAAAATTTAATTTCTAAATGCCTTATTCAAATTTGTCAAAGGGACTAATTGTTTTAATGTTATAGAATTGCTTGTTAAGCGAATGAACGGTTATTTCTACCGATAATGAGGTGGAGGAGAGCCATAGCTGCCGCTAAATGATGTTGAATAAAGAATCATGCCACTTGTCAGGAATGCAATCTAAGTTTTGCTTTCAGAGTGAGTTTTCTGCTAATCTGATTTCTCTACTTGTGAAGTCTATGGTTAAGGCAACACACAACTGGTTTACTTAACAGTTTAAATATTTAAATATACAATTTATCAACAGACTCAAGTGTTTTGTTACAGTTCTTAATTTCATTTTTCTGTTGAACGAGATCTACGAACACTAGTAAGTACTTATGAAGCCTGTTGCATTGAGGGGTATAAAATTGAAACTAAGTCTAATGCAAAATACCTCGGTCTAGTTCTATCTTCCGACCTTACTTGGACATCTCATATCCTAAAGATTTCTAAGAAAGTCTTCTGTCTAACAATCTGGAATCACCCAACCCCTACTTTCACAATTTGTCAACTCTCGTATCTTACATATTCTACTTTACTGCTCCCCATTAGTCCTTCCAGGGCTACTGAAAAAGGACTATACCATTCTGAGAAGGATGCTGAAGGTGGTAAGTAAGACTAGTGGTGTAAAACTCAGTCCGCTAGTCGGTGGCACAGTGGTTAGGACTCTCGCCGACCATGCATATGGTCCGGGGTTCGACCCCCTGCCGGCGCACACCCGATATCTATGGACGGCCTGCAAAATTTGGGCTACCGATATCCATGCTGAAAATTCCATACCTGTACCTAAAAATACGGTGTGAAATCAAGCTGTAAATCAAAATAAATAAAAAAATTAAAAAAAAATATTAGTAGAAAGGCATCTGAGTACATGCGAAAAATGGTCAAAAACCATACTCTCCGACCGCCAACACCCCTTCTATTCCCAACTCTCTCCTTGTATCTCATCAAGTAGAACCAGAAATCAGTATAAAATAATATTTGCTCGTACAACCAAGTAGAGGAACTCAACGATACCATATTTGGCCTGTGTTCTAAGTGACAGAGACAATGTTAAGCGCGAAACCTATGACTTGCTTTGTTGTTAATAACATAATTTTAGGCTCTTTTATTTCTCTCTTATTTTGCATTCTATAGTGAACTCCTTCTTAAACATACTTAGCTACTTAAATTATTGACATTGGCTTACTTTTTTTCTGTACTTTACTGTATTCCTTCTTTTGTGTGTCTACTGGTTCTGACTATATTAGCACTATGAGTATTACAAAATTGTCCTGCCATTAAACATCATGTAATTATTAGTTTTTGTGGTTGTTGCTGTTGTTTTTGTTCGGCAATATTAACTGACAATCTTGGTTGTGAAAGCCATTATCACCATCTTAAAATTTTGTATTATGTAGGATTACTCACACTACCACTACAAACACTCCATTAGACCTGACAATAAAAAGCCTGAAATGTTATTTTATGTTTGTTTAGTGTTGTTTCAACCTAAATTAACTGATCATCTTGGCGATAAACATTCTTAAGTATCATTTCATAACTTCTTGTATGACTATAGATTTACTATCACCATTCACAATCATATTCATAGCTTCCACTACCCAATACTGAGATATTATTATATGATGTTTATTTTCCTTTCTACTTCTTGGTATTTTTTCGCATTTATAATTATTTTGTGTTTATCCTGTTTTTTTGCTGTTGGTGTCTTTAGATTTTTTTGTTTGTTTAATACTCCTTTTAAATGTTTGATAAAATTAGATGTAAATATTGTAGATATGTGCTGAAAATTCCACACTGTAGCACTAGTACTGTTTCTAGAATTAAGCAAATTATTATTATTTATAATTTAAAAAAAATTTTCTTATGGATTGATTCCACACCATATTTTTGGTACAGGTATGGAATTTTCAGCATGTGATATCGGTAGCTCAAATTTTGCAGGCCGATCATTGATATCGGGTGTGCGTCGGCAGGGGATCGAACCCCGGACCATGTGCATGGTCGGCGAGAGTCCTAACCGCTGTGCCACCGACTGCTATAATCTATCTTCATCGATAATGGCTGAACTAGACTGGTACTATCTGATCTATCGGTTGGCCGATGGTGAAGAGGTAGAATGCTCGCCAAGCATCCTCATGTTTCTTCTCATGTCTCCCATGTTTTTCTGCGACAGTGAATCATTTACTGTCTTTGATGTCAAATCTATCTCTTCCCTATTTGATACTTTAGTGATGAACAACGTCTCTTTATATACTACTGATAAATCTTATCAGCAGAACATGCCAGAGATGGATTTATCATCTCTTCCTGAATATTATCAGAACCTGCACGTGTAGAGACAGTATGTCGGCCGTAACTAGTGTTTGCTATTCAAACATATCACCGAACACTTACCAGCATGGTTTTACAAAAGGAGAAAATCGATGACTCCCCCCAAAGCTCTATTTTAGAACATTTGATAGATTCCGGATACCAAACTACACCTCAAACAAACTTCAAAGTTGTCTACAACATGAGAGGCAGTCTTTCTAAAAGTGTACGAATCAAACTTTTTCAAACTGCAGAAGTAATGGCGATTCAATTGCTAGGTCCTGAACTCTGCCTACAGAAGAGGTTCGTTCAATCCCTACACTTGCAATGGACATATTCTTTCTTTCTGTCTCTTCATTAGTATTATTTTGTCTTATCACCTGTAATATTTTACATTCTTAACTTTCCTGTTCTCTGCCCCCACCCGATTTTATTTCTACACCTGATTACCACTGTTACTGACTTGACCAACGCTCATTTTCTAGTCATTTATGTTACGTAATCCAATTTTAGTCCTAATTTAAGTGGCATTATTCTCTACCCTACTTCTACTTAGTACCTAACTCTACCTGTAATTACCTCTTTTGCTATCCTGACCTAAGTTGAAACATTTCAGTCAATTATATTACGTCATCTAACCTTGTCTAATTAACCTTGTTTCTATATTAGATCATTCTTGTATTACCTAATTAATTATGTAAACTTGACAAAACCTCATACATACACACACAAATAGTTATATATAAATGCGATTGTACAGCTATGTGAATGAATTTGCCGTCGAAAAGAGTCTCTTCGCTGATGAACGTCTTCTCGTTTTCATATGACTCAATGGGGATTTTTAAACTACTTAATATCAGAACTCCAGTTGTTAGTTATCGGGAAATTATGACAGGTCTTATCATCACTACATTTTGCGTGACACATGAATGAGCAGTCATTTAGTCAGCTGTATTTAGAGGCGTATTTAAAGTTGCTTTCATCAAATTTGAGGCTCTTTGTCATCAGCTTACAATTTGTAGTGATTCTAAAGTGTAACTTTGATTACTCTTTGCGTATTATTTATTAGTCCTTTGAATTCCCAGGGTTCCCATTTCACTCTGTTGTTTGCAGTCTGCCTAATCTACCTCCATGATCTCTGCCTCACACGATCTCCACCATATCAACCTCGAACGTATGCCTAACTCATGGATTCCAATTTGCCTTCTACATTAGGGGCTGATGAGTGTTAATGGTCAACAGTCTCCTCGACGTAACTCCAATCCATCTCCATTTCCGTCTGGATATTTGCTTCATTGTCACAGATCTTTGTTGCTTATTCTTCCTTACCAGTTGTCTGGTGTAGAGTCACGGACCAATGAAGGCAGATGCTGATGGAACTGTGCATTAGCCTGTTGGAAATGGCTTGTAGGACTCACGCACTACGTCTCTGAACTATAAAGAAGGAGTGACTTCATGCGTCGGTGGCATAGAGGTTAGCTCTGTCGCCGACGATGCACATAGTCCGGGGTTCGATCCCCCGCTGACGCACACCTGCTATCAATGGTCAGCCTGCAGAATTCGGGCTACCGATATTACATGCTGAAAATTCCATACTTCTACCAAAAGTCCTGTGTGAAATCAAACTATAAATAAAAATTTTTTTTTAAATAGTGTGGAAAATCCAGATCTTGTTCTTTATGACGAGTCCATCAGATTTCCGCATTGGTTTCAGACTGTTGAACACCAGTCTCGCTTTTCCATCCTCATCCATGCCTCAGCTTGTGGTTGAAACGGTACTGTCCGACTAAAAAATTGGAAGAGGTGACTTCCAGACAAGTTTCTCTCTTGGATGGTGATTGGTGTGTTATTGTTTTGCTTTGTTTTTGGCTAAATATCTTGATCACCACAGTCTTCTCTCTGCGTCATCTCCCCACTATTTCTTCAGCCTTGACTGAGAACGAGTTACGGTAAAATTTATTATTATTAATTATTCGCTGAATCACTTGTTTTGATTTTCCAAATTATAACAAAGTCATTATTAAAACATTGAAGATATCATCGGCAATTAGTAATCCCATACTTTCAATGCACTTCGTTCTAGAAATATGACATTTAAAAACAATGCAAGCGTACTAGGCGCTAAAAGGTGGCTGTCCAGTTATCAGACTGAAAAAGGTTGTGTTTTTTTCACCAAAGTGCATTCCTTCAACACGAAATGAACTCAGAAAAAATTGTCAGATACATAAAACTCTCTTGTTTTTTTAAGTGAACTGGGACTCAAGTATTGATTTTCTATTGAACGCAGTTGTACTCCTTCTACTTGATTGATAAATAGAAATATTAAAAGAGATTTTCAACATTATGCTATTATTTATTGATAAGAATATTTTAGATAAAGTAGTAATTTTCGTGTGTGTGTGTGGACATACTTACATAGGGAGGAGTAATCGCGCGTTGCACGTGAGGGTGGGAGAGCATATCCCAAAGTGGTTAGGAAAACAGATGAATTGTGACAAGCCCATAGATGCAGGTGCCAGACTACCAACTTCGTCTATAGCTAAACATTTAATCGATATGAACCATAAGGTTGATGTTAACTCAGCCTTTAAGGTCATCTATAAAAACGGTCAAGGACGTTTGCTGAAATACGCTGAGGCTATAGCCATTCATAAACTTAAGCCCCCCTTGTGTATTCAAAAACAGTTTGTTATTACTCTTAACCTACCTTGGTAATCCTTATTTGATTGGATTACCAAACGTTTGTGTTAATTATTCTTAATTCTTTTTTTGTCACCTTGTTTAATTTAACCTTTCCATATATATTGACTTGACAAGTAAATGTGTGATCAGATTGTTCGAAATGTATAGCGCTAATACATCACATTTTTCAGATAATCTCCGTCTTCTAATAATGCTATCAAAAGTAGTAATAAGAAGACGTAATCTGTAGGAATCGTGTAATGTATTTGCGCAACACATTTCGAACAATCTGATCACACACGGACTTGTCATAGGAATGTGTGTATATGAAATTTATAAAGAGTTAAGAGGTGAGAAAATAGACAAGTTAGGTCAAGTTAAGAGAACATATTGAAGATGAAAATAACAATGAAGATCAGTCACTAAACCAAATAACAGAGGTAATGGTACATCTACCCTGGCTGGTATCAAAACAAAGTTTACCAAGGAATGTGGTTTAGTGTGGTGATGACGAATTGTTGCTTTGAACGCCTAAAGGTGGTTTAAACTTTCTAATTGCTAGGGCTTCGACAAAGTTCAGGATACACCCCAAACACATTTTATAGATGGGTTTAAAAGACTAATGGCCCTATTCAGATAGGCTCTACTGGGAATTTGTGAACAGTGAAGCACAGCAGGCATGGTGTGAGGACAAATACTCGCCAGAGATGACATTGGCTAGTGCCAGTCGCGCCATATTGTGAACTAGAAGAAGTTGGAATTCATGGACTGGCCATTGGAACGCCTCCCAGTGGCTTAATGTAACCAGAAAGTCGTGAGTTCGAACCCCTGAGGTGGGTGGAGAGTTCCAAACTAGGCTGACGAAATAACTGGCTGTTCAATACTCCATTACTGGTTTTCCAATGGTTCTCTAACCGATGCGTCAGTTCATGATGAAATCCTGAAGCCGATCAAACAAAATCCCTACAAACCAACACTTGAGTGTCTATTATTTTCCCTTTTTTTGGACTAACCTCTATGCTGCGTATCAGTTCCTATTGAATATTGACTATATGTCGAGCAGATTTCCGGGAATACGTTTCAAGAATTTGGTCTGTAAGGATTAGATTTGTTGATACGAGTTTGACGGTGGATTGATATCAGTTAGAGAACCATTGAAAACCAGCCATGGAGTACTGCTAGATAGCTGTTTCATCCTGGTTCGAGATTCATCGGCAGTACGCATCCACCACACTGCCAGTGTTCGAATCCAGGACAGCCCATGATTTAGCGCGACCGGCACCAACCATTGTCATCGGTGGGACATCCATCCTCACACGTGACGTCTGGATGGACCCTGCTGATCACGACTTCTCACTAGAACTCCAGGACAGGAAACTCTGTCCTGTAGCAAGTCACTAGCGAGCAAACTTTTGTTGCAAAAGTTGCAAGTACTGCTTACACTTTCTTTTCTTCTTTCTATGACTGATTAACTGATCGATTTTCTTTCTTTCCTTCAAATTTGTTTCATTTTCTCTGATTTATCATGTGTGAATAAACAATCTCTTGCATCAGTGTACTAATAGAAACGTGTCCAAACACGTTTGGTTACAATTTTATTTGTTTATTTATTTAATTATCAAGAGGGTATTTGTAAGTAAATATTTGGTTACAGGCATCTATAAAAGTAAAACTCAACTATGCATAATACTGTATTGACTCAACTGTCCTCATTTAGAAAAAAATCTTTTAATTATACAGTCGAGAAGTTGATTAATTGGTAGAACGAAATGAATTCACTAGAAGTTACATATATCAGCTGATCTGTAGTAGCTCGGTGATTTCCAACAGTTGGCTTAAATTATTATTATTCCCCTGGGTTCCAAGTGGAACCTAGAGCTTCAACAACACATCTCCGCTTTGTTCTTTTCTGTTCTGCCGTCCTCTTCAGCTGGCTAGGTAAACGATTGTCCAAACTCTGTCGTCTCTTCCTTCCCAAACGATCTCCTTCATGTAACCCTGGCACTGACGACCCACTTGTCGCTCGCTTCCCATTTGGATTCCACTGGGGCAATGACCTGGCGTGCGATGTCATTCGACGGCCTCTTCAATGTAAGCCCGATCCATCCATCTCCACTTTCTACTACATATTTGTTGAACGATCGACTCTTGCTTTGTTGATTTTATCCCAGCCATAGTTTCTTGTTGCTTATTCTTTCTGGCTGGTCATTTGATATTCAGTATGGAGCCAGCGAAGGGAGCAGCTGTTGATGAAAGTCTGCAACTGGCTGTTGGAAATCCTTTTCGTTATATGCAGTGCAAGTTTCTGATCCGTATAGAAGAACTGACTGACTTCACATTGGTGTTGAATAGAATCTGAATCTTGTTCTTTATGCAGACTGAGTGCGGAAGATTTCCAAACTGGTTTCCGGTTGATGAAGGCGTGAGTATCTTGCCTTTCCGATTCTGACTTTGACATCTTCTTCCGTTCCATGTGTCTGTAGTTGGAAGGATGCTTCTTGGCCAGATAAGTGAAGGAGACAACCTCTCTCAAATCTCTCTCTCCCGTTGATGGTGATTGGTGCTGGTTTTTGTTGCTGTTGGTTGGTTATCTTCATCACCTCTGTCCTCTCTGTGTTCACCTGCAGTCCTGTCTTCGCTGTTCCTTCAGACAGTTTGTTAGTTTTCTCTTGCAGGTCTTCGAGTTTGTGCGACATTAGTCATATATCACCTGTGAAGTCCAGATCTTCTAGTCTTCTTGTCGGTCGTCCGGCGTATTCCTGACTCCTCGCTTCCAACACACAGTCTGACGCGTAATCCAGTCAGTCCACCTTGAATTAAGAATATCATCGGGGATGATAGGTAGCCAGCCTTGTCTTACTCCTGTTTGCACTTCGAACGCCTCACTGAGTTTTCAGCTGTGGATCACTCTACACGTGGCACTGTCATATATCTGTTGAATGAGGTTGTCAATGGACGCTAATATTGAACGTTTGTTCATTGGAACTGGTAACCATTGGCGGGCAACTCGAAGGCGCGAATGGTTCAATCGTGTACAAATTGGAAGACGAAAGAATACGAATAAAAGTACATTATAGTTAGTATAAAACATTTGTTTGTAGACGTGTAACTACCTTGATTTTAATTGCTAAACAATATAACCTTCTAACAAGTAGTGGTGTTTTGAAGTTAAAGTCGAGAAGCGTACATAGTAATTATCGGTTCGGAGCGTCTTCTCAAATAATAGGAACTTAGGGTTAAGTTCCTTGACAGAGGTTGACAAAGTGTCGAGGTACGCCGTAGAGTTGTAACTTCTCGGTCAATGCTGTATGTCGAAGGCCTTTTCGAAGTCGATGGAGTTGAGGTAGAAGTTGGACTGCCAGTGTATGCTTTGTTCGATGACGATGTGTGGAGTTGCAATTTGATCAGCCCATGACTTGTCTTTCCTGAATCCAGGTTGTTCCGGCGAGTTTGCGGAGTTCCGTATCCAGTGCATCCTTTGTTCTCTCCAGGATGATGCAACTTAATGCTTTACTTGGCGTGGACGAGAGCATTATCCACGCCAGTTCTTGCACAAGCCTTGGCTTAAATTATTTAATTCTATTGAGATTTTCCTGTCGATTGATTAGACTGAGGTGCTAGGTTTCAGGTTGACATATCGATTACTCCTTGTGCAGATACTTTCATGATGTCTGGTCATGTAACTTGAAGCCAAATGGTGGTGGATGGTGACTAGCAGTGGAATCCAGGATGCGCACTTCGTCCCATTTATGACTCGTCATATGGATGCAGCTGCATTCCCAAGTGAGTGAGGGGTGGTGTCTGCAACAAGGCTTGAACCCCTTGCGCATAAGGTGGCTGTTGTGGCCCAAGTGCTCTAGTGGATAACGCTTTGGCTTTTGAAATTATGGGCACTGGGCTGGAGCCTTGGGGGAAACGCCATCACTTTCTGGGGATTGCAGGTACATCCAGATGACTAGCCAGTCCCAAATAGGACGAATGCGCTTTATTCTGGATTCCACTGCTAGTCACCAACTACCAACTGACTTCAAGTTGGCTTAAAGAACAGATAATGGTGTTAACCAAGTTGACAGTGAGGAAAACTTATCCACTTCACATAAGTGAGTGACATCCTGGAGATCCAATAATAATGATAAATATAATAATAACCACTTAATTTCAAACAACAGTAATAATCGTACAGAATGGAATTTTCAGCGTTTTTATACATATTGCAACAATTTAGCTCCTTTTATAAATATGTGCATACATAAAATTTAAAATAGTAATAATAATGTTATTTTTACGAGTTGATCACGGATTGATATCGGTTAGAGAACCATTGAAAACCAGTATTGGAGTACTGGAAAGCTGTTTCATCCTACTTGCTTTTACTTTACTTCGGCTATCTCCTACGGGAGGATGAGCCGGCTTCATGAACATCTCGAATCATCACTGCCCAGGAGCGGCGTTTGTAAGAGAGTTCATGAAGTTTCATGGGAATTCGGTAAGAGTGATGTCTCCAGAATCGCTCGGCCTTTTGTTTGAGAGTGTAGCTCTAGCCTTTACACAACCAACTGTGACCTATAAGGCAGTAGGAGTGGAGTAGGGAGTCCACTATCCATTGGCAGCCGGTGACCGGAGTTCGGTTCATACGCCATTTTGAATGGGGCCAGACATCCAGGACATCCAACAAGCCCTTTGTTCATACGTCTGCCGGTGAGCTCCAGTGAGCTTCATACGCCAGTCGTTGGAGGTTTGGAATCAGGGTTTAGCCATCTCCCCTAGACTGTCATCCAATGGACAGTCAACCCGGTGAAGAGCGCCGGGCATCCGCTTTCGCCCTCTCACTTTGGTGAAAAACACCTCCACCGCGTGAAGGCAGTGAGAAGGACTTCCTCAGGGGAGGCTATGTAAGACGCCCGGTCATATGGGAGCATTTCAAGAGGTGTGCGGAGGGGTGGCCAACCCGCAGCGCAAGGCACCCACCCCCGACCATCCTAGCTTGAGAATCATCGGCAGTATGCACCCACTGCCAAGGTTCGAACCCAGGACCTTCCAGTTACAAAGCAAGCTGGCTCGTATACCATTCGGCCACTGGGATCCGATTCAACGGACCATGAATTCTAACTTCTACGAGCCTGCCTTGTAACCGGAAGCTCCTGGGTTCGAACCCTGGCAGTGGGGTGGATGCGTACTGTCCATGATTCCCAAACTAGACTGCTGAAACAGCTGTCTGGCAGTACTCCTTGGCTGGTTTTCAATGGTTCTCTAGCTGATATCAATCCGTGATCAACTCGTTTCAACAAATCTAATCCTTACAAACCAAACGTAGACGTCACGTCATTGCCACCTAGTCTCTACTTGTCTGTAGAGTGAACTATCAAATTTAAAATTTACATTTACAGCATTTCTATTACTGCGATCCCGATTTCAACTGACTTATTACTCGTTTGTTCAGTTGTGCAGTCAATTCAGGTGCTTAATAGCTAATGAGTTTACAGTTTCAACTATTTGGAGATATACTGAGACAATTGCTGAGACTACCATTCAGTGTTGCACTCACAGGAGACCATATTCATTCAAAACTCGATATACACCAAACAGTAAGTGGTGAAAATCACCTTCATTTCGTGAATATGCCAGCTGGCTTTCCCCTAGTCTTAAACCTGATTCATTCAATGATTTTACTGCATAAATCATTGTAAACGATAACGGCCACATATTTCACATATTGTATGTAATTAATTGACTGGTTTTTCTATTTTTGCTCAATGTGATTAGTATTCACATAAATGTGAATGTGTTTGTTACGGAAATGTACTTTAAAAAAGGTGAGTGATTGATAGTAGGGTAACGGTAGAAGACAAGTAACTTGGTTAAGGAATGTTTCTTTGATATTTGGTATCTCTATAAATCCAAGTTTTTTTTAGTTTTTTTTAATTAATTAATTTCTTTGTTTATAGCTTGAAACCACACCGTATTTTTAATACAAGTATGGAATTTTCAGCATGCGAAATCGGTAGCCCAAATTTTGCAGGACAACCATTGATATCAGGTGTGCGTCGGTAGGCGATTGAACCCCGGACCATGTGCTTGGTCGGCGAGAGTCCTAACCACTGTGTCCACCTTATCTCCAGAAATCGTCATTTTCACAGATATTCCGCGTTGTGCTACCTCTGCACCTCCTTCGTATTGTGTGTGTGTGTTTCTTTGGCCTCGTTTCGTGTCTACCTTGTTGTTCCGAAACGGTGAATCATTTGATCTCTTTGGATTCAAATCTCTCTCTATCTCCCTCTACTATTTGATATTTTAGTGCTGCTGTTTATATACTACTGTTAAATCTTATCAGCGACACACGCCATAATATTTTATCGTTATGCACATGGAAGGATATTTATTTTTGTATTCGTTTCAGTTCCAGCAGCTGAATGGTCAACGGACTAACCCCGTAACCTGAATGTCTCAAGTTTTTCTTTCCATGGGATCATGAGTAAGTGTTGTTGAGGAGTCTCATACCAGGATGAAACGACTATTTGGTTTTCAGTGGTTCTCTAACTAATGTCGTCTAAATTGTAATCTACTTTAGAAGCAGGAGAGTCGTGTTTTCAATGTTAGAATCAACCTTCTTTTTCAAGTAGACATTACTGACTACTAGAAACGCTGCCAAACTATACGGATTCCAGTGGAGCCTGTTTTATTAGCTAATTCTTGGGAATCGTCAATCTCCAACATTTTTCGGGATTGGGAATAAACCTTGAATAGACAGTTTTCATTTTCGGGAGCCTTTTAATGACTAACTACTCACCTGAATTATACTGTAACCAAACACGCATTTGGTCCGGAGTTCTAGGCCCGGTTGACGACGCATTCCTAAACCTCGCTGCCTACTATGCAGTAAGCCTGGTATATATAGAGAGAAGATTAGGCGTGAGGCTAGCAACCCCACTCAGTAAAAAATAAAACCACTGCTACCGAAACTTCGAATCTGAAGCTTCAAACCCTATGTTCTTTTAGTTACTGTACAATTTATTTAATTGAATTTTAGATTTTCCCGTCCATTGATTGATTGGACCGAAGTGCTCGGTCTCAGGTTGACATGTCGGCTTCTTGGGCAGATGCTTCGACAACATCACTCACTGAAGAATGCAGGTACATCCAGTGACGGGTCCAAAGTTGGACGAAATGCGCTTTGTCCTGGTGGGTTCCACTGCTAGTCACCATGCAACAATTGAATTCTAACTGTACAATTTACTTTCAGGATAAATGTAATCCTTACAAGTTGATCACGGACTGATATCAGTTAGAGAACCATTGAAAACCAGGGAGTACTGGACAGCTGCTGTTTCATCCTAGTTTGGGAATCATCGGCAGTAAGCAACCACTGGGATTCGAACCCGGGACCTTCCAGTTACAAGGCAAGCTCGTATACCATTCAGCCACTGGGACCCGATTCAATGGCCAGTTCATGAATTCTAACTTCTACCAATTCGTGATTTTAGCGCGACCCCAACTATTGTCGTTGGTGGAAATCCATCCACACGTGACTTCTAATTGGACCTCACTGGTCACGACTTCTCACTAGAACTGCAGGAAGCTCCAACCTGTAGCAAGTCACTAGCGAGAATCAGAATAATTTTCTATAGTTTGGTTTGTAAGGATCAGTCCGTGATCAACTCGTAAAACATAACTAATCCTTACAAACCAAACTATAGAAAAGTAATCCTTACAATTGAGAGATAATAACATTTGTGAATGCAGGTTACTCTTAAGCGCTGAAGATGTCGTGGAGCAGGACAATGAAAGCTTAACAAACAGATCCTCGCCTAGCTCAGAGAACACGTCCACATCAAAATATAATAACATTTATGCCCCATCGGCATAGTCACTAAAAAGAAGGCCATTCAAAGTAATGTTGTAAAGGAATCTTTATTAACCATCCATGTTGGTAATAAATAATACAGAAGTGATGATAAGTGAATCGTTGAAAGAATACAATGTGAATTGGGGTCAGTTGGTCAATCACCTTCTTACAGAAAGTGTTAACAACAATTCAAGCGAAATAGGAGAGAAGTAATAATATAAATATGACTAAACAATTCAAGGATAAAATACACGCACACTCACACGTACGCACGTACGCACATGCACGCACACAATCATCCATTATATTATTATAAATAACTACATTTAAAAACATGTGATCGATATTACTAGATTAAATAGGGTAGGAAGCACAGTCAGTCAGGTAGACAGGCAGATAGGCAGGCAAACAATCAACCAATCGATCAATAAATCACGTGATAATGATACAATCCGATTGAAATTAAACTAATAATTACTGACTGTTCAACAGGAAAAGGATTTTGGTATGTGATGATTGGTATTATCGCTGTTGAAGTAAGTTGCTTGCTTGCTATAGCGGCATGCATTTTGTTAGAGTATGTTACAAAAAGAAGATTGAATTCAATTTATTCAGATGTCATTAGTTTGTAGAATTCTACAAGAAAAGAAAAGAAAAGAAAAATAATAGTAAGAAATTAGAAAAATATTTTTAAAAGACTCGGATTAATGAATAAAGAATATTCTTTTCGATAACTTCTACATCATCAGGCTGTACAGTTATTTGTCCATATTAATAATTTTAAAAATTATTGTTTACAGGATTTCATCATGAGCTATTGGAAAGCCAGCACTGGACAGCCAGGCGTTTCGTCAGGCTAATTTGGGACTCTTCAACAGTACGTACCCACCGGGTTCCAGACCCAGGACCTTCTAGTTACAAGGCGAACTAGCTCGTAGACCAGTCAGCCACTGGGAAACGATTCGATGGCCAGCCCGTGAATTCCAACTTCTGCCAATTCAGGACATAGCATGACCAATAGCAAGTTGGGCGTGAGGACAAATACTCGCCGAAGACATTGGCTAGTGGTTGCGCTATGTCCTGAATTGGCAGAAGTTGGAATTCATGGGCTGGCCATTGGATCGGTTCTCAGTGGCTCAATGGTCTACGATATAGCTGACCGCGTAACCAGGTCTTGGGTTCGAAACCCTGTGGTAGGTGTGTACTGTTAAAGAGTCTTAAACTAGGCTGACGAGACAACTGGCTGTTCAGTACTCCAGTGATAGTTTTCCAATGGTTCTCTAACCGATGTCAACTCATGATGAAGTCCTGTAACTAATCAAATCCCTACAAACCAATACTTGAAAGAAATTATTGTTATTAACAACATTAATCTTTAACAATGACATTGAATCAATAATGGCGATAGCTTAAAGTTCAAAGGCCTATGCTGAGTAAGAATGGTTACCCAGGAAAACTAATCGATAAAAATATGAATCAAAAGTCAAGGCAGGCCAAAATACCAATCAACGGTTCCGAAGAAGGAAGACCTTGTTCTTACAAATTCAATTCCTCGGTGATGATAACATCAGTGAGATATTAACACAATGCCTAAGGAATACGGCGGTAAAAAGAGCATTCAGTGCTTCTGAATTATGCTGCGTCTTCAAAACCACCCACCTATTTTGCGTTCTGCAGTAGTTAAGGACAAACTACCTAATTTCGCCTCTTCTTACTATGTGTATCTACTAATTTTACTGCTTCTGTGGAGACAGTTACTTGCACAGGCCGTACAATTAGGCGTGTTTATCGTAGGATTTCCAAACACCATCCTGTTTAGTGGTTAAGCTAGGGATAAATAAAGTACGTTTATAGTTTTATTCTGTCTCATCTCGTAGAAACAGAACATAAAATTGATGTAAACAAGACGGATTTCAAAGTCATCTACCGTATACCAACTAATCTTAATTCTATCTCAAGAGTTCGTTGATTACATACTGCTGAGTCTGGCTGTTGGAATCCACCTTAAATAAGAAGTCTAATCTATGTATCCAAAAGAATAAATTGTTTCCGACACTTTCCTTACTACTCTGGTCATCAAAGTTTCAATGATCTTTAATTTGTTGTATAGAAATTCCTTAATTTTACTTGATATTCAATTTACTACTACATTTTTATGTTGATTATGACTTATGAATCTTTCTTGAAATGTGATTCCACTATGATCTTAACAAATCGACAGTGTTTAAGCGAAACAGCAATATTGTTAATAACGATTATTCTAGAATATGCTGTGTATATAGAAATGTGTAACTATAATTGTAGAGCCGGAAGAGGAAATTATCGAAAAGAATATTCATTGCTCAAATTTTCTTTTGCCTCTGTAAATGATAATATGCATCGATATAACACTGAACTGAATAACAGGAAAATTAAGATTTTATAGGTTCTACAGCAGACTAAAGTAATAATAGCTGATGAGTGGACCTATTTTGTTCGTAAACAGAGTCCCAGTTGTTTTAAGCGAAGTGCAATGGTCTTCTCTGTTGATTGAAGTATTCGGTACTACTACTAGCCTTATGACCATTATCTATCAGGTACCAAATAAATCACTAAAAGCCTCTAGGTACCAGAGGCGATTAGCTTAAAACAGCCAGAGCTCAGTGTGGGAAATAAACAGGTTCAGTCACTAATGCCACCTACCCTGGTCTGCTGCCGAAACGCGCGAATTCATAAATTCCATATTTCTTTCCTTAACTTATCTGATATTCATTTTATTGGTATATTTATGCATATTATACACAATCGGAAAACTCAATGAAGCCTTGCCTTGAAGCGAATACATGAGAAAGACAAGGCTGACTGTCTATTATCACCAATGATAAGTCCTGAAGAACCTACTGACAAACAGAGGGGATAGTCTGTTCAAAAATAAATAAGGAGACGATAACACTCTCAGTTAAAAATGAATAACTTTTTTTAAAGTATTGAAATGATGGAAGAATATGTTCTCTTTCACAGATTATTTCACCCATTACTGTTGTAATAAGCAGTGAGATTTAGTTATGTTACCTCATATTTTGTCAATCACACTGATTGAATATATTATAATTTAAGGAAGCATGAGTTAAGGCACTCGGACATAAGTCAACCCCTCCTCTCCCTCCTTCCCTTACAGTTTGTCAACTCTTGAGTACCTTACCTTTTCTTCTTTATTGTTTATCCGTATTCTCTCCTGGGTTGCTTATAAAAGACTGTTTCATAATTCGTAGGACTCTGAAGGCTATATCTTTAAGGGTATATCTTTAATATCGTCATTGATGATGGGCAGTTAAATTCATGTAACAAATTTGCTGAAAGGATTATGTCAGACTGTGAGCATCCACTTTACCCGCAGCTTTCACCTTTCTGCATCTCCTCAGGTAGAACAAGAAGTCATTTCAAAAGACTTCATGAGCACATGTTTAAGTATCAAAATTCCTTGATACCATATTTGGCGGCACGTATTTTATTTGATGGAAATTGTGTCAGACACGAACTAACTAACTTGCTAACCTTCTTTCCACTAATAAATAAACAATTTTTCTCCCCTCTTACACCATCAATCTTTATTGTTGTTATTCTTCTTATATTTATAGCCCTCTCATATATTTTTTGTTTGTTTTCTCGTAAGTGTAAACACCATTTGAGTTCTGTAATAATTGTTGCTTTTTGTTTTTCCCTTCACCATGCTATATCAAGAGAACATTAGATTCAATACTCTATAACACGCTAAAATTTCCAAACTGTATCGACAATATTGTTTGAAACAAACTGACTGTCGTTATTATTATTTTAGTTATTCTCACTTTATACTTTGCACAATTTTGAAATTATTCCTACTGTCAATGTGGACAAATTCCTGTGGTCATGACTTTTATTTATAATGTTTTGAGTAAATTAGATGCAATATATGACAAATGCTGAGAATCCCATTCTGTATTATAAGTACTGTCGTTTTTGGAATAAAGCAGACTATTATTTTTATTAATAATATTATGCATAAAGTGGACCGAGAAATTTTTCTGATTTCTGTTCAGTAAAGATGGTGTATGCCTACCTGACCCTTTGACCTGATTTTTATGATCACGAAGATTAAAATGTTGTTCAGATGGTCAGAAGTAGACAGAAATATCAATCAACTCTTAGACAAATATTGTCGTAGGTCATTGAAGAATGAATTTTGAAACATATCACGTCAAATTTTTACGATAACTGCTGGTTATATTCATAATGTATTCAGTTAGACATAAAAAAACTCCCTCTATTCACTCAAAACTTACCATCGAAGTCGACGAAGCCAGACCCATCAGTGTCAGTATCTCTGATCATATCATCGATTTCTTCTTCAGTAAGATCGTCTCCAAGACCTTTCAAAATCCATCTAAAAATCAAATATATACAGCAATGTTTAGCTTTTTACGAGAAGCTACTCATGAGTAGTCTAAAGAATATAACCGAAATAATGAGACCATCAAATAACCTAGACTGAACTGATCTGGAAGTTAATTGGTGGATGGTGATTAGCAGTGGGATGCAGGATAAGGCGCATTTCGTCCTGTTTGGGACTGGCTCGTCAGCTGGATGTACCTGAATTGCCCAGTCAGTGAGTGATGGTGCTCCTACCGGGGCTCGAACCCAGTGTCCATAGTTTCAAAGTGTTATCCACTAGACTACTTGGGCCACGAGAGTCACCCTGGCACAAAGTATGAACAATAATTCCACACCTTGCTAAATTCCCATGATCCTATAATCCGATTGATCCCAATGTACTAGTTTGATATATGCAATTGATCGGGAGTAAAAGATAAACTGCCTAATTTTGCCTCTTCCATATGTTTAACTGCTCCTGTGGAGTGAGCCAGTTAGTTGCATAGGCAGTACAATTAGGTGTGCTTTTCGTGGGATTTCCGAACACCATCCCGTATCGTGATTAAGTAAAGGAGAAACAAAATCTATTTTTAGCGCCATTCTATCTCATCTTGTTGATGCAGTACACAAGATTGATGTTAACCAGGCTTTCAAAGTCATTTACCGTATACCAACAAATCTCGATTTTAGAAAGAAGAGAACACGAAGTTCAGCAAAGATATCTTTTCGGCGATTTCATTTTCAAAAGCTGTACAATCGCATTTAAATACATAGTTTTACATGGATACAATTCTTGTTTGATTTCATATTTCACTTTTTATTCACCTGTAATTCGCTATAATCCCGTGTAATTTTGTTTCTAAGGCTCTTATAATCTATATTCGCGCCTCCTAACTTCCATCTCAAGTTGAAAAATATTATTTCAAATTTGTTTCCATGCTCATTTTTACACACTTGTTATCCGTTCTAATCCTGTGTAATTTGTTTCTAAGCCTCTCGTAAACCATATCTAGTTGAAAATAATTATCACCTTTTATTTGCCGTCGTAATTATGTGAAATCAAACAAGAATTGTATCCATGTAAAATTATGTATTTAAGTGCGATTGAACATCTACTTTTGAAAAGGAAATCGCCGAAAAGATATCTTTGCTAAACTTCGTGTTCTCTTCTTTCTAATGTCCTTATGGGTGTTTTCCACAAAATCTCGATTTCGCCTTAAGATTTCGTTTACTAAATATTGCTGAGGCCGTTGGGATCCATATTAAGAAGCCTAATTTGTGTGTCCAAAAGAAGTTTGTTCAGACATTATCCTTACCTTGGCCATCGAGGTTTGAATGTTCCTGAATTTTTGTGGAATTTTCCTAATTTTAGTTGATATTCTATTGGCTATTATATCTTTATTATTAATATTATTATTATTATTATTATTATTATTATTCAAGCATCTCTAATGAACTGTAATTCCATTGTGATCTTACTTTGCAAATCGACATTACTTAAAAAACACTAATATTGTTATTGACTACTAATCTAGAATATTCTATGTATATAAACATATATATATAATTGTAGAGCCAGAAGAGGAATTTATCGAAAAGGATAATCTTTGCTCAATTACTTTGTGTTTTATAGATGTCTGAATGAATATTTTTGCTATATATTGAACTCTAAAGGAGTTGGTGCCCCCTAGCGCTGCATTTGGAGATGTTAATAGGGAATCATTTGGACTGCCTATCAACTTACTGTAGAACTGTAATGTTTACACTGATTATTCATTGGAAGAAACCAGTTTCATGTGTGAAGTTCTTAGTTATGATGACTAACCGATTCATCATGGGTAACCCCTATCGTCGTTAATTAAAAACCAAATGGGTTCATTCATATTTGTGCCGATTTCTCGACAGGACTAAATGCAGTGTTAGAAGACCATCATTATCTACTGTCCATTCCAGATGATTTGTTCAGTACTCTGAGTGGTGATAGAGTTTTCGCCAAAATTGATTTGCCTGACGGATACCTTCAGGTCGAAGCTGCAGAGGAGTGCTGTCAGTTGTCAACGATAACCCCCCACCCTTGGGGATTATGTCGATACAACAGGCTACCGTCCGGTGTTAAGACCTCCCCAGCCATTTTCCAGCAACTAATGGATACTATCTTAGCTGGTATTTGAGGTGTTGTTACTTATTTGGACGATATATTGATCGTTTCAGCTTTCTGCAAGGAATTAAGAGACGGAATACGAGTTGTACTCCAGAAAACGGCTGGTAACAGATTACGTTTGAAAGCAGAAAAATGCCTATTCAGCCTGCAGACTGTCAAGTATTTGGGGTTTATAATTGACGCTGATGGACGATGACCTGACGTCGAGATCATAAAAGCTATTCAACAGATACCTGTGCCGAAAGATGTACCAAAGCTTCGTTCCTTCCTGGATGTGATTACTTATTATTCAGCTTTTCCATCAATACTGCATACAGTCAGTGAAATACTGGACCGCTTGTTACATGGAGACCATTCTTGGGTCTGGTTCAAAGAGTGCGATGAAGCCGTTCAGTGATTGAAGAGTATCCTTGGATCCTAAACTACCCATCACAGTCTCAGAAGACTCTTCGGCAACAGCAGTTGGTGCTGTTCTGTGGCTTGAATATCCTGACGGAACCCAAAAGGCTGTCAGTCACATCTCACGCTCAGTCTTTGCACCAGAAAGGCATTACTCACAAGAAGAAAAGGAGGCTCTTGTCTTAGTCTACGCGGTGCGAAGGCTTCAGAAGATGCTATACGGCGGGAGATTAAACTTGTTGACAGACCACAAGCCTCTTCTTCTTTCTGTATTTGGTTAAGGGAATGGTATTTCAGTTCACTCAGCGAACAGACTACAACGGAGGCCGTGACATTACAGGAATACGACTTCAATATAAAATATCGCTGCACGCAAGATTTTGGGCATGCAGATACCCTCTCAAGATTAATAGGCGGTTGTCCTTCCTCAAACGATGAGGCAGTTATTTCGTTCCTAAAGACAGAAAATTTCACCTAGAATTCGTTGAGCAGCTGCCGATTGCAGCAGAGCGAATAAGGCCAGCATCTGTCTCAAAACATGACCTCAGAGGAATACTTCACCTGCGTCATGGTCTCAGTATCAATAATGACTGCTTAATGTTTGGTGAACGAGTAGTGATACCTGACATCTTGCTTCAAACCATGTTGAAACAACTTCGTAATGGGCACCCAGGAACTGTGTGCATGAAGTCTATCACCAGAAGTCATGCTTACCGGCGATGTATGGATGCTAAAATAACAGAATTTGTTAGCCAGTGCTAGGAATGTCAAGCCGTTGCCAGAAACCCACCACGAGAATAACCGAAGCCATGGCCAACATCACAGCCATGGTCCCGACTACATTTAGACTTCGCAAGGCCGGTAAATACAGTTAGTTGTTTCGTTCTAGTGGGTGCTTATTCAAGCATTCAGGAGACCATTGTATCTAACAATGGCAGTCAGTTCACATCGCAAATATTTCAGGATTTCTGTCGAAGAGACGGCAAACAACAGGTGTGGTCGCCCAGCTGGGAGACTTGTCATCACAATGCACTCTGAATTGATATTAGATGATTGGAAGCAATCGACAATGAAGCCTTTCGAGAGAGAGTGTGTGTGTAGAATTATTCATCTATTTCAACGCGACTAACGGAGGGGGGGGGGCGGGGAACACTACCTCGTTGTCTAAACCAATAGACATCAACTTCAGAGATCAAGACGGGGAATGATTTGAAAGAAAACATAATAAGAACACTTACCTTAAATCTTCAACATCGATCTCACCACGTTTATTTTTATCCAACACTCGGAAAGCATCTCTCAGATCTCTTTCATCTTGATCTTCTTGAAGTTTTTTTCCATAACATATCAGAAATCCATTGAAGTCAATGAATCCGGTAGCTGAAATTAGTTTTTTGTAGTTGGTTAAATAAAAAAGTAAAGGAAATTGGAAATTGAATAGATCATATGAAATTGCATAAGAGAAAAAAATCGATATTTAGACGCTTAGATGACAAAGGGCCGAAACTGCAGTGACCTTGAACGACCAATCAGAATCCAGATTGAGAAAAAGTCACATAATCGTTGAAAATTACACTAAAAAATTTATTGCAAACATGGCATTACACTGTATAGTTGTTGCTTATGTGTTGTCAGAATGTCTTTCAGTTACTACACAGATGATCTATAGAGGGATCGTACCATTTGCGATATATACTTTCATCCAGTTGGCTGTAGGTCATGGCATTTTGAGATCTATCGGCATTTCTGACACTGTTTTTCAACCTACTCCTAACTCCAACTCTAAGAAGTATAAACTGGCACAGTACCCTCTGGATCACTACCACACTACTCCATAAAGAAGCAATAGAAGCCGCGCCCTGAACGAGCACAGAGGGCCAATCTACTATTTAGTAGGTTAAAGTTTCTTCCGTTATCGGAATTAACCAGACAAATAGCTCCACCAACTAAGAACGGCCATGCACCACCATCCACCGAATCAAGAAAGAGCTTTCAATCTGTCAATCCTCACAGTGTCCGGGCCGGTAGAGTTTTCCCGTGTTGAGTCGAATTAAACCGCAGGCTCCACTCTTGGTGGTGCCCTTCCGTCAATTCCTTTTAAGTTTCAGCTTTTCAACCATACTTCCCCCGGAGCACAAAGACTTAAAGGTTTCCCGGGAACTGCCCGCAATGTCAACTGTAGAACCATCGCGGATGGTCAGTTGGCATCGTTTATGGTCAGACTACGACGGTATCTGATCGTCTTCGAAACTCTGACTTTCTCTCGTGATCAATGAAAACATTCTTAGCAAATGCTTTCGCTGTAGTTTGTCTGGCGATGATACCAGAATTTCACGTCTAACACCCCCGTCTGCCCTTCTTAACCTTTACTTCGGATCCGAAAACCAACAAAATAGAACCGAAGTCCTATTTCATTATTCCATGCAAGAATTTCTAAGCACAAAGGCCTGCCTTGAGCACCCAAATTTGTTCAAAGTAAAGATGCCGTCCGCTCCCGACACCCGGTTAAAGGTATCCGGAAGCATGCCAACAGATAGCGGGCAATACAAGCTCACCCATCTCCGTCAGCACCCGTTTACGCAGATACGGCTGAAAGGCTGCACAGCCACAACACCGAGCCGAAACCTTAATCTTATCAGCCTTAATCCTACCAAACAGTATAGATTTGCAGAAAAAGTACCCAGCAAATAAGTTGTTGTTGTTCCCTTGGGTTCCTAGTGGAACATAGGGCTTCAACTGCACGTCTCCACTTGCTTCTGTCTTCTGCTGTTCTTTTCACTTGCGTCCATGTTATTCCATACTGTTTCATCTCCTCCTCACACGATCTCCTCCATGTCACCCTTGGACGTCCCACTCGCCGCTTCCCTTTCGGGTTCCACTCGAGGGCCTGACGCACGATGACACTCAACGGCCTCCTCAGCGAGTGTCCAATCCATCTCCACTTTCTCCTGCATATTTGTTGGGCGATTGGTTCTTGTTTCGTTTGTTCCCATAGCTTCTTGTTTGTGATTCTTTCCGAGCATCTAATCTTCAGTATAGAGCGAAAACAGTTGTTGATAAAGGTCTGCCACAGGCTGTTGGAAATATTCTTGGTGACCCGTCAAGTCTCTGATCCGTAAAGCAAAATTGACTTCACGTTTGTATTGAAAATCCGAATTTTGTTGTTGATGGTGAGTGACGAAGATTTCCAGATTGGTTTCAGATTGATGAATGTGTTTCTCGCCTTCCCGATTCTCGATTTGACATCCTCGTCCGTTCCTCCTATGGTTGATACAATGCTCCCTAGATAAGTGAATGAGGTGACCTCTTTCAAATCCCTCCCGTTGATGGTGATTGGCACTGGATGTTGCTGCTGCTGTTGTTGGCAAATAAGTAGAATACCGTATCTACCCTCTCCAAGTCCAAAAGGGCAGACATGATTTGATTTGGAATGACATTTCATAGCATTCTCTGAGTCTAATTGGCCCTTCAAGGTCAATTTTTCAGAGACCTTGACTTTGCCTATGATACTTTAACTTCGTCGACAAAAGGATTGAGTGAAGAAGTACTTGCTTCTCGCTAAGATCATCATTTTTGTCTCTAATCTAGCCTTTTTAACACGATAAAGGAAATTTACCAATCTAGTGGTGTTAAGATTGTGAACGATAATTTGTCAGTATCAATGTATCAAGGGGGTGGTCATTAACCAAAACAATTAAAACAAACAGTCAGGAGGTAGAAATAATGGGAAAAACAAAATAAAACAAGTAGATTGCACAATGCATAATTTTGGGAAAAATTAAGGAATAATCAAGAAATAAATGAGTGCCCAGACTGATTATGTAACACGTAGTCAGATATAAAGTAGTCGCAATAGTGAATTAATTAAGACAATTTAGATCACGGATTGAAATCAGTTAGAGGAACATTGACAATCAAGGAGGGCTAGTTTGTGACTCGCCGGCAGTATGCATCCACCAAAAGGGTTTGAACCCAGGACCTTCCGATTACAAGGCAAGCTAGCTCGTAGACCATTCAGCCAGTGGGACTCGACCCATTGGCCAGCCCATGAATTCTAACTCCTATCAATTAATGATATGACGCGACCATTAGCCAGTGTCATTGCTGGAGAGACTCCCAACAGGATAAAACCTACTGGTCACAACTTCTTATTAGGATTCCAGGAAACTCCGTCTTGTGACAGTCACTAGCGAGGAACAGATTAATTCTCATGTTTTGGGTTGTAGAGATTTGATTTGTTTTCCAAGTTCGACCAAGGATTGATATCAGTTATAGAACCATTGCTTAACCATGCAGGATAATATTCGAAAACCCGATGTAAAACCTGCTTAGTTTTACACCCAATGTAACTAGCTCCGCAGGAACAGTCACGCCGATTGATAAGCATTAGAGAGGAGAAATTAAATAGTTTATTCTTGTTTATCGAACATAAAATTGGAGTGGTTGTGAACAGATGGCGTACTTCTGCTATACTGAACGCCACCAATTTAACTGCGTTCCTCAAACCCTTTGTTACTATATAGCTGATGTTATCACCTAGAAATTGCAGTTTTATCGAAAAGGACTTCTTTGGGACTGTTGCTGTACTGACTTATCTTGGAGCCAAATTCAACTTCAGTTTTCAACTGGAAAAATTTGAAAGGTACTTCATAGTGGATTTGGCTGATGAGTACTGTAAGAGACGAAAGCCAGATTTCCTATTTTTATTGTTTATTGACTACACATTCAAGTTCTTCATGTGCATAAATATTTTTATCCCATTGGCACTTTTCGTAAAATGACCAGAACAGTGTTTTAAATTACCTATTTTTTCAACAACCCAGTAACTATACTATTTTAAGGTGAAGAAGATCAACTAATTTTTTGGTCTGACTGAATAATCGATACTATTTTTTGATTGGTTGACTTAAGACGGTATGTGCTATCCATTAGCACTAACAGCCAATCAGAAGAAAGGATAAAAAAGAAAGATGGTTAAAATCAATAATGTAGGCAAAATACACAATTTTCACATATTTTATCAAGTTGACATTTTCTTCTGTTTACTGATAATGTTGTGAAAAGTAGTTATCACATTGATTTAGTTTATAACTTAAAGTACACGCATCTTTTTTTTTAAAAAAAAGGTACAGTTTTTGTGTTAAAAAACACATAAATAAAATCTATCAGGCAGCTGGAAATTTGTTAACGACAATAATTTGTACCACTCTTCAAACCGATAAAAACTCTGGTCAGGTAGATGATGGTTTAATTGTGAAGCTTTCACACTGTGAAGTTGAAGCGTTGAATATGACGCCTTCCAAGGACAATGAAAGCTTCTCAGTTAAACCATTCAGCTTAGAGAAACATAAAAACACCAATAATCTGTGCCACTGTTTGGACATATCGAGATTTATCTAGATTTTAACAACTACCATGACGGTATATACTACTGCTTGGTTGGTATAAGTAGTTGGAAGTCACTCACTTCGTCGGTGGCACAGGGGTTAGGACGCCCGCCGAACGAAGATTATCATCAGAAGAAGTCGAGGAGTTCATTCAAAGAAACCGCCAAGAATTAACACACACACACACACACACAAAGCAAACGCATCCCATGATATAAACATTGAACAATGAAATCTCTTTAAAAAGATTCTTACCATCATCATCAACTTGATCAGCCCATTCTTTTAAGGTATCTGGTTTAACTGTCAAGTTAAGTGCACGAAAAGCTGGACCTAAATCAGTAGTGCTGATTTTCTCTTGTCCTCTTTTATCGAAACGTTTGAAAACATCTTTAGCAACTAAAATTACAAAGATAAAGCAAGCAGTTAAATAATTAGGGGAAATTAATTTTTAAAAGTGTGATTTACTTCATTATATGTGACACAGGAATGTACAGTGTGTATTCTTCTACGGATACGGATAGGCCGGTTTGGCATTTGCCTGCCGACTTACTCCTTCTCTGGCTTAGTAGACGTTATATCTGGCTGTCAACCAAAAAGGGCGTGAGTACTACTCACCAGTTCTCTCTATCCTCCTTTATGGCTGTGAGTCAAACATGGCCATTGAAAGCGGAAGATATGAAAAGGCTAGCTGTCTTGGATCATAGGTGCGTGTCTCAGTTCTATCTCCCGTGTCAGGTGGTGAGCGATATTGAGGTTGGGCCTCGGTCGAGTGCTAGGAGGTAAGGAGGAGGAGCTTCCGATATCATTAAAAGAAAGATCTCACAGTTCCTGAAAAATACATACCCTACTGAATCGTTGAAAGGAGCGTCTCTCAGTTGAACATTACTGTCCAATAACCTGAAGGACAAGACCCTGAAGTTGACCAACTCTATGTGTGTTTACCAATTCACATGCTCATGTGGAGCTAGGTATATCGGTCGTTCTACTCAAGTTTTATCCAAGAGGGTGCAAGAACACTATCCTGCATGGTGGCTACGAAGAGATGGAAGTGGAGCTATAAGAAGTGCGATCATTGAAAATCCGGTCGAAAATGATAATCCTATCTCTAAAGCCTACGCCTTTAAAGTCATCTACAAGGCAGAAAGTAACTGGCCGAAACCGCCATGCATCCAACTCATATGTATTGTTGAAGCGATCTTCGGCAATGGAAACAGAAAAACCAGATCTCTGTGTACAGAAAAAGTTTGTTCAACCCCTCCAACTTTCGTGGTTTTAATCCCTCTATGCTAAAGTATGGTAATCCTCAATCATATTTTGGCTCTACTAATTTTTCATTTTGTCTATTCAATTTTTATACTCTTTCTTTATTACATCAGTTGTCACTGTTACTATTCTCGCTATGAATTGTTTCCGGCATTATCTCACTCATTCCACACTTGTCATTCTAAATCACTTTTGTTTTGAATCGTTAAATTCTATGTAATCGAATTTCACACAATGTCACGTAATGTTTTTATTTTTCTTCTATTTACCTTCTAATCCTATAACTGCACACCCCTCCCAAGTTCTATACATCCTTATAATCACAAATATTTTAATTTTCCCTCACCGGATATAATTTCTTAAGAAAAACCATAAATATACGATTGTACAGCTTGGTAATAAATTCGTTGTTGGAAAGAGTCTCTTTTCGCTGAGTCACTTGTTTTAATTTTCTCTATGATTTTCTTCAGGGGAAGGCTGGCTCACTACTTACTATGCCTATATACTTATCTCATAATTAGTTAGATGGAATTCAGACAGAGTATCTTGTCATCATAAGTTTTCATGTCCAAACAAATAACTTTACCTACAAAACATATAGCACTGACAAGGGTGTCTAGCACAACACTGAAACGTCCGCCAGTCAAAATACTTGCCTCAGTGAGCGGTTTAAATTGAAGATATTGTTATTATTACTATTCCCTTGGGTTTCGAGTGGAACACAGGGCTTCAACAACACATCTCCACTCTCTTCTATTTTCTACTGTCCCATTCACCTGGGTCCATGATTGCCCAGACTCTCTGATCTCTTCCTCACACGATCTCGTCCATATAACCCTCGCACTGACAACCCACTCGTCACGCAATGTCATTCGACGGTCTCCTCAGTGGTGTCTGCCCGATCCATCTCCATTTTCTCCTACATATTTGTTGAGCAATCGGCTCTGCTTTGTTGGTTTGTTCCCAACCAGAGTTTCTTGTTACTAATTCTCTCTGAACAGCCATTTGATCTTCAGTATGGAGCCAGCGAAAGGAGTAGCTGTTGATGAAAGTCTGGAACTGGCTGTTGGAAATCCTTTTCATGACACGCAGTGCACGTTTCTGACCCGTATAGAAGGATTGACTAGACATCTGTGTTGAAAATCCGAATCTTGTTCCTTATGCTGAGTGTAGAAGATTTCCAAACTAGTTTCAGGTTGATGAAGGCGTATCTTGCCTTTCCGATTCTGGTTGACCGGCTGGCTTCGGCATCGTCATCCGTGCTGTCCACCTACCTGTGGTTGAAACCATGCTATCTTCCTGGCCAGCTAAGTGAAGCCAAAAAGTAACCTCTGCCAAATCTCTCCCGTTGATGGGGATTGGTGCTGGTTGTTATCGCTGTTGCTGTTACTGTTGATTGTTTGGTTATCTTCATCACCTCCGTCTCCACCTTCTCTATGTTGTTCACCTGGAGTCAGTCCTATCTTCGCTGCACTGCCTACTTCTTCAGCCAGTTTGTTAGTTTTCGCCTGCAAGTCTTCGAGTTTGTGTGTGTGACACTAGTCATATATCATCGGCGAAATCCAGATCTTCATTGTTATTATCACTGTCACCATTAGACGTACTAACAGATCAAAAGTGGAGACTGGATCATCATTTCAAAATGTAAAATAAGCATAAAAATATCTCTCCCTTTAAATACTACATTTTTTTGCCTTAGCAAATTGATGCTATTTGAATTGTTTAAACGAGTGTAAAATTTAAACAAATATACACTTAGAAGGTGGTCAAAACAAAACAAAAAAAAGAACTAAATCAACAAAATAAACTAACAGGGGGGGTATTATTTAAAATCGAAAATAAGGCATTACCTTTGACTTGATCTTCTTGAATTGTAAAATCATCAATTTTAAAGGCCTAAATAAGGAGAGAACACACATTGAAATATTGATGAAATAAATACATTCTATAAAAAACACTGAATAAATCTGAGTATATCCATTAAAAATTTAAATTTGAATTTCGATCACGGATTGGTATCACTTAGAGAGCCATTGGAAAACCGCTAGAGACTAGTGGACAGCTAGTTGTTTCGCTTAGTGTGGGACTCTTCAGCGGCACGCATTCTCCGAACGAGCGAGCTCGAAGACTTTCCAACCACTAAGACCCGACTCCTAAATGTCCAGTCCAATTTCTACAAGTCCGTAGTTTTTTAGCGCGACTGCCAGTCACTGTCATCGCTGGCGAGTATTTGTCCTCATGCCTGACCTATTGGATCCCACTAGTTATGACTTCTCACGAGGACTCTGAGCAATGTCGTCAATATCGAGCATCAGAGTTAGTTTGTAGGGTATAAGTATAAAACTTGGGCACTGTGGTGGTAGAGTATAACTCCAGTAAGGATAAGATTTTATTCTGATAAATCACACATCGTAGTGTTATACAGCAATATTAACTGATGACCACCTTTAGAGCACAAATTATTGCCACTCATAATCATATCAAGACACTACTTACATAACTTTCTTGCTTCATTTATATACATGAGTGAAATTGATGATTAGACATTTGACTAAAATCAAACATTCAGAAGCAATAGTAATATGAGTGTTATCAATCAAATACAATCAGATAGGAAATAAGACGAGTGTTTTTATAGTAAAAATAAGTAACTTGTTGGAATGTTATGATGTACGTGAATTTAATTAGAACTTTGAGATTATTTATTATCCTCCTCTGATTTGACTGACTGACTGGTGGTAATAATATCTTCCATGCATATCTCTGGTATTTGCATTGAGTCATTTCTAATTTTAAAATATTTAAGCATTGGTTTGTAGGGATTTGATTGATTGGTTACAGGATTTCTTCATGAGCTGACATCAGTTAGAGAACCATTGGAAAACCAGTGCTGGAGTACTGGACAGCTGTTTCGTCCTAATTTGGGACTATTCATCAGTACGCACCCACCGCTGGGGTTCGAACCTAGGACCTTCTGGTTACAAGGCGAGCTATCTCGAAGACATTTAAGCCACTGGGACCCGATCCAATTGCCAGACCATGAATTCTAACTTCTGCCAATTCACGCACGAAATAGCGCAACCGCTAGCCAATGTCTTTGGCGAGTATTTGTCCTCACACCCGATCTGTTGCATCCTACTCGTCACGACTTCCCACTAGAACTCCAGGTAAATACCGACCTGAATAAGGCCAGTTTTACTTTGATGAACAGGATTCCTGTTTGCATGACCTTGGCGTTTTAATAATAATAATAATAATTTCTGAGCAATATTTATGATTTAATAGTTTTAGATTATATAAACCTACTTAACTAAGCAATTTATCTCTTTTCAAGTTTCCCTACGGATTGATACTATCAGTTAGAGAACCATTGGAAAAACCAACACTGGTGTACTGGTTGGCTGTTTCATCAGCCTAGTTTCATCCGCCGGGTTTCGAACTCACGACCTTCCGGTTACAAGGCAAGCTAGCATACCTTTCAGCCACTGCTACCCAAGTCCTCAATGACCAGCCCATGAATTCTAAATTCTACCAGTTCGTGATTTCAGCGTGACTGTCGGCACAAGCCGATGTCATCGCTGGCGAGCAGCTGTCCTCACTCCCGATAGGATATACCCCACTAGTCACGACTTCTCACTAGAACTCCAGGTAACCCCATCCTGTAGCTAGTGCCTAGCAAGTGTCAGATTATTTTCCAAGAGTTGATTTGTAGAGCCTTAATCAAAAAAGAAAAGAAATCAAATCCCTAAAAACCAACTCGTGAAAAGACATTTGAAAATATTTGATTATTTAAGTGAGATTTTTATTTGAAATACACGAATTTGAAGTATCTGTGAAAAGATAATTGGATTGCATGGAGGATTTCATCATGAGCTGACATATCAGTTAGAGAACCATTGGAAAACCAGCACAGGGAGTATTGGACAGCTGTTTCGTCAGCCTAGTTTGGGACTCTTCGGCAGTACGCACCCACTAGTTACAAAGCAAGCCCGTAGACGAAACAGCTGTCCAGTACTCCCAGTTGGTTTTCCAATGGTTCTCTAACTGATGTCAGCTCATGGTGAAATCCTCCATACAATCAAAGAAAAATCCCTACAAAACCAATACTTGAGAAGATAATTTATCTTCTTTTGGTTTCTGCTTGCTTGAATGGATAGAAGAGGGGAGATCGATTACGATTTGAACTACCTGGGGTAGTTGATCCATACATGATTTTATATTGCATGCTTAGAGGAATTTCAATGTTGTTATCATATCAAATGTTACGTTTGGCTATTTTTGAAAGTGTTTTTATCAACTATATATATTTTTTAAATAGCTGGAATAATAATCTATTGTGATATTTGCTATACTATACGCGATGAGGTTAAACTATCACAACCAAAGTCAACGTCCGTCAAAAGTTGACCTTCAAGAACCAATTGTGAATAAAAACAAACTGGCGTCATCAGGGCAGAGTTAATGGGTAAAACACAAAAACACTCTCATTTAGTCCAGAAAGAACAACCTGCTATCGTGACGAGAAAAACTATGAGAGCATGCGATGCAGATGACATATCCTTTATGAAGGTGAAAATAAACGCCACAACCTGGAATTATTAATCAAGCCATTATTCATGTACTCAAAAGTATTCAAGAAGATTGAGTCTGTGAAGGCAAAGAGAAATCAGATTTAATTGAATTTTAGATTTTCCCATCGGTTGATTGGACCGAAGTGCTCGGTCTCAGGTTGACATGTTGGCTTCTTGTGCAGATGCTTCAACGATGTCTCTGGGCATGTAATTAGAATTTAAATTGTGGATGGTGACTAGCAGTGGAATCCAGGATAACGCGCATTTTGTCATATTTGGGACTGGCTCGTCAGCCAGTGGATGTACCTGCATTCCCCAGTGGATCAGTGGTGATGCTCCCACCGAGGCTCGAACCCAGTGCCCATAGTTTCAAACGCCAAAGCGTTATCCACTAGACCACTTGTGTCACGAGAGCCACTCCACCTCTTGTTCAACGGGTCATATTGATTATTTAAGTGAATTTTAGATTGTCCCGTCGATTGATTGGACCGATGTTCTACGTAGAAATGTATCCAAAACCGCATAACTAACTCGCTATCATTATTGTAACGACAACAAGTATATTATATTACATAATAGTAAGAACCTGAAGAGAAGGATGTATTGAAAAGAATATTCTTCGTTCAGATTGACTTCTAATTCATGATATGGGGATATTTCACGCTATTAAATATATTGGAAAACCTGGGAGTACCGGATAGCTGTTTCGTCAGCCTAGTAGGCACCTACCAATAGAGTTCGAGCCCAGGACCTTCTGGTTACAAGGCGAGCTCGTAGACCATTAAGGAACTAGGAAACTATCCACTGGCCAGCCTATGAATTCTAACTTCCATCAATTCATGAGCTCGCCTTATAACCAGAAGGTCCTGGGTTCGAATACCAGTGGGTGCGTACTGCTGAAGAGTCCCAAATTAGTCTGACGAAACGGCTGTCCAGTACTGCTTTTCCAGTGGTTCTCTAACTGATATCAACTCATGATGAAATCCCCCAACCAATCAAACAAAATCCCTACAAAACCAATACTTGAATATTAAATATATATAATTGAGTGCTGGTGATTGAAAGGCTTAGGTTGAGTGCACGTGGTTGATAGGCTACAAACTTGTGTGTTGCTGTGTGTGTGTTTGTGCGAGTATGTGTATTGTTTGCGATGGACAAGGGATTGAATGTGCGTGTGAATGAAGCATTTTGTATTCATCTTAACTAAGTGAAGTTTGTGATTTAGAGTAAGCAGTGATTGGTGAAACTAAGAGATGTGCTTTAAACCGCTGGTGTGAGTACAATTGAACGTGAGGTGTGTGTGTGTGGGGGTGGGCTTTTGGGAGAATCTTTTCTCGATGGTAACTGGAGGGAAGTGAAACGTCGTAATAGTAATTATAATAAAGCTAACACTAATAATAATAATAAAATCAATAATAGAATTATCTTAACGGTATAAATACCTCAATATAGTCGAAATAAATCGAAATCATAGTCTAAACAACGAATAAAATGAACATATGAAAGGTTTACCGGAGAAAAGGAAGAGTAGATTACAGTTGGATAAGACAGATGCACGAAAATCAATAACAAGGTCATTTCTATCCAATTTTTAATCAATACTGGGCACACTGTAGACATGATGAATGGAATTAACGTTAAGTAAATTCAAGATAATCTATCCTTATGAAGCTTAGAGCTCAGCTATATGTGTCTGTTAGGTTCACCGGCAAAGTTAAACTTTGGGCAACTAAGATGCCCCAATACCATTTCTAGACTGCCTAGTTGATAGGAGGTAAAACGGACATTTTAGTATATCCATATTCAGGAAGAAAACCTACTCCAATAAATATTTAAACTTCGGATCATCACACCTCATCAGCACAAAAGTATCAGTTGTTTCAAGTCTTCTCTGATGAGGACACTCTTTGATGCTAACGGATGAGAAGGAAAAAGAAGAATAAATATGAAACATTGTAGAGACTCTCTAGCAAAATAACTATCCAAAGGACTTCATCAACAAAATCAACACTGACTTTAAATATGGTCGAAATCACGTATTTCGAAAACATGGACCTCAACAGTTGTCATTCCATAGACACCACCAGAAACGTCAGACGATATCAGAAGAGTACTCAATAAGCTCGACATCAGAGTTTTTTTCAAAACATCAGACACACTACGAAACAACCTTGTCCATATAAAAGACCAAATCCCTGAAGATTCTCTAATTGTGTCTATAAAATAAACTGCTTGGAATGTGATGCGATGCACATCGGGCAAACATCGCGAGAATTCAAAATCAGAAGAAATGATCACCGTAGAGCCACTTGTATTCGACAATAGAGAAATCCGGTTGAACTAGAAAAGCTTGAAAAATCATCACACTATAGAATCAGGCCACAAAATTGATTTTGACAATATTGAAATAATTCAGGAAAATTTCAGAAGTCACAAAGAACGTCTCACATCATCAGAAGCACTTCATATCAAATGGAATCCAAATTGTCTGAACTGAATATGAATGATGGACTAAAACAGAATTTGTCCCGGTTACAAAACCTCCACCGGTAGCCCATGAAGTGACAAAATCAACACGGATGTGATTAGCAGTTTCACTATGTAAACACACGCCACTTTTATAATTTTACACACTTATCAAATCCAACAATCTACACCTGGTTTTGTTATCTTTACGAATTGGTCAATTTGACTACATCATAAAAATGCCCCCATGTTGAGGAACGATGATTAAGTTGTTATATATAAGCTGAGTGGATTTCGTAAATTCTGCTATAAAAATACTACTAATTTTATAAAGCTATTACCAGTAGCATTAAATTGCCAAACGTCAGCAAAAAACAGAACAATATCCTTTTGTTTCTCATTCACTGGGAAATACAAAAAACTTTTATTATAATGAATATTATACACCCAATGCCCAAATTTTTTCAAGTTGTTAAAAGTGAACTTGGTTTGGACATATACAAGGTGCCCCACGGATGCACTAATGACTTTGGAAGGAAAATTCAGTCCCCTGCAACACTAATCGCATATTTCGTTTAAAAATGTCACACCTCAACCCTTTCACGGTTTCGCTCCAGTTGATAGTTCCACAGTCATTTGTGTGTTCGCTCCTGTCGAGTGTGCAAGAAATTAGCTGAGTCGACTAGCTATTCTCTCTCTCTCTAATAATATACCTTTCTCTACAGATCCAGATCAATTTAGAAATATATTTAAAAAAAATGGAACATGAATGATGCGTGAAAACGGCAAAATTAGTCGATTAATAAACATTTAAACAAACAACCTTTAAACAAATAATATAAACCTACCATTCTTTGTATTAAACTTTTACGCCAACAATTACGAAGAGTTGTTCGACAAGTGTTTAAATCAACTGCGCTAATCCAATTTGTTCTCTGTGTATCTGTAGTTGGTTTGCTTCTTGTCGACTGTTGATTGTTATTTCTGCACAATCTACGTTTCACTGTTGCCTGTGATGACCTTCGCTTTTTGTAGATTGGATTCAACGGGATAATAGATAGACGGACAGATCTAGCTGATAAACTATGCGATTTTATTGATTGTTGTGGCAACTTTTTCTCTTCTCTACGAATGGTAGGCAATTTTACTGGTAGGCGTAAATAATATTTAGTGCTTTGTAATCCATCCCATGCAGTTGTTGTTGTATTACCATCATATTGATAATTGGTGCGCTGTCCCCCCTGTAGGCGTCTTGCATATTTACACTTAGTTGCTTTAATACCGAAACAATCTATGCTAATACGACAATCTTCCCAATCTGCACCATCATGTTGACACGCGTAGGGGGAATAACACGCTGAATTAACCAATAAGGGTGAAGCATTCCCAGTATTGGCAATTATTGATCGATTTGCTGTTAGATGATAATTGCCTATTCCTATTGGTGGAGATGAGAATGCAGGTGGTAAAGATGCAGAGCGTAATCTTTCATTGAATAATAATAACCTTGGCATAATAGTAGTAGAAGAATTTCCCCTAAATACGAAATGTTTATTTTGTGTATTTTCAAGCATAGCATTTGATAAAATAGGCCTATCTGAGCGTTCTGTGAAATTATTATATGTACTATTAATACTATAGTTACTACTATTGTGATTAGTGCTATTAGTATTATTATTATTGTAATTACAATTGGTATTATAATTATTATTCATGTCGTCATTATTAATTAGAATGGTAATATCGCATCGTTTCTTGGCAAGATTTCTACACGAACCACTCATAATTACTCCATTTATGCATTGATCTGATACATGTCGATTAAGTGGTAAAATGCTGCCTAAATTTTGATAACTTCTCCATTGTTGTTTAAAATAGCCGGGATTTGGCGCGAAATATGAAAGTGGATGTTGATAAGGCTTATTATTGTTACTATTATTACTATTATTGTTATTAGTACTAGTATTAGTAGTATTAATAATAGTATGATAGGTAGTTCTTGTCACCATATTGTTACAAATGATATTATTACTAATAATATATGAGTTTTAGTGATGTCGGACAAATCGTAGATATATACAAAAAATTCACTGAAGTATCATAGTAGGATTAGAGTCCCAACGAACTCCAGAATAGGCTGTGTGTTGAAGATTCATGTCAGTCTGTAAGAAGAGAAGAAGAAAAAAAACAATTCATGAAGAAAAGGAAAGTAGTATTGTCAACTTATGCTACTGATAAGATTGACCAGTAGTATATAAACGGAAATATCAAATAACAGGCAAATAGATTTGATGTCAGAGAAAGAAAATGATACTAAGTTGCGGAGATACATGGGAAACGATGTGAAAGGAACACAGAGAAACACACGCACACAATACGAAGGGAGGGCAGAAGTAGGCACAACATGGAAGACCTGTGCAAATGATGCACTGAAGATAAGCTGTACCCAATTTAGCTTTATATCGAGATACCAAATTGCTAGTAGACGTTTCTTTAACAACACTTCGACTTTCTACCGTTACAGCGTTACTAGGGAAATATTTAATTAATCGGTAACCACCTAGATTCATGAATGGTTACGAAATCCTGTAACCAGAGAATATTCTTTTCCATAACACCTTCTTCATCAGGTTCTGCAGTTATATGTAAATGATGAAGGTGTTATACAAAAGAATATTCTTTGTTCAGTAATGTCTTTTGAAATTACATATTTCTTGTCTGATACTTTTATTTAATTTTACTTTTTGTGTATCGTCATGAAAGAAAATCTGTTAGAGAGATCATTGTAAAATAAGGGTCACTGGGAATCTGTCTTGTCCTGTTTTGGAACTCTTCAGCGGTATGCACTTTCTAACCCGACAGGAATTGAACGTAGGGCCTTAGATTTACGAGATCACACTTGTTGGTTGTTCAGCCACTTCGACTTGAAATCAATGACCCATGGATCATAACCTTGTCATCTCATGATATAATACTACCCTAAATTAATGCCTCTGATTAACATCCAATTTACCTTGATATGTTGGACTCTAGTAGTGACAACTTCTTAGTACAACTTCAGGGGATCCATCCAGTAGCCGTCAGTGACGTGTATATAGAAATTGACATTGTAGGATTAATGGGATTTTGGATTAATTTAACTTCCCCTGCCCGATTTCGGAAAACTAAAATCCGGTTTAAGTGACTGAATGGTCAACGAAATTGAACTAGTAGACCCAAGGTCCCAGGTTCGAACCTTGACTAGGTGGTGGGTGCAAGCTGTTGATAGGTCAAAAAGACTTGAAAGAGACAGCTGTACAGTGATTCCTGTTCTTCAATGATCACTCCAACTATTGCTGGTTCGTGACGAAATCTAAGAAATGAAAATTACCTAACCCAAATCCTCCGGTGATATTTTGATGTTCTCATCCCAGGTGACTAAAGGTAGGTCAAATACTAATTACCTAAGCCAAACCGTCTTATAATATAATGCTTTCATACGTTTATTTTTTGAATTTACTAAACAGTGAGAGTTGGTGATACTTCAGTAAATCAATTTGACATGAGGAAGTTCTTTATAACTTGAAGGAAATTTATTTTATTAATGTAGGAATTGAAACTTGAAGTAAATTTTTCAAGATATTGTAACCTACTTAAATTAAATATAAGTAATATGAAGTCAAAGACACATTTTTACCAATTAACAGTTTTAACTCTATTTCAGAAGAGACTCATTTTCCCCCAGTTTATTATTAAGCTTCCTAGACTTATGCATATGTAATTGGTTACAGGGTTTCATCATGAGCCGACATTGTCTAGAAAACCATTTAAAAACCAGCAGTATAGTACTGGACAGCCAGCTGTTTCGTCAGGCTAGTTCGAGACTCTTCATAAGTACACATCCACCGGGTCCGAACCCAGTACTTTCCAGTGACAAGGCAACCTCTCAATGGTTCTCTAGCAAATACCAGCTCATGATGAAATCCTGTAACCAGTCAGATCAAATCCCTGAAAACCAATATTTGAATATATGTTATTTTTAAGAAACCATATCTTGAAACTGCATTTAAACAAAAGATGTAAACACTCACATTAACAATGAAAAATGAGATAAAATGTTTTGTGACTGTGCAGCCATATGAAGAATGAACACCAGACTGCTTCTGTGGGATTCTTAATAAGGCTGGGATTAGGATGCCATTCAAGTCGACCAGTGCACTCAGAGATCACCTTTGTGAGCTTAAGGACCCTGTAGATTCACTTAAGTAAAATAATATAATTTACTCAGTACCATTCAATGACTGTAAGGTCAACTACATAGGTTGAAATAGTTGATTCCGGAGAATTAGAGTATTGTGGCATAGGAATTTAGTTTGAGTTAAAATGAATGACCATGATAAGTTAAATAATTTACAAAGCGTTCACTTTCATGTAATCACAAAATAGGGTGGTTGGGACAGGATGAGAGTATTAGAAAGTAATATAGCTAGATGGAGAGGGAGATTAACCAGACAATATCTTTGTTCATCAAAACAATACCAAACATATCTAGTCAAAATAACTCAACGGCCGTACCAACTACATGGAATATTGCAGCAGAAACAACAGTTTGGATTGAAGCAATATAAAGGAAGTTAAGAAGTCGTGTGAATATACATTGATATGATTGCAAGCATCCAATCATTAACACAGTACTACTCAGCGTGTGTTATGTCAAATAAGCTTTCTTATATGGAATTATATCCTACTCGTCATTGCACTAATTCTGCCATGACTTCACTAATAGCTTATCTACGACAAAAAGCAACTCAGACTCACAGATGGAAACGGATGTATATAGCGGGAAGATTGCTCAAAATTCATGGAAGCTAGAGAACAATAAAAATGAAGCACAACTGGACAGTAAACTTGACATGTTCATAAAGAATTTAGGTGACTAATAGTTATGAAATCAATCAAGCCCTTACTGAATTTTCGCAAATAAATTTGAACTACTAACTAATTTATAAATAGTATGAAAGATCAATAAAATGTTTTCGATGTCGTTACAGTTTGGCTAAGAATTCAACATACTGTTAAAACATTTAAATATGTAAAAAATAATTTTTAAACTAGAAATGAGACAAAACCATCATGAAATGCGAAAAACAGCCTTAAACAACAGTACAAGTATACCTTTACTCGTGATTGATATTAGTAGTTTTCACTTTGTTTTGTCACGCGGTTTTTTCTTAAAATACATTTTTATAGAAGTACATTTTAATTAAAACTTTTGATTTAACAAAAGTCGTTAAGGTGAAATGAAATGGTAAAAGTCGCTTAATGTGTTCAATGTGTTCAGGCCTCTTTGTTTATTGTCTTTATTTAAAACAAAAAGTTTTCTTACAGATGATAATTTACAGTTGATTAGATTACTATTACTACTCTTCGTTTTCCCAAAGGGCAGATTTTTTAAAATTTTTGTTACAATATAATGTGAAGTAGTTTACGGAATGCATGTATTTCGGTTACAGAGTATTGTCAGGCAAACAAATGTACTTCACATAAGTCCATTGCATAAATCATTTAAGATTATAATCTGTAATCTAGTTAAAAAAAAAAGAATAACGTGTTACACTTCGTCCTGTAACTGGTTCCTGCTTTGAAAACATTTTTGATTGAATTTTATCCTTAGTGTCTTTGAAGGAGCTCAATAATTCATTTTAAACAATATGAAGACTGGTTGTAGGTTTTCAGATGTTCGGTTGTGTGTTAGTTTCCTAAGCTTGGGCATTTTAGACGTACGTACCCACCGCCTCACTAAGCATGTAATGTACTGTGGTGAGTACTACTTATAATCCGATATAAGTAGTATATCAGGAACGAAGTAACAACATGTTTGGCACACTGGAAAGAGCAATCAAAGAAGAGAACCATGAGAAGAATGTTGCCATATGATGCAGAATCCAAGAAGCTATCGAATGAGACGATATTCGACCAATTCGTCAAGGATGTGGTAAATGATGTGCAAATGACCGGTTGAGAATATGGTATAGAAAATTTAGCTATGTACCATACGTTTCACCTAATAGACATTCCTCTCAGCCTCCCCAGTCTTGTCTTCTTTACATTACGGCCTTCAGGTATCGAGGTGGGCCGCCTAATCATTAATTAATTAATTCATTCATCCATCGTAGAACGCCTCTACAGCCAACCAATGCAGTGTAACGATACAAATATCGATTAAGTATTCTATTTTATCAAGTACTGATTTTAAGGCATTTGATTGGCTACAGGTTTGATACCGAACTGTCATCAATCAGAACACCATTGGAAAACCAACAGGGTATTAGTACCAGAAAGCTGTTTCTCCTAGGTCTCGGGTTCGAACCGCATAGACTAACTGTTGCTGAAGAGCTCCAAACACCTGCTGGTTTTCTAATGGTTTTCTAATTGATGACAGATCAGGACCAAACCTAATATATTTTAGTCACAGGATTTTCATCATAAGCTGACATTGGTTAGAGAACCATTGGAAAACCACCTGGGAGTACTAGACAGCCGTTTCATCCTAGTTTGGGACTCTTCAGTAGTACGCACCGCCACCAGGGTTCGAACTCAGGACCTTCTGGTTACAAAGCGAGCTCGTAGACCATTCTAAATTAGAATTCATGGCTAGCCATTGGATCGGATCCCGGGGGCCTAATGGTCTACGAGCTCTCCTTGTAACCAGAATGTCCTGGGTTCGAACCCTAGCGGTGGGTGCGTACTGATGAATAGTCCCAAATTAGGACGAAACAGCTGTCCAGTACTCCTTGTGCTGGTTTTCCAATGGTTCTCTAACCAATGTCAGCTCACGATGAAATCCTGTAACCAATCAATCGAATCCCTACAAACCAATACTTGACTGTTATATTTTAATCTGAGTGTTAAAAGGTATGCCTTAGGCTATTATTGTGTTGATTATATTAACAAGTGAAGTAACAATCGCCTTCACAATCCGAAGTGCACGCGAAACCCCTCTAATCCTCGCTCATCTTTGTCTTCATCTTCATCTCTATTATCTTGCCTTCCTTCTACCAATGCAACTCCTCTACTTGTTGGCTCTTCACTTCCCCTTCACTCTGAGTGCACTGATAACGATGGAAGCCAAAAAGCCACCACCGATTGTCTCCTAAAACCACGCCACCAATTTTATATAGGAGCATTTAATGTTAGGACACTTTGCCAAATAGGACAACAAGCATCACTAGCCAAGACTCTGGCATCCCGAGCCATTGATGTATGTTGTGTTTCAGAAACACGCATACAAGACCCAAGTGTGGTTATTCACCTAACCCCACCTGGCCAACAGGATGAATCTGCAAAATTCACCTTGAGGGTGTCAGGAGATGCGACGGCTAGCTCACGAAGATTAGCTGGTGTTGGGATAGCTTTAAGTACTAGAGCAGAAAAGACATTACTTGACTGGATCCCGGTAGATAGCCGAATGTGCGCTGTCCGCCTGAACCGATCAGTGAAAAGGAGAAAGGACTGCACTACTCGCCGATGCCTTTTCGTAATCTCCGCCTACGCCCCCACTGACTGCAGTTCGGATGAAACGAAGGATGAGTTCTACCAAAAGCTGTCTAGTTTGCTGCGAAAGGCTAGACGCTCAGATATAGTCGTTTTAGCTGGTGACTTTAATGCTCAAGTAGGGAAATTGTGTCAATCTGAGAAGAATGTTGGTGGCACATACGGAACTCCGTGCCAGCGAACCGACAACGGTGACCGTCTCCTACAGTTCTGTTCAGATAATCATTTGTATCTTGTAAGCACTAACTTCAAACACAAGGAGAGACACTGTTTGACCTGGCGACCACCACCATCAAATCAACGCTGGACACAAATAGACCACATAGCAATAAGCTATCGTTGGCGTGGGTCGGTAGGAGATTGTCGCTCCTTCTGGAACACGTGTGTAGATACCGATCACGCACTGGTCCGCGCTCGTGTGTGCTTACGACTGAACGGACGTAGGAAACAGCTGGCGGTAAACCCATCACGTCCCCAGCTCGACCAGGGAACTAAGTCCCTATTTGAGGAAGAACTAGCTAAACACATATCTGAGTTTGACAGCTGCGCTCACCCTGAAGAAG
>OX235276.1:19453103-19488195 GCA_944472155.2 Trichobilharzia szidati | reverse complement strand
AAAAAATTACAATTAGGAATTAAAATGACATAACAAACAGGGGGGTGGGTAAAACTCAAACAAAGTAGCATAATAACTAAGAAGATTGACATTGTGCAATTGGGGGTTAGAAATGTAGAACTAACAAAATATACAGGATGTTTGGATAAAAAACTAATATGATGAATAATTGTTTATGCAATCAGGGATTAAATATGTATAAATAGTAAAATGACAAAATAAACAGGAAGAGTGGGTATGAAAATATGGTAGTGTAGACATGGATTAAGAAAACTTAAAATAACATGAATAAACAGGAAGTTTAGATAAGAAAGGCGATGAGATTGTCATTACTAAAAAATTTTACCTGTTTATGATGGCCATGGCAGGGAGAGGGATTGGACGTATTTCTTTTGGATACAAAGCGTGGGTTTGAGCTTTTGGATAGCTAGCGCCTCAGATATGCCCAGATGTCTTGATTTGACTCCCTTTGATAGGTTTGATTGAATCTTGTATATTATTTTGAAGGATTTTTCGAAAGGCGCTGAATGTCCTGAATTGACCAGATGTTCTGTCACTGAACTGTATACACGTTTTCGGTCTCCTTTTACTAGCCAGGCTGGGTAGTGTTCGCGAGCGCGTTTTTCAAGTCGGCGCATGGTACGGCCGATGTACTCAGCTCCACAAGAGCAAGTAAACTGGTATATGCACGTTGAGGTGGCCCAATGCGACAGCTGGTCTTTCACGTTCTGGCTGAACAGTTTCTTGCAAGAAAATGTCAGTCGTAGGCTCGCGGCGAAGTATGTTTTCCTTAGAGATTTGCAGAGACGTTTGCGAAGGATTTCTGCTTCAATATCACCTTTGAATTCTAGATTAAGCAGAAGTATTTTCTTTGGAACGGATTGGACTTGTTCTGAAGTCTTCTTAGATTTGAGATTTCTGTCTATGAACCTGGGCGGGAAACCGTTTTCCATCAGGGTTTTTCGGAGATTACGCAATTCTTCTTCAATCACTTCCTCGCTGCATATCTTCTGAATCCTCGAGGAAAGAGCGTATATCAGGTTCCTCTTTCTGCTTAGGGGCACGAAGCTTTGAAAGTTGATGAATTGTCCATTCCATGTAGGCTTTTTGTATATGGATCTTTTCAGAGAGTTGTTGGCGTTTCTTGTCAGATGAACGTCGAGGAAGTGGAACATTCCGTCGGATTCAGTCTCAAGTGTAAAGTCGATGTTTGGGTGGGCGTTATTGAAGATTTGAAGTAGGTTTTTTAAATCACAATTCTCATCACAAATAATGAAAGTATCATCGATGTATCTCTTGTAGAGATGGAGGTCGTCGATAGTTGATGATAAGGGGTTGTTTTCTAAGCTAGCCAAAAAGCAGTCGGCTAATAGGGGTCCTAAGGGAGAACCCATTGCTACCCCATCTACTTGCCTGTATATTTCCTTGTTGAAACTAAAGTATACGTTGAAGGTGCATCGTAGTAACAGTTCTTTCAAGTAATGGATCGGTATACCAACATCGATGCTATTGGATTGAATGTAGTCGCAAAGGAAACAAACGGTTTCTGTCAATGGAACGTTGGTGAAGAGAGAGACAACATCCAGGGAGACCATTTTCTTTTCTGCCACATTGACATTCTTAATTGAATTAACAAAGTCGAATGTGTCACGGAGGCTGTGTCTTGAAAGCTTCTCTTTCAGCGGCCCGAGAATCTCCACCAGCCATTTCGCGATTGTATGATATGGGGAGTCTATCATATCTAGTATTGGGCGGAGTGGGACGTCTTGTTTGTGCACTTTAGGTAGGCCGTATATGCGCGGTGTTGTAGAACCAGATGGGCGCAATTGTTCTTATAGTTTTGAACTGATAACTGATTCGTCACCAATGGATCCAAGATAAAGGCACACTGTACTGTATCTATACTGTATCAAATATTGATTTTAGATTTGGTATCCCCTTGTGTTTATCAGTAAATTCCCGGAGGATATCGTATTGAACTGTTATTAAGTGATATGATCTTGTCGACAGCTGATATGACCGAGTGGACTTCTACATGAGTATAATAACACTGGTGACGCAATGGACAAATCAACTGATGTACCTACACATATAGCGAAAATATTCATTCAGACATCTATGAAAAACAAGATAATTGAGTAAAGAATATTCTTTTCGATAAATTCCTCTTTTCGCTCTACAATTGCATATGCATGTTTATATATGTAGAATATTCCAGATTAGTAGTCAATAACAATATTAGTATTTTCTAAATAATATCGATTTGTTAAGTAAGATCACAATGCAATTACAATTCATTAAGGATGCTTAAATTATAATAATAACAAAGATATAATAACAAATGGAATATCAACTAAAATTAGGAAAATTTCCAAAAAAATTGAGGATCATTCAAACATAGATGGCCAAGGTAAGGATAATGTCTGAACTAACTTCTTTTGCATGCACAAATTAGGCTTCTTCATATGAATCCCAACGGTCTCAGCAATATTTAGTTGGTTTCAGGATTTCATCATAAACTAACACCAGTTAGAGGACCATTGAAAAATCTGGGAGTACTGAACAACCAGCTGTTTCGTCAGCCTAGTTTGGGACTCTTCCAATAGTCCTCCAATCGATTTCAGTTCATGATGAAATCCTGTAAATACTGATCATTGACATACTAATTGTTTAAGTAACCCAGATCAAATGTACAATTAGTACTAAAGTTCTGTCAACTAAATATACATACGGTTGTAGGACAAGTAGGATACAGCAAGGCGGGCATGAGGACAAATATTCGTCAGCGATGACACTGTCTAATGTCAGTCATGCTATATCCGGCGTAAATTGGCAGAAGTTGGAATGCATGGGCTGACTGGTCATTGAATTGGCGGGTACCAGTGGTTTAATGGTCTACGAGCCAGCTCGCCTTGTACCCAGAATCCCTTGTGTTCGAACCCCGGTGGGTGAGTACCTCTGAAGGGTTCCAAACTAGGCTGACGAAACAGCTAGTTATCCAATGGTTCTCTAACCGATGTCAGCTCATTATGAAATCCTATAACTAATCAATCAAATCCCTACAAACCGATATGTAAATATACATATCCTGATGAAAAATGGCGGGGACTTTAAATCGCATATTTTCTCTCCACACTTTTCGCTTGTTCGCCATTTTTTCCCGGTCACTGGCAAGTGAAAACAACATCTGTTTGATGACAAAATTTTATTATTATTATTATATACATGATTTCAATTAGGTTAGATCATAACACTCATAATTTTATGTTTAAATAATCTGCAAATATTGTTTCCATGGTAACATTTCTGTTAGTAAAGAGTTTTCTCAAACAGTTTTTTAGCATCAATAACTGAATTTTTCTCCATTGGTTTACCAAACAGCGCATCGAATGCAGTTTTCACTTTAATCAACATTAGAGACTTGACAACATCACTGAAACGAAAAAATTAAAATTTGTTTTGTTTATGATTATTATTATTACATATAAGGAGAAGATATCTGTTTGTGAACAATCGAATAATTCTGAAAAAACTTTATTAGAAAATGAGGCAACTGATACTAGAAACAAAGTGATCCAATGTACTCTGTCCTCATTCTAAAAATCACTGGTGTTTCTTACTCAACTTTTCTGAAGCATTTCTGAACAACCTTATCAGTAAGTTCTCATTTTATTGCCGGTATATATGGATGACACCTTCATTCTTTGTGATAATGATTCTGATAGGAGTACAATAATTACTGAATTCAATGAAGTACATTCTGCTATGAAATTCACGTGCGAAGAGGAATCCCAAAACAGAATTTGCCTTTCTGGATGTCCTCCTTACAAGAAAACCAGATGGTAGCATAAAAAGAAATTTGCATAGAAAATGTACTTGGATAGGACAATAGACACATTTTCACAGCTTCATTCCTCTCAAGTACAAAGACCCTCAGCCAGAGAGTTAGGACTATATGCTCAGAAGAAGTAATTGAATATTAACTAAGCATTGTATATGATAGTTTGATTGTAAATAGCTATCCCGACAAATTTATCAAGAAACACGTGACAAAGAAAGCGGAAAAGGACTACTCACTATCCGTAAACAAGAAGCCTTTATACCTACCACTGCAACTCAAGGGCGATATACCAAGCGAAATAATTACGAGGAAATTAAGAAAATCAGTTCAAAGAAATTTTAATGCTGGCGAACGTAACGTATTTTTCTCTACACGACCGATGGTGTTACCTCGACTGGAAAATGAAGTACCTAGACTAGACTAGCCACTTCAAATTGTATCTACCATTTCAACTGCATTTGTGGTGGAGCGAGTTATATTGGCCGTTGCTCTAGGAACTTGATTTTTCGTGTTCGCTCGAGAACATCTCCCACTATGGCTAAGTAAAGGTGTAGTTAAAACCATTAACAGTTCGATATTGGACCACCTGATAGCAAACCGGCCACAAAGCCAGCCAGAGTAGAAGAATCCCTCTCTATAATCTACCGGGTGCCTAATAAATTACCAAAATCATCGAGGCACCGCATGCTCCAAACAGCAGAGGCTATTGCAATTCGCCTCAAACAACCAGTGCTCTGTGCCCCTAATACTGCCCTGGCTGTCCTTCAGTAGGGACTATAAATTCATGAATTTGTAATATTATCTTTCCTGATTTTTCTGACATTCAGTTTATTTTATGTTGATGCCACTGAACTGTAATCTATTAATATTATTATTGATTCAATGTTATTTAAACAACATTAATGTTGTTCATAACACTAATTCATTCATTCATTATAATTTATATATAACTGTAGAGCCTGATGATGAAGGGGTTGCCGAAAACAGTATTCTTTGTTCCGTATCCATTTTTTCGAAAACTTATTAAATCTCTAATAGCAGTGTTGAACAATTAGACTTTGTTTACCCTAATAAAATCTAAGTGTTTTCCAGAAATTTGAATGATGTAAAAATGAGTATTAATCAGAGAGAGAAAGTGAGAGAAAAGCCATCAGCCAATCAACTTCAAGATACGCCCACGTATGATGTATTGAATAATCAACCATTAAGGTAAGACCTCTGTAGAATGGCGAATGCTACAAATATCTAGGCAAAATCAGCCTTCTTAGCTTTTATGTGAAGTATTCAAATACACTGTAAGTATTAATTCAAATGATGTTTGGAGGTATATCTCAAATCTTACTATTTATTATTTCTTTGAGTTCCTAGATGAACATAGGGCTTCATCAACACATCTACACCTTGACCTATTTTCTCCTGCCCTCTTCAGCTGTCTGCTCCTACGATTACCTATAATCTCTTATCTCTTCATCCTCCCCAGACGATCTTTTCCATGTCGCCCTCGCACTAACGACCCACTCGTCACTTCCCAATCGGATTCCACTCGGGCGATGGCCTGCATTGCTCACGATGTCATTCGACGGACTGGATTACACTGACTTCTAGCTTAAAGACAGGCTGAAGTGAAGTGGTTTGTGGAGCGTGTTGACCACTTCACTTATTTGGGAAGTTGCATCACCCAACGCCAGTGGGTTGATCGCTGAAGAAATCTTAGCATAGATACAGAAGGCTGGTTTGGCATATGCCTGACAACTTACGCCATCTCCGGCTTAGTAGACATGATATCCAGCTGGCTGGCTGGTTGGCTGTCGAACAAAGGACGTGCATACTGCTCAGGAGTTCACTCCACCTTCCTTTATGGCTGGCTGTAGGACATGGCCCTCAATGAAAGTGGAAGACATAAAAAGCCTGGCTAGCTGGCTGTCTTTGATCATAGGTGTCTGCATTCTATCTCCCGTGTTATGTGGTATAATAAGGTGAGCAATACTGAGGTGAGGCATCAGTCAACTGCTAGTTAAGGAGGAGGGAAAATCTATTGACGAGGTTGTGAAGCAAGTGAATTGATTGAGAAAGGTGGTTAAGATATGTGTTACGCATGCTTAGCCATCGATCGCCTTCCTCGACGTGCGATATTAGCTGATATAGGATGGATGATGTTGGAGAAGAGCTAGCATGTGGTGGTCAGACCAAAATATGTCTTCATCAGTCAATGAAATAAATCCACAACAGCTAGTTCAAGCCAGCCACGTGGGGAGGGAGGTGTAGATTTCTTGACTGGTTGGGGTCCTCGGGATCGTAAAAACCAATGTAGGGTGGAGACAATGGGTGATATGGCTCAAAGTCGTTCTCAGTGATGGTAGGAGCATATGAAAACACTCTTTGTGATTTATAATATCCAATAAAATTCTATCGTTCTTTTATATTACTATCCCTCTTTCGAATCTCTCTCTACTCTCTTTCTGTGCTTTGTGCGCTACATGGAGGGACTGTGGCAACTGGAACTGCTGCACATGTTTGAAAAGTTCCACGTTGAAACCAGTCAGTCAAAGGCTGAAACTTTGTACCTTCATATTACTAGGCCTAGCTCGTTCATCACTCAGTCATCTGAGCCGGGATCCAGTGGCCCATAAATTCTTACTTTCATCAATCTGAGAGAGAAATAGTGAGCGGGTCACTATTTCCTTTTGCATATATACACATACGGATAGTGAGAAATATACCTTTCGTCTCATGTCGTTGTGTGTTCTCGCTTAAATAATGCAGGATGCGGGAACAGGTAGTTGTTGCTTAGTTGCTTAGTGATATGTCGTGATCACCAAATATTTCACAAGCTCGGCGTCCTTATTCATTAGTCTCAACGTTTTGCGAAACATAATGCCTTTAGATTCCGTCCTAGGTGGCTGAATGACCAACAAGCTTGGCTTCATAACCTTAAAGTCATCGAAAAGTCATTGAAAACCATTATCCATCCCACCGAGGATTAAACACAAGAACTTCACCTTAAGAAGTGATCCTGTCACCCATGAGGCAGTGAATCAGAATCCAATAGAATCGAATCGACAGGTACCTGTCCGCTTACCCACCTCGTAACCTGTTGGTCCTGAGTTTACTTTCCAGTAGAATCATAGACACGTACCGTTTAATAGCTGCACAAACTACAACGAAACAGCTTTTCAGCACTCTCTACTGGTTTTCAATGGTCCTCTAAATGACATCAATACTTGATAACAATTCAAACAAATCCAATTCCGAACAAAAATAGTTAGAGTGGACAATTGTGGTTTCATTAAAGTTACTCTTCTTCAGGCTCTACAATTATTGAAATCCATTAATTTAAGCTTATAATAGTCAGTAAAAACTGAGCTTTCCTGGTAATCTATCTAGAGGTGCTCGACTTCGTCTTCTGTCAGTGGCTGAATCGGTAGCAATCAACACCAGAAGACGGGATCTTTGTTTACAGAAGAAGTATGTCCAACCGCTATGTTTACTTTGGCCTACAATAAGGCCAACAAATCCTCAATAAACATTAGCACTTTAAATTCCTATCGCAAATTTTCTTCTTTTCTTCTTTGTTCCATTGATAAATGTTCATTTCTGACCTTTTACGACTTCAGGACCTTTCTTATGATTTCTGTTACCTTAGGTTTAAGTAATGCTTTTCTAACTTGTTGTCATATTTACAAAGTTCTGTTCATTTCACTTCACTAAATTCATTATTATTATTACTATTATTATTATTATCATCAATATTATTTGATAATCATTCACTAATAGTACTTTTAAGTTTTGATGATATTAGATGGTTGGAGGCAATCGGCCACAAGAAGCTTTGGACACCATCTAGGTTTCGTGCTGGTTGGCATTCATCAGCAAGGCGTATCTGCAACTGCCTTGAAGGAACTCATATCCCTTTTGAGATTCGGACCCACGTGACCCAGTGCTGCAGTCAGTCAGAGACGTTACCACTGAGCTATTCGGGTTCGCGATTGACCTCCTGTAGGACCGTAGTGTATATGTTGATTGGACACTAGTCAGTTTCTCGAATCAGTACAGCATAAGTGCAATCGGAATGGAGAAACTCAACGCCTATCTATATCGGAGATAAGGAAAGTGGCAACAAACAACAGCGTGGAGTTGAAGAGACAGAAAGAGAGAAAATATATACATAAGACAAATTGCGGAACAGTGTGACTAAAATTGATATGAGATTATGACTGAGCAATAATTTATGCTTGAAACCTTGTCTGTCATCCAGTTGTTAATAATACAGCATCATCATCACCACCGTGTGTGATATTTAAAGTAAACTTATCTAATATGGAATTACATTCCACCACAGTGCCGAAGTTTTACACTCACATTAAGATATAAAAAGTATAGACTATAAGCTGACATAAGGTATCACAATATATAACATATAACCAAAATCAACTTACTAAACAGTTTTCAAAACTGATCTACAGTATTTTTCAAAAAATATAGGAGAAAATTGTAGATTTTAGTCTTGTTTAAAAAACAAAATTTCAAACAATGCAACAACGTACTCTCATGTGCTAATAAAATGGCTTATATATCAAGAAAAAGTTCATCATCTAAGAGATTTCTCCCTGTTGACTGAGTTCCAGTGATTAGGTCGAAACAACTGTTGTCAATGCTGCTGGACAATGAATCGTTTTCAAGAATCAGTTTGTAGGGATTCTGTTTGTTTCGGGCTAGAACACCGATTGATATCAGTTAGAGAGAGAATCATTGACAACCCGCTGGGGTTCGAACCCAGGACTTTCCGGTTAAAAGGCCAGCAAGCTCGTATGCCATTCAGCCACTGGGACCCGACTTAATGGCTAGCCCATGAATTCTAACTTCTACCAATTCGTAATATTGACGCAACTACCAACCATTGTCATCGTCGGGAGCTCCATCCTCACTCCCGACTGGATGAACCTCACTGGTCATGAATTCTCACCAGACCTACAGGCAACTTCGTCTTGTATGCAGTTACCAGCGGGCATCAGATTAATTTAAAAGAATTATTTTGTAGGGATTCTATCTGTTTCAGGGTGAATACTGATGATGATTCCCGAAGTACGATGAAACAGCTGTCCAGTTCCCCTGGTTTTCACTGGTTCTCTAACTGATGATATCAGTCCGTGGTGTAACCTGAAATGAATCGTTTGTTTGTTAGAAATGGTCTCCATATTAGCGGGAGACAAGAAGGCTGTCATTGCTTAATCGTGTATTGGTTGGAAAAATACTATCAGAAGTATTGTTCTACGTTATATTAACCTTTATTTACAGACTTTGGCACTGATTAATCACTGTAAATCTGTTTCATTATCTCATACAACCGGTTCCCTTTATTAGTTTGAAGAGAGAAAGAACGAACATGTTTGTATCCACAAGAACATAAAAAAGAATCACAGGTGCATTAAAAAGAACGTTTCTAGCCACCAGACTGATCCTAATTCACAACACTGTGTGCTCGTTAACCCAGTCAAAAGTAGATGAGTACACTACTCACGTCAACTCCAACTGCATTTACCAATTCACTTGCACTTGTGGAAGTAAGTACATAGGAAGGACTGAGAGGAGAGCATCCACTAGATTTTCTGAGCACATTCCTAAGAGTCTCTGTACAAAAGGAACAAAAATGTTATCGAGTGCAATCGCCAGACACTTAATTGACACAGGACACAGTAGAAATTAGCCAAGCCTTCAAAATAATCAATACGCAAAGAAACCCATTGCTACTTCGTTTCGTAGAAGCCATTGCTATCAAGAGACTTCGACTAGACCTCTGTATACAGAAAGATAGTGTGAATAATCTTTCACTACCCTGGTAACCCTAATTCTATTTTATTTTTGTTTACTTTTTTGTCAGTATGCCTGTGTGTTTGTCTTCAATTTTGACTTTCAAGTTTCTAAATCTACTTAATTGTCTGTTTAAGTTAAAAAAATGTTACTTCACTATTCACCCCCACCCTCTTAAACTCTCCAGCACAAGATGCGTAAATTTACTCTGTTTTCTGACCCTGACCCTGTAATATTCCTCTAGCCAATCTGTGTTTTCCAATAGAAATCTGAACTCTAACCCCTCTTATCTAATTCCACTATATATAATTAGTTTTTTTTGACTCTGAATAATCTGTCTACCTACGTCAAATTCTGGAATTATGTTCCTTATACCTTCTATAACTCCAAGTAATTATGAAAAGTATGTTTTGAAACTTATAATTTGATTTTGTTTAGGATGTATGCAGTTGATGAGTATTATCCTGCAAACATGTTTCATTATCGTTTGAAGAATACACAGTCGTGTTGTCCAACCGTTTCCTGTTGTTCTGCATCGGTTACAGTGTATAATGTTCTGCGTATCAAGCTTAGTATTCTGAAACCAGAGATAAGTCCAGGATCTCTGCGATCTGGGTACTTGACATATGTCTTGTACTGAATGGTTTTCAAAGTCTTTTAACTATCCAAGCTCAGATTTTGTATGTTTTATTGCTCTGTATTTTAACATAAGCGAAAATATCCTCAATCGATCCAGAATAGAGGAGAAGCATGATTATGCTTCGTTTTTCCATTCCTTTGAGTCCCGAATGGAATACCGAAGTTCATACGCTGAAGTTTCGAATATCGGTGGTGTTGTTTCTAGACAAAGCAATCAGAAGACGTAATTTGTCTGAATTGCGTAATGGTATTTGCGCAACAATTATTTCGAACAGTCTGATCACACAAGCAGTAATCAAAGGAATATATATGCGAAAATACTTAAGAGTTAAGAGGTGAGGAAACAGACTTAGGTCAAGTTTAAAGGATATATTGAAGGTGAAAATAACAATGAAGATCATCACTAAACCAAATAAGAGAGGGAATAGTACGTCTACCCTGGCTAGTATCAAAACAAAGTTTGCCAGGGAAAGTTTACAAAGCATAAACTTCCTAATTGCCTGCTGGGGCTTCCACAAACTTTAGGATTCATCCTACCCCAAACACACTCTATATAGGTTTAAAAGAGGTGTGGAAACATCAGTGTTATGTCCTGTCTCCTCTTAAATATGTTTCACAATAGAGGAGCTATGTCGTCGTCTGTTCTCACCATGAATGCGTTCTGGGGATTCTATTTGCTTCTGAAGCCATTTAAGAGTATGCTGTGAGGCCAGCTCTTATTTGCAGACATCGATGAGTCCTTCCTATATATGTGTATCCGAACGTATAATTAAGCGGATAAATATAGTGGGATGTTACATCATTTTCCGCCTGTTCTAAGGGCGTGGACTGATGTACGGGCTTCACATTCTCAATTATTTTGATCCTTGTTTTCTTGGGAGAGGCTGAAAGCCTTAAGACCAACCTTCCCTCTTTTTCAGACTTAATACCGAATAGCCGAGTTCTAGGAGTTTGTTGCCACGTGATTGGTGAACATTCTAGCAGCAAACTACCAACACATGATTAGGCTTAGTTGAATGTATTTTATTTTTTTAATACCATACACACTACTGACTAACTCAGATAAGTAGTTGCCAATCACTTATATCAACCAATAGTATTTGCTAGCCATATCGAAGTGACACAAAAAACACTTGAAAGCCATTTTGCTAGTTTGGGGGCCGTTCTCATCAGCGGTCAGCCCAGTTTGACTCGGTTCAAAGAAAAACTCTGATGAGATATCACCTCGAACTGTGTAAATAGCAAAATGGTGAAAATTGATTTCCGATAATAGTTGGCATAGCTAACGGAATTAATTTCTTATAGGAATCTATCAAAAGATGACTGTAGTTTTAGTGTCGGTTTGTGCCCCCGCTTTAAACTTCGATCCAGTGATAGCCTTCCTATCACAATACAAACATTCATGAACGACTATAGCGGAATTGGACACAGTTATACAGCATAACTCAAACACATAATCAAATCCATAATATGCACACTCCACATTTCGAGGTGAGAATCCACCGCAGCTCCCTTTGGAAATCTGAATATTTGGATCAAACTATGTGACCCGTTTGACAGTAAGTAAGCAAGCTAGCGAGCATAAATACATTGTGCTATATACTACTGGTTAGTTAATATTGTGGTATATGCTACTGATAAGATTTATCAGTAGTATATAAACAGACGTTCATCGCAGCACACAAAAATATCAAATAGCAGGGAGATAGATTTGTCATCAAAGAGAGCAAATGATCCAGCATTTCTGAAAATCATGGGAAACCCGAGAAGAAGACAAAAAAGACAATAAGAAAGGAGGGCAGAATTAGCACAACACAGAAGATCTGTGCAATTGATGCATTGAAGATAAGGCGTACATCATTTTGGTGCATTTTTGTAAACAAATTTCGATTTTCAAAGCCACGCTTTTAACCAACTGCCAGTATCTGATAACTTTTATTAAAGTCAGGCAAGACACAACACTGTGTGCTTTGGTGGCACAGAGGTAGAATGCTCGCCAACCACGCATGCGGCTCGGGGTTCGATCCCCGCACTGGACGCACTCCTTTACCGCGCTAGGCTAGTAATCAGACTTGTAAAGAGAGAAGGTTGGGAATGAGGCGGCTAGCAACCCCATCCCGTAAAAATAAAAACACCACTGCTACTGAAACTTTAAAGCTCTAGCTTGAAGGCGCCCTATGTTCCACCACTGGGAACGTGAAGGAATTAAATGATAGTATTAATCAATAAAACGGCATTGCAACAACAGAGCATGGAAGTTCTTTTCACTTCATCGCCATTTCCTTTTCATCATAAAAATTATTTTTTAAGAAAACAGATCCAGTTTCATACCGAATGACAATATGCTCATTAATTCATTGTAACTTACGGTTTAGGTGGCGCTTTAAGAAAAACAAAATAGGGATAAATTTAAGTTATTCGAATTTAGGCGGAAGTAAGGCTGTTATCAGTTAGAAAGTTAACGACATTGTTGAACAGTTCAAGTTCAGGATGCATTCAGCGAAGAAAAATATTCTTTTTTTCAACTACTTCATTTTTGTCCAGTGATGGTTGTCCTTTAAATCCAGATGAAATTACGAAGGCATTCAAGCTGTGTCTACGCTCCACGTTATTAACATTTAGAGGGGTTCTTTACATTCAAACAGAAGGCATTACTATGGGATCACTAGTGTCTCGCTTAGTAGCCAACCTGTTTATACACTCAGTTAGAAACAAATGCAATTATGAGATGTTCTAATCCTCCAAAAATGTGGATAAGATACACGGGTGATACTTCCGTCATAATTAGACGCAGTATGTTGAATGAACTTTTTCATTTAATAAACAATATGTCAGAAATAATTAAGTTTTCAAAAGAGGTTGAATCCAATGAAAATGATTTGGCATTCCTGGATTAATTAGTAAGAAGACAACCAGATGGTCAACCTAAAATACACTTTCAGAAGGTTGACACATTCGGACAGATACATAGACTATATCTTATTATTATTGTTTCCTTTAATTCCTAGAGGAGCATAGGGCTTCAGCCGCACGTCTCCATTGCGTTCGGTTCTCTGCTAGAGTCTTCACCTGGCTCAAAGTCTGCCCACACGTTTTCATCTCCTCTTCACATCACCTCCACCAAGTCACCCTTGCACTGACGACCAACTCGCCGCTTCCCTTTCGGGTTCCACTCGAGCAATGGCTTGTCTGGTGATGTCACTTGATGGTTCCCTCAGAGTATGGCCAATCCATCTCCATTTCTTCTTGCCTATTTGTTTCACAATCGGTTCCTGGTTGGTTTGCTCGATCACCAGGATCTCTGATGCTGATCTTTTCTGGCCGGCCATCTGATCTTGAGTAGTATTGAGCGAAGACAGCTGTTAATGAAGGTCTGTAGTTTGTTTGAGGTGCTTTTCATGACGCACCAAGTCCCTGATCCGTATAGTAGCACTGACTGACTTCACATTGGAGTTGAAAATCCGGATCTTATTTTTGATTCTGAGTGCTGTCGACCTCCACACAGACTTCAGAGTAGTGAAAGCTTGTCTTGCTTTCCCGATCCTTGCTTTGATATCCTCGTCAGTTCCGTCCGCCTGTAGTTGAAACGATGCTTCGTAGGTAGGTAAAGGAGGTAGTTTCTTTCAGGTTCCTTCCATTTATGCTGATTGTTGTCTGTTGTTGTTGTTGTTGCTGTTGGTGGTGTTACCCAGGAATCTTCATCACCTCTGTTTTCTCTATGTTCACCTGAAGTCCTATCTTTGATGCTTCTTCTTCTGTGAACTTGTTGCTTTTCACTTGCATATCTTCCAGTTTGTGGGAAATCAGACATATATCATCGGCGAAGTCCAGATCCTCCAAGTTTTTTGTGTGAGTCCATTTTATGCCTGTTTCCCCATTGCCCACTGTTTGTCACATTATCCAGTCTACTGCAATCAGGAAAATCATTGGCGATAGTAGGCAGCCTTGTCTTACTCCTGTCCTCACTTCAAAGGACTATATCTTAGCTCATACTTTTTCCACCAAAGTAACTGTGGCCAACAATCTGATTACACACAGACAAACGTCTAGTTACTGAGGAGGAGGAGCAGGAAGAGATCAGCAGAGAACTACAATTGGTTCACTCCACTCTTGAATCAAATAATTATCCCAAAGTCTTCATAAAAAGATATTTAAAATGTGAAGATAAGGATGAATCGAAACCTGTTGCTAAGAATTGGGTTAGTACAGTGGTGTGGCAGAAGAAGCAGAGGAGACGGGACTTCAAGTGATTACAGAGAAGACGGAGATGATGAAGATAACCAACCAACCAGCCAACAACAACACCAACAAACACCAATCACAGTCAACGGAAGAGATTTGAAGGGAGTCACATCTTTCACTTAGCTAGGTAGCATCGTTTCAACTACAGGCAGCTGACACGGATGAGGATGTCTAAGGCAGCCAGGATCGAAGAAGCAAGAGAGGCATTCATTGTCACTTATTGGTTTTGTAGCGATTGTGTTTGATTGGTTGAGGGGATTTCATCATGAGTGAGCTGACATCAGATAGAGAACTACTGGAAAACCACCACTCGAGGACTGGACAGCTGTTTCTTTAGCCTAGTTTGGGACTCTTCAGAAGTACGCACCAACCCCACATGCTGAAAATTCCATACTTGTACTGTAAAGAAGAAAAGACCGAGGAGGCTGGAAGGAGTGATAACTTGGTGAAACGTATTGTACATAGGTAAATTGGTATACCATATTTTCAAACCGCCATTTGCACATCATTTACCACATCCTTGACGGATTGGTCGAATATCGTCACATTCGATAGCTTCTTGGATTCTGCATCATATGGCAACATTCTTCTCATAGTTCTCTTCTTTGATTGCTCTTTCCAGTGTGCAAAACATATTGTTACTTTTCTGAATTCGCTTTCTGATATACTACTTATATCGGATTATAAGTAGCACTCACCACAGTACCAAAAATACGGTGTGGAATCAAGCTATAATTAAGGTACCGCATACTCCAAGCAGCTGAGGCCGCTATCGCAGTTCGCGTTAAACAACCAGTGCTCTGTGTTCAAAAGAAGAAAGTCCGGCCAGCCACTACTACTGCCCTGGCTGGCTTTCAGTAGAAACTATAAATTCATGAATTTGTATTATTATTTTTCCTGCAGAACCTGATGAAGAGCAGGTTATCGAAAAGAATACTTTTTGTTCAGTTTTTCAGTTTTCTGAAAATTTTAAGGGGTATTTTTAATCAGTTAAAAAAAGATTTTTACTACTCAACTTACTGGTAACAGTCACTGCAATTATGTAAAAGGTAAACATAAATTTTTGTATTATTTTTTGGGACAAACAATATTTGCTAACTGCAAAATAGTAGTAGTAGTAGAGAGAAAACCTCAGTGGACAAAAATTTACGTCGGTGTTTACGTCCCCAAACGGCGTCATAAGGAAAAACAATAACAAAGATTAACCTTGAGGAGCTCAATAACCAGTCACAGTAGACTTAGCGTGGACAAATACCATTCGCAGATATGTGGCTTAACTTTCTGAAAAATGGTCATAAGCAGTACAGAATAAACTTCATCAAGAAAACGACAAACCAGATGTTGCTTCTTTGCTAAAATAACGAATATAATGTACATAAAAATCTATAAATATCTGTTGATTTTCTCAATAAACGATCTGTTGCCTGGCCCTTGTCTTCTGTTGTTACGTTAATAGTATATCTTTATTATGTGTTAGTAGTTTAAGTTCTTCTTTATACTGTTTTGTCAGAAGACTTTAGATTTTTGGTTTAGCGTTAAGGCATTGATTGCCAGAATTACTGATGTTAGATTTGAAGCACTGAAAATCCCGGTCAGACGATGGTATAAGATCGTAAGTTTGACTGAGCAGATTCCCCAAGTATTGGTTTGTAGATATTTGGTTGATTCGTCACAGGATTTCATCATGAGCTGATATCATTTAGGGAACCATTGGAAAACCATCTGGGAGTATTGGACAGCTGTTTCTCTAAACTAGTTTGCAACCCACACCACTTCCAGGACTCGAACTCAGGACCTTCTGATTACAAAACGAGCAAGCTCGTAGACCATTAAGCTACTGGGACCCACCAATCCAATGGCCAGTCACTGCATGAACTCTAACTTCTGCCAATTCACGACATAGCGCGACCACTAGCTAATGTCTTCGGTGAGTATTTGTCCTCACACCTGACCTGCTGTACCCTACTGGTTGATCACGACTTCCCAGTAGAACCCAGGTAACTACCTACCTGAATAGGGCCAGTCACCGCTAGTGAGCATCTCATCGATATTCAAGTATTGGTTTGTAGGGATTTGATTGGTTGGTTACAGGATTTCATCATGAGATGACATTGATTAGAGAAGATTCTCACACCAAACATGTATATGCAGCTTGTTGACATTGAGATTGACACCGCACAACATCAAACCCATAGACAAGGCTTCTCTTTGCAATTTCGATGGGGATATAAGAGTATGACTGAGCGTGTATCTCCCAGGATTGTCAGGAAATTTCCGAAAAGATTCGACAGATTTTCGGCTAATAGATAGTTTAGAATGGTTAGACAGTGTATGTTTGTTGGTGACCACGTTCACATACTCATTAAACGTCTGACGTTTATCAATTTATAAGTCATATAAAGCAAGAGATCTTTGTGCAATATACCTTTCTAAATCACGGATACGTGAACTAATATAGTCAATGTGATTAAATGTGTGCCTGTTGACAGACTTTGCTTTAGGATGTATGCAACTGCATCGGAGCGTATCGGATACTCATGATTGTTAACGCAGTCATTAAGAAAACAAATCTCCGCATTCCCTACAGCAAGTCTGACAGAGTAAAGCAGAAACCCATTAAGTTCTTTTACAGTCGGGGGATCCTTGCCATCTTTTTTAATTCATGGAAAATACCTTTTGGGACATACAGAAAATTAAAACAAGTGATTCAGCGAAGAGACTCTTTTCAACGAATTTATTATCAAGCTCTACACAAGATGTGGATAACACTTCACCTATTTTAGCATATGACTGGAATAATCCTTAATTCAAATCACTTAGTGCTAGTCTGTACCAAAAAAACTACCCATGCGACGTGTGCTACTGATGAGATTTATCAGTAGTATATAAAGAGACGTGAAAAGGAAAACGAAGAAACGCAACAATATGAAGGGAGGACAGAAGTAGCACAAAGGAATATCTGTGCAAATACGATTTTAGGAGATAAGGTGTCCATAATTTGGCTATTTGGAGATTCCAAAATGCTAATACACATCCGTTTACCAGTACTCTCGTCTTTTACCGTTACACCCGTAGATATTCGCTAATTAAACAATATTTAAACAAGAATTATCCAGGAGGATACTCATATTATCCAATGTATTCATGATAGTTCATTTTTTTGAATGCATAGACTAACTTACCTATTGGCTCTTCAGTTGCTGAAAATTAATTCGAAAATATAAACCATAAAAATTTTGTCTCAGCTGACTGACGTATACGAAATGCAAAATACTGTTCACAGGTTTAGTCATGAATTGACTGACAACAGTTAGAGAACCATTAGAAAACCAAAGAGTACTGGACAGTTGTTTCGTCCCAATTTAAGACTCTTCATCGGTGCACATCCATTGCCAGCATTCGAACCCATTCGACCATTCAGACACTGGAACATGAGCTTTCTTTGTAACCGGAAGGTCGCAGGTTCAAACCATGATAGGTGCATACTGTGAGGAGTTCCGAACTAGGACGAAACTGCTGGCTGCCCTGTACTCTCAGGTTTTTCAATGGTTCTTTAACGAATATCAGTTCATGATGAAACCTGCAACCAGTCAAGTCTCTGAAAACCAACACTTTTTAATAAAATACATTGTACCAAACCACTGGATATCTACTCTAGTGATATACTTCAGCTACAGGAAATGAAAAATAACCAGCCGATCTCAAAATTTCTCCAAAAGAAACACATTTTAGTGTCATAAGAATCACTTTTATTGGAAACATTGCTAGCCTAATTGATAAAACTTCATGTCAAAACATTAAACTGAACAATTACAATGACTATCTTGTACGCAGAAAGCAGTTTGTAACCAAGAATAGGTTTTAGTAATTGTTTCGCTAACTTTGCCACTGAATGCTCTGGGTTAGAATTTTGAAGTGAGCATAAATTTATCCGAGGTTTACGGTAAACCTTGCTGTTGAATTTTATAAAGCACAAAGCCTAATCAGTAAACGGTTTGTTAATGATTGGTCCCTAACGTCTAACGTATCATACACTCACATACACTACGGCGGCCTGCTTAAAACTTGGCCTACCAAAAGACTTCCATCTCTCTCTCTGTTGCATACATTTTCTCTCCTTCGGTTTGTTTTAATCGATTAAGATATGACCACTCTAATGGTATTATCTACTCTTGTGAGTGTATTTTAAACTGTTTACAAGCTTCCGAATTGCAATTTCCTTCTAAACCTGAGGAATAGCCTGATTGTGGGTGGCAACGTATCCCAATATATGAGAGAACGTAGATTTGTGGATGGTGACTAGCAGTAGAATCCAGGATGCACACTTCGTCTTTGGTAGACTCCATCAGTGAGATTTCCACGACTCACCATCATAGAACGCAAAGCTATCACAACATGGCACATACCACTGCTCTTCAACAGGCCATATTGATTTAATTATTAGTTTAAATTTTCCGTCGCTTGATTGGACCGAAGTGCTCGGTCTCAGGTTGACAGGTTGCTTCTTGTATACTGTTTACTGTCTCTATTATGCATTTCCTTTACTTTCTTCTCTCGCTTTGTGTGCTACATGAAGGGAGTGTGCGACTTCAACTGCTGCACATCGATGCAAATTTCTATATCAAAAACAGACAGAACTACCACTACCAGTCAGCGACTGTCCTCAAACGCACCAATGTGTATGGAATACACATATTTATGAAAAAAATGCATAGAAACTGTATAAAAGTGTTACAGAGGATACCTTCCTCTCACATGTGATAAAAATAGCTCCCACTTTTAGGTTGGGGTATCAACAGAGTGTAATTCCATTGTGGGTAATATTTGCTTTGATAAAGTCTCATAGTGTTGTTATACAGTAATATATACACTGAGCAAAAATTGTGCTCGAAACGTTGTCATCAGTAAATATTACTGTATAACACTGTGAGACTTTATCAAAATAAATTTTACCCACAGTGGAATTATACTCTACCACCACAGTGCACAAGTTCTATTCTTATATCAACAGAGTAATTTAACCACATTCTATGCATGTAATTATTTAGGTCTTCTAACCCTAACGTGAAAATATCCCTAAACTAACTGTAATCTAACTCGAACCAACCCTAATGTCGCCTTTATTAGGTTAACCTAACCCTAACTTGTCCTTGGCTTAAAGCGTAACTTAATCTTTCCCAAACCTAAGCTGAAACTTGCCAGATATCCCATTTAATAGCATAACACTTCGATGAGCATATTTTATTGATGATGACAACATTATTTGCCAGGTTTCATTAACTTGCTCAGAGGGAGTTTCAAGGTCACTGGTGTGGTATCATGTCACTGAACCATCAACTCACAAGTTTAGACATATTTTTTTAATATTTTTGATTACAGCTTGATTCCACACCGTATTTTTTGGTACAGGTATGGAATTTTCAGCATGTGATATCGGTAGCCCAAATTTTGCAGGCCGACCATAGATATCAGGTGTGCGTCGGCAGGGGATTGAACCCCGGACCATGTGCATGATCGGCGAAAGTCCTAACCACTTTGCTACGAATTTTACCTATTGGGAAAAGTTAGTTGAAAAACATCTGTATTATCTCTTCACCAGCTAATACTCTTTAAATAGGCTACATCAAAGTGTGTATTTTAAAACTTACTTGTTACAATCACTTCTGAAAGAATTTGAGAAAAGAAGAGCATATTTGAAATATTTAAATACTTAAATTCACGAATTACAATGAGAAATATAGTGAATAGTGTGTCTGAACACTTGATATTGAAGAGACTAAAACATTTAAGCCGTTCACAATTATTTGGAAAAGCTAAGCTGTGTTCTATAACAGTTAATTATCTGGTGAGAGCTGCCTGTAAGCCGAAATTGTAGACAGCAATTTCGTCAATGTTCACGTCTCGAATCAGGATCATAAGAAAAAATCAATAACAAAGCTTAACCTTGAGGAAGTCAACAACCAATCACAGAAGACTTAACGTGGGTGGATACGATTCGCAGATATATGGTCTGACCTTCAAAGAAACGGCCACAAAGAGATGACAGAATAACCTTGAGCAAGAAAACAACCAATCAGAAGAGGTTGCTTCTCCCTAACATAAGCTAATAATAATGCAAATAAAAATCTATAAATACCTAGCCCTTGCCTTCTGTGACTTCAGTAGTACGCAGCTATCATTATTTTTGGCTACTCATTACATCAGTGTCAGTCTGCTAAACTAAGGCTGGTTTTCAGACAGTATAATTAAAAACAAGGGACATTTACTTTATAAATTCAGATTGCATGTTTTACTTATACCTAAGTAGACTATTTGTCAATCACAATTACCGTTATGGTCATGACGACTTCAACAGATTGTTCTGGATATCTGTTCATATGTAATAATTTTTCTACTTTCCAGAATATCGGTTGTGCAGCCGTTTCTAGTATGAAATACCAGGGCACTAACAAATACGTCCTGGCTTGCTTAAATTGTCTCCCATAATAAATTGATCACATTTATCATGCAGTCAGGTGGACATAATATTTACATTCTTTTTAAGCTCAGATTTCTATTTTATTGATTTCAATTTGACTTATTCATAAATACGATTTTAGAGTACAAAGCCATACAGTCAAAGAAAAACTTAATATCATAAAATTAATGGCAACTAAACAGTCTAATCTAAAATGTAACATGGTTTAATAATCACTGACTAAGCTGGATAGTTAATTTGCGAAGCTTTCATCGCCCTACTAGCGCTTAGTTCAATTTATTGAAGTGAGCTTTTAGATTTCTCCACAAGTTTATTAGTCATCTCTCCTGGTGGGCGCCTTGAACGTGACTTGGTTGTTTTTGTGTGTTTTCACACCCTCTAGGCTACTTGTATTGGAACTGATTGTTTCCTTGACTTGAACTTTGACCCTTTGTGTGTGAGATTCTCTTCTTATCGGTTGGTAAATTTTGTCTATGTCAATGTGTCTATTGATTGATGATTCACTGGAATACCAGGCTTCTAAAAATTCTCTAGCATTCTTGTTGTTTCCTCTGTCTAATATTTGAACGCTGGTTGTCCCAGTCGAATTGATGTCCGTGGTTGTCTGTATGCAGTGAGGCGATATGAGTAGGGAGTGGATGTCATGTCTTTTGACGGCTAGCTTATGTTCATGGATACGAAGACGAAGGGGACGTCCACTTTGGTCAATGTAGTGTTTTTCGCAGTTGTTACAATTTATTTTGTAGATGATGTTGGTTTTATCTTCTTTCGTTGTTGAGTCTTTTGGTTGACATAGAGCCAGCTGAGTGAAGTGATTTTGTTGGTTTGTGTACAACGTCAATTCCTAAAGGTTTGAAGAGTCTTGCAGTGATTTCTGAGATGTCCTTTATATATGGTAGGGCGATTTTCTTTATGCTTTCCTTAGGGGCCTTTGATTTGATAGGTTGGCTTGGGGTCTTTTGATGAAATTCCGTGGATATCCATTCTTTAGGAAGACGTCCATGAGATATCTTTCTTCAATTTTCTTTAAGGTGGGAGTGCTGCAATGAGTCCTGGCCCTCTTGAATAGTGTTTGTATACAATTCCTTTTGTGTGTTATTGGATTGTTGCTGTTGTAATTCAGTATTTGGTCTGTGTGAGTTGATTTTCTATAAACTTGAGTTTCTAATTCCCCTGTGGTTGTTTGCTTGACTAAGACGTCCAAAAATGGGATTTTGTTCTCGGATTCCTCTTCTCTTGTGAATTTGATGTCGTTGAAGACGTTGTTTATTAAGTTGTGAGTTTTGTCCAACTCGTTTCTTTTGATTATTACAAATGTGTCGTCTACGTAACGTATCCAAATCTTGGGTTTGATATTTGGTAGGATTATGTTTTCGAGCCTTTACATCACTGCTTCTGCAATCAAACCTGATATTGGCGATCCCATGGGTGTTCCTTGAACTTGTTCATATATTTGGCCGTTGAATTGGAAGTACGTTGTTAGGCATAGGTTTATGCATTCCATCCAGCTTGTGTATTGCATTTTTGATTGCTGTGGGAGGCTTTCGTCGAACACCTAGAAAATTAAGTATCCAGCTCAGGGAACACAACCACATCAAAATCATCCACCTGAACTACAAATCTTCTGCATCATATCTAAATCAGTGAATAACACTACAAGAAATCCTCTTAGGCGAAGACATGCTTATAACTACAGCCGACAAGGGAAACGTCACTGTGATAATGAACAGAACGGATTATGAAAAGAAAGCGATTGAACACCTATCCGATGGACCATACTCACTTATTGAAGAAAAGAAGACATCTGCCGAATTCAGCAAAATGAAACTAAATACCAACAGACTCCTTCAAGAAATAAAACCAAAAATTGGAAGTTCTCTTTGGTTTAAACGAAAAGATTCTATGGTCAACCAAAGATAAATAAACCCACAGTTCCATGAAGACCAATGGTAGATTTTACCGAATCACTGACATACAACCTCTCCAAAATACTTATTTTCGATACTGAAACCACTGAGAAAAGACACTCGAAATATTGTAAAAGATTCATATGATTTCAAATCCAAAATAGAACACCGAGAAATTGATAAAGAAGAAATTATGGCAAGCTATGATATTAACTCATTATATACTAATATCTCTATTACCGAAAGTCTTGATATCATTTCCAGTCTACTAGAATCAGATACAACGCTATCACAAAGATGTCCAGTGGACACCAGTGAAATAAATAAGGGCTTAAAATTCTGTCTGGAAAGTAATTATTTTACATTTAAAGGGAATTTATATAGACAGACAAATGGTGTTGCTATGGGTTCACCAGTCTCCCCAATAGTCGCTGATCTTTTCATGAATATATTTGAAGATAACATCTTTTCAAACATACTCACGCCTAAAATATGGTTAAGATACGTTGATGATAGTTTCACTGTGCTAAAACGAGATTTAAACAATTCATTCTTGGAGAAACTGAACAATCTATCTCCCAGCATCCAGTTTACTTCGGAAGCAGAATCAGATTTCGGTGAACTACAATTTCTAGACTGCCTAGTTAAGAGGAGGGGAAACGGATATTTTAATATATCTATATTCAGGAAGAAAATCCACTCCAACAAATATTTAGACTTCGGATCATCATACCCCATCAGCGCAAAGGTATCAGTTGTTTCAAATCTTCTTAGACGAATAAACCCTTTGATGTTAACAGATGAGAAGGAAAAAAGAAGAAGAAATATCAAACATTACTGAGACTCTCAAGAAAAATAACTACCCAAAGAACTTCATTAACAAAATCAACACTGACATTAAATATGGTCGAAAACACGTATTCCGAAGACATGGACCTCGACAGTTGTCATTTCCAAATAGACGATCAGAAACGTCAGACGATATCAGAAGAGTATGCTATAAGAAGGGCATCACAGTTTTCTTAAAAACATCAGACTCACACATACTACAAAGCAACCTTGTCCATATAAAAGACAAAATCCCTAAAGATTCTCTATCTAATTGTGTCTATAAAATAAAATGCTTGGAATGTGATGCAATGTACATCGGACAAACATCACTAGAGAGAAATCAAAATCAGAAGAAATGAACACCGTAGAGCCACCTCTGTTCGACCACTGACAAATCCAGCTGAACTAGAAAAGCTTGAAAAATCATCAGCCATACCTCGTCTACACTCTATAGAATCAGGCCACAAAATTGATTTTGACAATGTTGAAATAATTCAGAAAAATTTCAGAAATCACAAAGAACGTCTCACATCATCAGAAGCACTTCAATAAATGGAATTAATTGTCTGAACTGGATATGAATGATGGACTAAAACAGAATTTGACCTGGTTACACCACCCGCCCTCCTTCTCATGAAATGAAAAAGTCAACACGAATGTGATAAGCAGTTTCATTATGTAAACATATGCTGCTTCATCAAATCCAATAATCTATACTTGGTCTTGTTATGTTTACCGATTGGCCAACTTGAGAAGAACATAAAAATTACACCCTGCTGATGAACGATGATTAAGTTGTTATATATAAGCTGAGTAGATTTAGTAAATTCCGGTTTAATAATACTACTACTTTGATAAAGCTATTAGCAGCAGCATTAAGTAGTGAAACATCAGTAAAAACCATGTCGTTTTGTTTTTCATTCATTGTGAAATACAAAATCTTTTATAATAAGGAATATTATCCTCTATTATTTCGGTGAATAGTGACTACCAATGGAATCCAGGATACGCGTTTCTCTCTAATCGAGACTTGTCAACTAGATGTGTACCTGCAATCCCTAGTAAGTGATAGTATTACCACTGAGACTCGAACCCAGAGCCTATTACTTCCAACCAACCAAAAAATAACATCTTGGCAGTCTTCAGACACCATGGAAGCTACCGTACTGAGAACCAATGTGTCACCGTGAACTGAATAGTTCAGTCCAATATAATTAATCAACCGGAAATAAAAAAAATTAACTTAAAAATAAGCATTACCTTCTTTATAAATTGCCTTCGGTCCTCCAGCTAAAAAATTTTAAAAGAAAAATGCTCATATAGTTAGTGTATTACTCTTCTTGTGAATATAAACAAAATCGTTATTACATTCATCAATTCCAGTTGGAGGATTTTATCATGCGCTGACAAATCAGTTAGAGAACGACTGGAAAACCAACTGAGAGTATTGGAGAGCCGGCTGTTTCGTCAGCCTAGTTTGGGACTCTTCATCACTATGCACCCAACCCACTGCGAAGGTTCGAACCCAGGACCTTTCGTTTACAAGGTGGGCGAGCGAGCTCGTAGACCATTAAGCCACTGGGACCCGGTCCAATCAATGGCCAGTCCATGCTTCACCTTCAACTTGCTGTACCCTACTGGTCACGGCTTCCCACTAGAACCCCAGGTAACTAACTGCCTGAATAGGATCAGTCGCCAGTGAGCATCACAAATTGGCAATAGTTAGAATCTATGCAGTGAATGACCATTGGATTGGTGGGTCCCAGTGGCTAAATGGCATACGAGCTTTTAACCGGAAGGTCTTGGGTTCGAACCCCAGCAGTTGGGTGGGTGCGTACTACTGAGGAGTCTCAAACTAGGCTGACGAAACAACTAGCTGTCCAGTACTCTAGTGGTGGTTTTCCAATAGTTCTCTAACCAATGTCAGCTCATGATGAAACCCCCCAACTAATTTAATTTTGCTTTATAATATTTTATTTTAGTTAGATAATCACTTACATTACTGAAATTACATAAGACTTCAAATGACGCCTAGTTAAGTAGCGTAAGTGTGCTGTTTGCATTGCTTGCGTTCCTAGTGGAACATAGGGTGTTGAATTTATGGAGTGAGGTCACTAGCCTCTCGCTTAACCTCCCATTTCTTACAGTAAACTATGCAAGGTTTAGGAGCGCGCATTGTCTGGAGATTGATTCCTAACCATGTGCGCCGTCGGCGAAGATTCTACCACTGAACTATCGACGTACTAATGTAAGTAAATAGAAGATAGAGAGTTTCATCCTGTCGTGGACTCATCAGTTGATTGAGCTTGAATCTCATTGAGTGCTAGAGTTTGTCACTCAGACTTGAATCAAGCACCCATCCTTCCAAACGTCACTAGAGTGTAAATATTTCAATTCCGTAGAATAAATTTAACTCTGTGCACAAAGTAATTTCAACAAAATATATCGTAATAGTGGTTTGTATTTTCACTAGTATCTGGAAAGCAATCTGTTCATCAATGAGGATTATAACAATAAAGGAATCCCTGTGAAACAGGAGCTTCAATGAAATACACTTATTTGTTGTAGTGGGTAATTTTCCGTGTATTGACAAAAAGGTCAATTTATTGAATAAAAGAATATTCTTTTCGATAACCTCCTCTTCGTCATCAGCTTCTACAGTTATATATCCATCCATAATAGTGAATGAATGAATTAGTGTTATTAACAACAACATTAATGTTGTTTAAATAACATCGAATCAATAATAATAATATCAATGGATTACAGTTCGATAGCATCAACATAACAATACACTGAATATCAGACAGACAAATTAGGAAAAATAGTAATAATACAAATTCATGAATTTATAGTCTCCACTGAAGGTTGGTCAGGGCAGTAGTAGTGGTTGATTGGACATGCTTCCTCTACACACAGAGAACTGGTTGTTCCAGGAGAATCGCGATAGTGGCCTCAGTTGTTTGCGGTAACTGGTTGTTTTTGGCAATTTGTTTGGTACCCGATAGATGTTGATGGAGAAGGACTCTTCAATGCTAACTTGTTCTGTGGCTTTGGACCAGATTTTCTAAAATCGGGCTGTTGATGCTTCCTCAACTGAAAGATGAAGTACCTAGACTAGACTAGCCACTGCTAATTGTATCTACCAATTCAACTGCGCTTGCGGTGAAGCGAGTTATATTGGCAGTCGCTCTAGGAACTTGATTTTTCGTGCTCGCCTGAGAACATCTACCTGTGTGGTTCGTTAGTAAATATTCCAAACCTTTGCATGAGCAGATAGTGAAACATAGCGTCAAAGATGTATTTGAATTCGTAGACAAAGTCAAAGATATTAATATCAAGGATAAAACTATGATATCTTTGGACATAACATCTTTATTCACAAATGTACCTCTAGTAGAAACGGTCAACTACATAATATGTGAACAAGTGTATAACCAGTCGATAAATATTGGCATCTCGACAAAAATTCTAAAAGAATTTTATTATTAAGGTGTACCATGAATATAAATTTTAAATTTGATGGCACACTTTACAGCCAAGTGGACAGGGTGGCGATGGACTCCCCATTGGGTCCCATTTTGGCAGATTTCGTCCTAAGTAAACTAGAAAATGGAACTTTTAACAACCTTACCAGAAAACTCTCAAATATTGCCAGTATATGGATGACACCTTTATTCTTTGTGATAATCGTTTGAATAGGAACACAACAATAACTGAATTCAATGCAGTACATTCTGTTATGAAATTCACGCGCGAAGAGGAATCCCAAAACAGAATTAATTGCCTTCCTGGATGTCCTCCTTACAAGAAAACCAGATGGTAGCATAAAAGGAAATTTGCATAGGAAAAGCACATGGACAGGACAATATACACATTTTCATAGCTTCGTTCCTCTCAAGTGCAAAGACCCTCAGGCACAGGGTTAGAGCTGTTTGCTCAGAAGATGTAATTGAAGATGAATTAAGCATTGTATATGATACCTTGATTGAAAATAGCTATCCTGACAAATTTATCAAGAAACACATGACAAAGAAAGCGGAAAAGGACTACTCACTATCCGTAAACAAGAAGCCTTTATACATACGACTGCAATTCAAGGGCGATATACCAAGTGAAATAATTACGAAGAAATTAAGAAAATCAGTTCAAAGAACTTTTAATGCTGGCAAACTACAAGTCTTATTTTCTACACGACCGATGGTGATTCCTCGATTGAAAGATGAAGTACCTAGACTAGCCACTTCCTATTGTATCTACCAATTCAACTGGGCTTGTGTTGGAGCGAGTTATATTGGCCTTCTCTCTAGGAACTTGATTTTTCGTGCTCACTCGGGAACACCTATCAGTGTGGATAAATAAAGGTGTAGTGAGAAGCATCAACACCTGGTCCAAACTGGTCGCAAAGCTAATACCAAATAAATTGCCAAAAACATCCAGTTACCGCATACTCCAAACAACTGAGGCCGCTATCGCGATTCCCTTGAAACAACTGGTGCTCTGTGTTCAGAAGAAGCAAGTCCAGCCAGCCACTACTACTGCCGTGGTTGGCCTTCAGTAGAGACTATAAATTCATGAATTTGTATTATTATCTTTTCCTAATTTGTCTGTCTGATATTCAGTGTAGTGTATTGTTATGTTGATGTTATCGAACTGTAATCCACTGATATTATTGATTGATTCGATGTTATTTAAACAACATTAATGTTGTTGTTAATAGCACTAATTCATTCACTAATATGGATGCATATAACTGTAGAAGCTGATGATGAAGAGGAGTAAAGCAAGAACAACAACAGTGGTTTGTGTAGGATAATATGGTACCATCATTTATTTCCTTGGCTCCTCATCAGCTGCTTACAGCCTAAATGAATTGTGAGGTTTACTTACAGAAAAGTTTTAACATACTTGCAAATTTTACATGTTGTCAGTTGACAGAAAGTTCCACAATTAGGAAACAGTGTTCAGAAAATTGCGCTTATATAGTTCTTTCACAGGCAGTTCAAGTTTAAACAAAATAAATGTATGCATACAATGGTAAAGGAGTTACGTAATAAAGACGAGATATGCGTTAGATGCAGAGTGACTAATAAATTAGGTAACAGTGTACTGAGTTCAACTCAAATCATAGAAACAAGAGACAAGCAAAATTACAGATTATAAAAAGGGGTGAGGTTAAAGACAAAGATTACGTAGTCAAATGAGAAAGAGAATAAAGACATCCAGTTACCAGGACAAGAAAGGACTAATAACTGCTTCTTTCTGAACACATAAATCTAGTTTCATATTCCTAAATTCGTCTACTTATCTAGTTTAGCTCAGAGATTTGGTAAGGTTACAAAAAGCAATTTCGAAAGCCTACTGAAGACGTTCATCAACAGCTGCTGCCCCCTTCGCTCGATCAAATAGGCGACGGGAGAGGATAGGCAACAAAGAATTTTGATAGCAGACAAGCCTAACAAATACTGAGAAGGACTAGACATCCACTGAAGAGACCACTGAGTAGCAGCCACACACACCAGGCGTCAGTGGCACAGCGGTAGAATGCTCACCGACCACGCCTTATATGGTCCGGGATTCAATCACTGGAGACTGAAAGCACTCCTTTACCTTCCTAAGTCAGTAATAAGACTGGTAAAGAGGGAAAGTTGGGCATGAATGAGGCTAGCAACCCCATCCCCCATAAAAATAAACACCACTGCTACCGAAACTTCAAGCCTCTAGCTTGAAGCCCCCTATGTTCCACTGGGAACGTAAAGGATGAAGAAAAAATCATACACCAGAATCTCAAGTGGAATCCGAATGGAGACTGACGAGTTGGGGATGTATTCAAGAGTTACAACGGGGAGGAGGAATGGAAACGTGGAAGCTTGTAAACAGTTATAAGAGAAACAAACGCAGTAGAGATGTACTACAGAAGTCCCATGCTCCACTTGGAATGTGGAGAATGAAGAACAAGTAACAATAATAATAATAATTTAGACGAAGCAATAAGAAGACGTAATTTGTCTGAATCGTGCGTGTAATGTGCATTTGCGCAACACATTTCGAACAATCTGATCAAGCACACACGGACTTGTCATATGAATGTGTATATATGAAATTAATAAAGAGAGTTAAGAGGTGGGAAAACAAATTTAGGTTAAGCTAAAAGGACATATTTCTGCTCTGTTCGGTACAAAAGAGCCTTAGTGACCAGCGAGGTGCCTCTTCAGTAGAATCCAACGAATATGCACTGAAGACAGACACACTTGATGAAGAAGAAAGAAAGTTGACACAAACTCTGGTTGATAACAATTATCCAGACAAGTTCATCAGGAAAGAAAGACGTGTACATTAGGCTACCCTATATGGGGGATCATAGCAGCTTGACAACTAGACAGAGATTGAAAGATGAGGTTAAAAAGACATTTTATGTGGTTAAGATCATAATAATTGAGAATGTGAAGCCAATATCTCTATCTAGGCCCTTCGAACATGCGAAGAATGACGTCACATCCCACTGTATTTACCTATTTGAATGTACGTGTGGACACACATACATAGAAGGGAGGACTCATCGATCTCTGAAAGTAAGGGCTTCACAGCATATTCCTAAATGGCTCCAGAAACAAATAGAATCCTCAGAACCCATTAATGGTGAGAACAGACAGCGACCTAGCTCCTCTATTGCAAAACATATTACAGGGGAGATAGGACATAAAATTGACGTTAACACATCTTTTAAACCTATCTATAAAACGTGTTTGGAGGAGGGCGTATCCTAAAGTTTGTGGAAGGAAGCCCTAGCTGGCAATTAGAAAGTTTAAACCAAGTTTATGCGTTCAAAGCAACAATTCGTCATCACATTAAACCTTCCTTGGTAAATTTTGTTTTGATACCATAGCAGATGTACTATTACCTCTGTCCTTTTAACTTGACCTAAGTCTATTTTCTCACCTCTTAACTCTTTATTAATTTCATATATACACATTCCTATGACAAGTCTGTGTGTGTGATCAGATTGTTCGAAATGTGTTGCGCAAATACACATTACACGCACGATTCAGACAAATTACGTCTTCTTATTGCTTTATCTAAAGACATATTGAAGGTCTAAATAACCATGAAGATCACTAAACCAAAGTTTACCAAGGAAGGTGGTGGTTTAGTTAGTGTGATGACGAATGGTTGCTTTGAACGCATAAAGGTGGTTTAAACTTTCTAATTGCCAGCTAGGGCTTCCTTCCACAAACTTTAGGATACGCCCTACCCCAAACACGTTTTACATATAGGTTTAAAAGACTTGTGGAAACATCAATTTTATGTCCTGTCTCCTCCGTAATATGTTTCTCAGTAGAGGAGCTAGGTCGTCGTCTGTTCTCACCATTAATAATAACAATAATAATATTTTGTTTAAATGTAGGCATAAAGCGTTATCTGAATACTTACCACTGACGATACTTAACATGAAAAGTGAAAATAAAATCACTCTGAGTACAACTGATGATGACATAATTAATTTAATATGCAAAGTTGTACTACAGCTAACAAAATGTAATTCTCACAGCAATAATACAACTTAATATATCAGTCTGTAACAAGTGAGAAGAAGAATAAGACGAAGGAGAGTTGCTCCTTCATTTTTTTCCTCTCCTCTTCTTCTGAAGTGGTATTTGATTTCAAGTATAATTGATGTCTGTAGATGATTATGTAATGTCAATAAACTAGAGTAAACAAGTGTTAGTTGTTCATTCACTTAAGTAGGTGCTTGAGACCACTTGTGCTAGTTTGCACCCCCCCTCCACTCCAAGAGTCCTTCAACAGACAGACACACACACCAAACACTAAACACTTGATTCATCGGATACCACATCTTCAACAGTTAGTCAATTATCTGAATACCAGTGTCTTTTTACTTCAAGAAGATTACATCTTCAATATATATATATATGCACTAGAATAGTATGATTTAAAAATTATTGAATATTGTAATTGTGTACTAAATTAAGACTCTTATTGTCGACTATATATTACGTAATATTTGTTCTATTATCTAGCACATAGTAATAGATTTATCTACTTCAATTTCAATATTTCTTGACCAAGAAATTGAAATTAGAACCAATGTGCTACTAGAAGATAGTATGCTAGGAGTGCAACTAAGCCTGGCTTCTATAGTACATAAATTCCAAGGGAGAAATATCTAGAAACATATTGAGGGAGTTTCTATGAGGTCACTAATATCCCCCATAGTGACAGATTTATTCGTGGATGGGTGGGAAAACTTAGCCGATAGAATCTTCAGTAGTAATCTGGAATAATATATCAGCAGGTTAAGGATCTTCGTTAGGCTATATAAATTAGATTTCAGAGGACAGTTACTATTTTCAGCAATATCACTCTCAGTCTGTACAATTTCATATGTATATATTATTACTTCTTTGGGTTCCAAGTGGAATATAAGGCTTCAACAACACATCTCCACTCTCTTCTATTTTCTGCTGTCCTCTTCACTGGCTGTGCCTACGATTGCCCATAATCTATCATCTCCTCCTCTTCCTCCCCGACATACGATCTCCTTCATGTCACCTTCGTACTGATGACCCACTCGTCATTTCCCATTCAGGTCCTACTCGAACGATGGCCTGCACTGAGCGCGATGTTATTCGACGGCCTCCTCAATATATGACGACTGGTGCATCTCCATTTTCTCCCACACATATGTTGGGCACTTGGTTGGTTGCTAATTCTTTCTGACTAACCAGCCAGCTAGCCAGCCAACTGATCCTCAATATAAAGCCATCGAAGGCAGCTGTTGATAAAAGTCTGCAATTGGCTGATGGAAATACTTTCCATGACGCACAAGCCTAGTTACTAACCCGTATAGAAGAACACACTGACTGACTGGATTCACATTTGTGGTGAATAGAATCCGAATCTCGTTCTTCATGCTGGCTGGCTGCTGGCTGGCCGAGTGAAGGAAAAGAATTCCAAACTGATTTCACGTCGATGACGGCGTATCTCACCATTTCGATTCTGGTTGGTTGACCAGCTTTCACATCTTAATCCGTGCTGTCCAAATGTCTGTGCTTGAAACCGTGTTGGATTCCCTTTGATAGTGACTGGTGCCGGTTGTTGTTGATGTTGCTGCTGATTGGTTGATTGGTTGTCTTCATCACCTCCGTTGTCTCTATGTCCACTCAAAGTCAGCCCCGTATTCTCTGCACTGCCTGCTTATTCAGCCAGTTTGTTGGTTTTCGCCTGCCCACCTGCAAGTCTTCGAGTTTGCGTGTGTGTGTTTGTGTCTGTGACATTGAACATGAATCATCCACACAAGAAATCCAGATCCAATACAGTCTTCTTACCACTGAGTGCAGCGTATTCCTGTCTTCTCACTCACTCCCCACGCACAGTCTGACGCATAATCCAGTCAGTCCAACACAATTAGGAATATCATCGTGGGTGATAATAGGCAGCCAGCCTTTTCTTACTCCATTCTGTATTCACTTCAAAGCCAGACTTTGCTGAGTTTTCTCTTGTGGATCACCGGACACATGGCAGGCATTGTCGTATAGCCAGCTGTTGAATGAGGCTGATAGAGACTTTAGGCCCACCGTATTGTTGAAGTAGTTTCCAAATCACTTCTCAGTCAACTCTGGCTATCAAGGGCCTTTTCGAAGTCGATAAAGGAAGTTGAGTTAGAGAGTGATGGTTGACTGCCATTCTATGCTTTGTTCTGTGATGATGATGATGATGGTTGAACATGATTTGCGTTTCCTGAACCCACGTTGTTCCAGTGGGGTGGAGTTCTACATCCAGTGCATCTTTTATTCTCTCCAGGATGATGCGACTTAGTATTTTACTTGGCGTGGACAAGAGCATGATTCCAAGCGGGTTCTTGCAGAGGCCTTAGTCGCCCTTCTTAGGTATTTTCCAACAATGTGTCAATAAATCGTAAGTTCTTAACAGCAGTCACGCATTACAGAAAGTATTAATCGGGTAGAAATTAAATAAAATTCGAAACACCATGGGTGCGTACTGTAATCGAGTCCCGAACTAGGACAATTGAAACGTCTTTCGAGTACTCCAGTGTTGGTTTTCAATGGTCCTCTAACTGATATTAGTCCGTGGTCAAAATTGAAAAATCAGTTTATCAAGTGACGAATTATAATTTACGCGACTGAGTAGAGCTCAACTAAAATTGCATGGAGGTCAAGTGTTATGAGGAGTAGTAATATAATCGTGGAAAGGGAAAAAATAATAAAATTAAAAACATAAGAACATTACGTATTAAGTGCTGAGAAAAAGTGGGTCCATTGTAGATTCAGTGACTGAAAAATCTTCTTCTGTATGCAGAGTTAGGCTTCGGAATTTTGAAGAAGTTTTATTCATGCGCTTCTGGAAAGTTTTTCGCGTACTTTTTAGGCCATACTGAAGTTGGTTTTGTGAGTTCAATAGGTGTCCAGAATCGATCACGTGTTACAGGATAGTTTCAGTATTTCATCGTGAGCTGACATCGGTTAGAGAATCATTGGGAAACGAGCACTGGAGTACTGGACAGCCGGCTGTTTCGTCAGCAGTACTCACCCACACTACTGCAAGGTTCCGAACCCAGGACCTTCTCGTTATAAGGCAGCTAGCTCGTGGGTCATTCATACAGTGGGACTCGCCAATCCAATGACCAGCCAATGAATTCCAACTTCTACTAATTCACGACGAAGTGCGGCCCGGTGGGTGCGTACTGATGAAGAGTCCCGAACTAGGCTGACAAAACAGCTAGTTATCCAATCGTTCTCTGAACAATGTCAGCTCATGATGAGATCCTGTAAACAATCAATTCCGTGCATACCGATACTTGAGTTCCGAAGTGGAGCTGAGAATAGACCTTTCCTCTTCTTTGTAAAACCGTGAGAATAAAAGTTCAATGATACGCTTGAGTAGCAAATGGTGAATCATTTGAAGCAATAATTTCCTATTTGTCTACAAACTTGCTATGACTTCCACCATTTCTTTAGAAAAAACAATAGTGCTAGATTTAAATCTATTTTGTAAATGGGCGTGAGTAAAGATTGAGATTCAAGGATATAATTCGATGTTTTTTCGAGATTGACCTCGGATTGATATCAGTTAGAGAACCATTGAAAACCAGCCAGGGAGTACTGAACAGCATTTTCGTCAGTCTGGTTTGGCAATCATTGGCAGTATGCACCCATCGCCAAGGTGCGAACATATGACCTTCCGGTTACAAGGCAAGCTCGTATACCATTCAGCTACTGGGACCCGATTCAGTGGCCCATCAATTATAACTTCTACCAATTCGTGATTTAGCGCGTTCAACGTTTCTTGCATTCGGACAACTGATCA
>OX235276.1:19418108-19452604 GCA_944472155.2 Trichobilharzia szidati | reverse complement strand
CCCAAATTTTTCAGGTCGACCATTGATATCAGGTGTGCGTCGGCAGGAATTCGAACCCCGGACCATGTACATGGTCGGTGAGAGTCCTAACCTCTGTGCTACCGACGCACATTAAAGCTATTCATTAGGATTATACTCGTAAAGGAGGTAGTATGTATCTTGGCTCGTGTTATTTACACCAGAATACAGTGTGTGTTGAGGGCGTTTATTTCAACACTCACTTACATGTTTTTAAGTTAACAATGGAACCTTCCGCTCTAAATATTGACAAGAGTACACTGCATAGACTAAGGGATAAAAGAATAATGTCATATGGTGCAGATCAACTCAGTAGTTTTGTTCAAAAACTTCATGCAATTCTTCCCATTAATAAACTTGAAAAAAGCAAGAACAACAATTGTACCAGGATAATATGTGAGCTCATCTTTTATTATTATTTCGAGGATTCTTCTCAACTGGTTACAACCTGAACGATGAAAAATATGAATTACATTACATTAAAGATTTGAACATACTTTTCCACGATCACAAGGAGTAATTGGTAGGAAGTAAAAGAAGTAACATTAGTTCGGAATGATTTAACTAATTAAAAGTTACAAACAGAAAGAAGGGTTATTGTCCGCATTTCTGAACACATACCAAAGAACCTGAGACTGAAAGGTCCACAATTATTAAACAGTGCAATTGCGCGTCATTTATTAGACACTGGTCATAATGTAGACAACTTAAAGTCATTCAAAATAATCAACAAGCAAAAGAAACCTAACTTGCTCCGCTTTGCTGAAGCAATTGCTATCAGACGACTTAAACCAAATCTATGTACGCAGAAAGAGACAGCGGTGAATCTTGCACTGCCCTGGTGACAACAACAAAAATATACAACAGCTTGTTTTTGTTTCCAAGCCTAATTGGCTATTTATTCTATAAATATTTATAAACTGTCAAATATTGATCACAGTTCATTTGAATTATTCTATAAATAGTCAGTGTTTGTAACTCTTAATTAGTTAAATCATTCCGGACCAATGTTACTTTTACTTCCTACCAACCAATTACTCCTTGTGATCGTGGAAAATTATGTTCAAATCTTTAATGTAATGTAATTCATATTTTTCATCGTTCAGGTTGTAACCAGTTGAGAAGAATCCTCGAAATAATAAAAGATGAGCTCATATTATTATCCTGGTACAATTGTTGTTGTTGCTTTGTTCAGTAGTTTTGTTTTTGAATAAGCTACATACAAAATGGTTTCCTATTATTATTTGCCAGCCCCAGAAGATACTGACTGCAGTCCTACTATAAATCCCGATACTTATAACGAGGAGAAAAACTGTGGAGATTTACCTATTCAGACATGAATTTGGGATACGGTTGCTGGCAGAACAATCATTTATATAGTCTTCACTGCCCCATATTCGAGAATACATGTGATTATAGGCTGTTCAGATGACCTGGCACCATATTACAAAGAAAAATTCTCCTAGATTATTCGTAGCACCAGAGAATACAGTACATACATGCGTCATAGATAATGCGACTGCTTTATTTGTATAGTAGTGAATACGGTACACAGGTGTGTGGAATAGTACGTTGGTGTCATTATCTGACATGTTGGGTAGGCTTGCTGTATAACCAATAAAACTTTCAAAAGATTTCTACACATACATTTTCTAAAAATAAAAGAATTTATTAGAAAACTAAAGGCGAATGACTGAGTCCCTAAATGAACTTAAAATCGGTGAAATCTACTGTAGGAACTGAACGAAAAGACTGACATAAGTCCATTAGTCGAAAAGCTTCCCCCATGTTTTGTGGTGAAGATAAAATATGCCAGCCATCAAGTGGCCAAGTATGTGTGGTTTTAACGGATTTAGACTTAACCGTCAGATGAGGGTTATGAGATACAAACAGGAACAACATTCGGAATAAATGTAATATTGGCGTCGATTTAGGGCTAACGGTTGGTCTTATCCTTTAGATGTACAACTTTTCAATGACCCAAAATATTTTACACACTTTTATTCGGACCATCTGTTTAAGTTCATTTATAGACCCTATAATTTATTCCCACTTTATATATATTTGATTATAGCTTCGTACTATGTGAAAGCACCAGCTAGCGAAAACTTCGGTTACACTGCAGAAAAAGCAAGACGAACATTGGGCTCTTGTCACGGTTGAAATTTGAATAAGGCATTAAGAAGACAAATTTCGTGAGATGATATCGTCATTTCGTGGTTTTACTACAACCGCTTTACAACTAACATGGTTAACAATAATAAAATAAAGCTCATGACAATTACTCAGTTAAATAAAAACAAAAGTACATACTAATGACCAATCATATTTAAAAGGTCAAGTAGCCCATGATAGACGAAAAGGTTGAAGTCTATTGTTTTTTGTACACAGTTTAGGCTGCATGTGATTAATCCAAAGTGCTTCCATCACCTTCAATTGTTAAGCAGTCATTAATATTGATTTTGTGACCTGACATTAATTAGTGCTTTGCAATGGATGATGATGGATTTCTATTCAGATTAATCGCATTGGGATTTTCTATGTGTCGTAATAACCATTTTGGAACATGTTCTTTTCGACGACCACATTGGAACATTCTATTGGTTCTACACTGTATAGGTGTCACCGCAGCTGCAAGTGAACTTGTAGATACAGTTTGAAGTAGAATCCACAAAATTTCGTCCTTTAATCGTAGGTACAGGGATCGAAAATGTTCGGCAAGTGAGAAAAAGAGATGCGGTGTAGAATATGCGTTTGATGGCTGATCGAAGTCTTCGAGCAAGCTGTCAACTGCATAATTTGATCACCCTTGAATGTTAGGTTAATAAAGATAGCTTTCTTTGGTACAGAAGCTGTCTTTTCGAAATGTGGTCTTTCTTTACTGTGACAAGTGATCAAGTTTTCCGGATAACCATTATCTAATATAACCGAATGTATATTTCGAAACTCATCCATCAATGTGTCACTCGTGCATATTTTTCGGGCCCTTGAGAACAAACATTTCACTAGGGAACGTTTTAACTGGATAGGAACAAAACTGGTGAAATGAAGATATTGTCCACTCCATGTCTGTTTATGAAAAATAGTATGTATTTTTGTTTCTATTTAACTCAGTAATTGTCATGCACTTTATTTTATTTTATTATTGTTAACCATGTTAGTTGTCAAGCGGTTGTAAAGAAACTACGAAATGACGATATCATCTCGCGAAATTTGTCTTCTTAATGTCTTATTCAAATTTATCAAACGGTTGAAATTGTTCACCTGAAGTTATCACTGTCTACCGATGAGCTCGAACCTTGGCTCAAAGTTACTACAGACATAGCCCATGAAATTTTCGCTTTGTCCCACAAATGCATTAGGTCTACATATCAATAAATAAGCTCGATTAGCTGCAGTTAGTGTCACAACTAAACACGAAAGTGTCCAGGCTTTTTGAATTTCCGGCACCGTGGTCTGAACAAGAATATCAAGCGAGGAAATGATATCAATGGCGTTATTGACCTTACGACGAAATTCCAAGATTTCGGAAACCACCAGAGAGGCCTGATGATATGGGAATATTTCACTACTCTCAAGCCTGTGTGGAGGTCAACAACACTCAGCATCAAAAATAAGATCCGGATTTTCAACTCCAATGTGGTGTCAGTCAGTGCTACTATACGGATCAGAGAGTTGGTGTCGCGTCATAAAGAGCATCTCAAACAATCTACAAAACTTCATTAACAGTTGTCTTCGCTCAATACTCAAGATCAGATGGCCAGAAAAGATCAGCAACACAGGGAAGGATCTCTGGGAGCGAACCAACCAGGGACCGATTGTGAAACAAATAGGCGGGAATAAATGGAGATGGATTGGTCATCAAGTGACATCACTAGACAAGCCATTGCTCGAGTGGAACCCGAAATGGAAGCGGCGAGTTGGTCGTCAGTGCGAGGGTGACTTGGAGGAGGTCATGTGAAGAGGAGATGAAAGTGTGTGGGCAGACTTGGAGCCAGGTGAAAACATTGGCAGAGAACCGAACGCAATGGAGACGCACGGGTGAAGCCCTATGTTCCTCTAGGAATTAAAGGAAACAATAATAATAATAATCGTTTGATTGTCTCATAGAAACCTCAAGAAAAAGAAAAAGATGCAACATTGAATTAAACAATCAAACTTACATTGTACATAGCTAATTATAACAAAAATTAAGATAAGAATTTGAAATTTATTCTTCATTTTATAGAATGAATTTTTAATTTCACTAGTTGATGTAAAAATCACTCCTTATTATATCGTCTTCTTTTAAAAGATGAAACTTTCTAAAATAAAAAAATATGTGCTCAAGTTTTGTCGTTCTACTTGAATGTGTTTATTCTTCTTTTCTCAGACTATAGATACAGTTTTATATAAAGGATACTATTTATACAGAGATTTCAGTAGACACTTTAAGCAATCAAAAATGGTGTAGATTAATAATCGTTAAGGAGTGTTTGTTTCATTCTTGAAAATAAAGTTAAGTAGCTTAGAAAGCACTTGTTGCATAACTACCACCAATACCAACGACAACAACAACACAATAATCACTGAAAACAGCCCCACCACCACCACATTGAGTCATGAAGAAAATAAAAAGACAATTCAGTGGAGAAAATTTTTCCTTCAGGATTTCTTCATGAACTGACACATCGGTTAGAGAACCATTGGAAAACTAGCCAGGGAGTACTGGACAACCAGCTGTTTCGTCAGCCTAGTTTGGAACTAACTCTTCAGCAGTACGCACCCACCCCACCACCACCAGGGTTCGAACCTACGATCTTCTCATTACAAGACGAGCTACCTGGTAGACCATTAAGCCTCTGAGACCTGCCAATCCATGCACGATATTGCGCGACTGACGCTAGCCAATGTCATCGCTGGTAAGTATTTGCCCTCACACCCAACCTGCTGGATGTACCCCTCTAGTCGCGTACTGATGAAGAGTCCCAAATTGGGACGAAACAACTGGTTGTTCAGTACTCCCAGATTTTTCAATGGTCCTCTAACCGATATCAGTTCATGATGAAATCATGAAGCCAATCAAATGCCTGCAAACCAACACTTGAATATCGATCTGATGCTCACTAGTGACTTGCTATATTCAGGTAGGTAGTTACCTGGGTAGTTTTAGTGAGAAGTCGTGACCACTGGCGTCGGTACAGCAGGTCGGGTGTGAGGACAAATACTCACCAGCGATGATATTGGCTGGTGCCAGCCGTGCCACATCGTGCGTCAGTTGGCAGAAGTTGTGATTCATGGGCTGGCTGGCCATTGGATTGGCGAGTCTCAGTGACTTAATGTTCTACGAGCTAACTCGCCTCGTAACTGGAAGGTCATGGGTCCGAACTCTGGCAGTGGGGTGGATAAAGTCGAGTATCATAGAAAGCACTTGTTATATTACTAACAACAACACAATAATCACCGAAAACAGCCCCCACCACCACCACCACATTGAGTCATGAAGAAAATAAAAGACAATTTAGTGAGGAAAATTTTCTTTCAGGATTTCATCGTGAACTGACACATCGGTTAGAGAACCATTGGAAAACCAGCCAGGGAGTACTCGACACCCAGGTGTTTCGTCAGTCTAGTTTGGAACTAACTCTTCAGCAGTACGCACTCACCCCACTGACTGGATTCGAACCCAAGACTTTCTGGTTACAAGGAGAACTCACAGATCATTCAGCCACTGAGACCCACCAATCTAATGGCCAGTCGGTCTTTGAATTTCAGCTTCTCCCAGTTCACACACGATATAGCAAGACTGGTACTAGTCAGTGTCATTGCTGGCAAGTATTTATTCTCACACCCGACCTGCTGTACCCATGCCAGTGGTCACGACTTCTCACCAGAACCCATGTAACTACCTACCTACCTGAATAGGGCCAGTCACTAGTGATTGATATTCAAGTCAAGTGTTGGTGTGCAGGGATTTGATTGGTTTCAGGATTACATCATGACCTGACATCGATTAGAAAACCATTGGAAAACCTGCAGGCAGTACTATACAGCTGTTTCGTACTAGTTTGCGACTACTCAGTAGTATTCAAACCAGTGGGGTACAACAGGTCGTTCGGGTGTGAGGACAAATACTCATCAGCGATGACATTCATTAGTGTCAGTCGCGCAATATCGTGCGTGAATTGGCCGAAGTTGGAATTCATGCACTGAGTGGCCAGAGGCTTAATGGTCTGCGAGTTCTCTTTGTAACCAGAAGTCCTAGGCTAGAAACTCTGTGGGTATGTACTGATGAAGGGTCCCAAACTAGGTCGAAACATCTGTCCAGTACTCCAAGGTTTTCCAATGATCCTCTAACCGATGTGTCAGCTCATGATGAAATCCTAAATCAAATCCCTGCAAACCAACACTTGAAATAGTCCTTTCTCGACGAAGTCATCTTCACAGGTAGTATGTACAGTCGTATTTATATCTACCAAAAATGTATAGAAGTCCATTATTGAGCAATAGGAGAGGTGCTACAAAATTGATATAATTACTCAGAAGTGGCTTCAAATGTAAAAATAAAGTTATAAATTACGTAAAACTCAATAACAACATAAAGGAAGAAAGCGTTAGAAACTTGATAAGGTTATGGAGTGAGAATAAAGGTGATGGTAGTTGAGTGTCAGTTTAACAAGTGTGAAGAGGGTGAGAAAATTTACAAAAGGAACATCTGAGGGTGATAATAATGAATTAATTATTAAAAATAAAAGCAAACTAATCATTAAAAATAAAAGCAAACTAATCATTAAAAATAAAAAATTAACAGGGAACGAGTAATGAAGAGGTTAAGACCATGGTAGAATAAGAGACTGGAGACTAGACAAACGTTTTCTGTATACAGAGTTCGAAGTTGTACTGACGAATCGCCAACGCCTCTTTCGTACACGAGTAATGCCGAAACCTAACACCCTTTGTATCATTTGGCTTCACCTTGTAGATAATCTTGAAAGACGACTGTGGTAAACCATTATACATTTTCGGTAAATACAAATAATAATAATACAGTAATAACAATGACTTTATTATGTACAATAAGTTTACACAATATGCACAATTCTCAGCGTAGCTGATTGCACAATATTTACTCTTCATCCAGGAGTTTCCAGTAAAACCGTAGTCATCTCCAGTACATCATATGACTCAATGATGTTAGATCTGAAGAATACAATATAATCCACTAGGGCGTTTTTCTTTGGTCCCACAGAAATGCTCAATAATAGGATGCAAACCAATAGAAATATGCACGAATACAATTGGAGACCCACGGATATAACTGAATGATTATGTAAAAACAAGAATTAAATAAAATGAGATGTACTGTCTCAGATGGAAATTCACGTAGTCCAGCGATTCAAGAAGGTCACCATATTTCTTTTCAAATACGACTGTACAGCCTGTTAAGATGATTTCGTCGATAACGGAAATAAAGCAATGGCTTAAGCAATGTTGTGTAATCTAGTGTTTTGAAGTAATAGAGAAAATTTCTACCTGTAGTGGATGGTTTCGATGTGGCTCCTCCCTTTGACCGGTAAGTTAAAATGCGAATCCGTGTTCTGTAAGATCTAATATATCGTTACATGCTTTATAAATAATGCAAACCTGGATTTATTGGGTTTTAGATTGGTCTGAAAGCCTTCGGTTCTCGGAATTCCCGTCAATCGTATATGCGACAGAGTTGAAGCGAAAGAATCTTCGAGTTTCCTTCAGGAATTCAAGACTTTGCTCCAGTCAGATATGGGATGCTGAAAAAGCCAACGACCCAACGCCACACCAATTTTTCGCTCAAAAAGGCCTGTTCAGTACGCTTCACACCAGCTAGTGAAAGCTAAGCTGCAGAGATTAGAGAAAGCCGGTACCACGACTCAGCACTCTAACCAACCGAAGATAAGCCATGGAGCCCCAAAAGCCATAGATATGGAGATTTTAAACTGCGGGAACATCAATTCCTAGAAAGCCTAGTACCCAGACGAATCAGCGATGAACAGATACATTTATTATAGATCAAATATGTCAGTTAGCAAAGAATAAGCCACATGACAAGTAAAACCAAATTCCAAGTCAATAAAAACGATCACTACTGATACAGATTGATAACTGATCACGCTAAAGTTTGCTAGGAGATACAATTATATCATTAAATTGAATATTCCCATAATTTATTCAAAACAAAATATTTAGAGCGAACAATTGTTTTCAATAAATTCTTCTTCAGGCTCTACAATTATAATCCATTAATTTAAGCATACAATAGCCAGCCAGTCAGTAAAGGCAAATTAGAATCATGCGCGCGTGAACATGTACCTGTATGGTTGAGTAAAGGAGTAACCAAATGCGTAAATAGTGCAGTCTTAGTCTACTTGGTAGATACTGGACACCCGATAAAACTTGACCAGGCGTTCTCAGTTATTTACAGCGTTCCTAGTAATTTATCTAGAGGAGCTCGACTACGTCTTCTATCAGTAGCTGAAGCGGTTGCAATTAATACCAGAAGACCATCTCTTTGCATACAGAAGAAGTATGGTCAACCTCTATGTTTACTTTGGCCAACAAATCCTCCATTAACACCATAAATTCCTTTCACAATTTTCTTTTGTTTTCTTCTTCTTCTATTCCTCTGTTTCATTGACAAACGTTCATTTTCGACTTTTATGATTTCATGACCTTTCTTATGATTTTATGACCTTAGGTTTAAGTAGTGCTTTTCTAACGTGTTACCGTATTTACAAAATCCTGTTCATTCCACTTCATTATATTCATTATCATTATTATTCGACAATCATTCACCAATAGTGCTTGAAATTTTACACCATATCATCGTTATTATCATTTTACAATCATTCTTACTGTCGTTATTTTCAACCTTGAACTTATGTCTAGACCGCCCCATTCGTTGGTTTATTTTCATATTGTCTCACACACCCTGATTACACTCACTCTCGAAACCTGTATTTTCTGTTGACTATATTTATATATATACACACACATCATTAAATTAAATTACTTCATCTCATTTTGTCCCATGCTCTCATTGACTATGCATATTAAATAAAACTAAGTGACTATTGTTCCACCCCACCTCATCTAATACTTGTTCCACAATACACTTTCCGATATGATTCTAATTTGCCTTTACTGACTGGCTGGCTATTGTATGCTTAAATTAATGGATTTATAATTGTAGAGCCTGAAGAAGAATTTATTGAAAACAATTGTTCGCTCTAAATATTTTTTTTCTGAATAAATTATATCATTCATGGAAAATTCAAATAAGTTCCCTTCACAGTATGAGTAATATTAGCTTGAAAGTGTTGTGAAGAATGAATTGGTTTTAAGGTATTGAGCGATGCTAGTGGTATTCGATAACCATAAACCACCACTTTAGCCGTTTATTCCAGTTTGGAGGGAGTTCCAAAGAGCTACTCAAACATAACTCTATATAAGAATGCAGCCGATATTTATAAAAGAAAGGGCCTTCAACCAGGTGTTACTCTTTTCGGTGATATCATTCTCAAGCTGCACAATAGCATATATATCATGGTAAAGTCTGTTGGCAACAAAAGAAATATTGCCAAGAACGTGTCGTCAGACTTGTAAATCATTTATGGATAAAAGCTTACGTAATGTAGAAAGCGTTAATCGGGTGGAAACCAAAATAAAATGAAACAATTAAGTTGAGTGACTCATTATAACTAACCGATGGGGTTGAGTAGAATTCAACTAAAATTGGATGACAGAGAGAGAGAGAAAGAGTCAGATTAACAAGAGTGGTAATAAGGGGTAGGAATTTAATATGTGGTCGGCGTATAGGTGTTAAGATAGTTTGGTCAGGTCCACTATAGATTTGTGGTGACAGCTGGCTGCTAGCCAAAGTTTTTTTTCCTTCACGTTCTCCAGTGGAACATAGGGCTTCAAGCTAGTGGCTTGAAGTTTCTGTAGTAGTGTTCATTTCACAGGATGGGGTTGCTAGCCTCATGTCCGACCTTCCCTCTTTACCAGCATTATTTCTGGCTTAGCGAGGTAAATGAGTGCGTCGGTCGGGGATCGAACTCCGGACCATGTGCATGGTCGGATAGCGCCCTAACCGCTATGCCACTGACGATAGCCAAAGTTGGTAGACAGTAATTGACGTCAATGTTTATGTCCCCAATATTGGTGGTGGTGGTGAGAAAATAAGAACAAAGGCTTTGCGTAGGTGGATACAGTTAGCATATGGATGATCTGACACAGCCACAAAGAGATGCCAGGTTAACTTTCTGTGAGAAACAACCAATCAAAAGACTGTATTTTCTACTAACAATAATCTACAATAATGTACATTAAAATCTATAAATATGTGTTGATTTTCCCTAATAAACGATCTGTTGCCTGGCCCTTGTCTTCTGTTGTTACAGATATAATGACTGAACAAACTTCTTTTGTATGCAGAGTTCAGGATTTAACATTGCTGCTTCTGCTCTGTTTGAAGAAGTTTGATTCGTACTATATTAGCAAGACTCCCAAGTGTTCTGTAGACAACCTTGAAGTAATTTTGTGGGTGTTTTAGCTTGGTGTCCAGATTCGATCGATCAGGTATTCCAGGATAGAGCTCTTGCAGGGAAATCATTTTTCTCTTTCATGAAACCATGGCTGTGGGTTAGTAAGTGTTGGATGATACATTGAATGGCAAACGCTGGGTAGGGCCAACATACCTAGCTCCACAGGTGAGTCAGGTGAATTGGTAGATCAATATTTATGAGGCCAAATTTATCTACAGAATACCTTGGAGTCTTGCTAAAATAGTACAAATCAAACTTCTTCAAACAGAGTAAAGCTCATAATCACTGAAAGTTACTCAAACAACTTCCGAATTTCGTTTATATAATTCCATTATTTCTCATTTCTTAGTTTCATTGGTGGTAATATTTTCTATAATTCTGGTGTGAGTGATGAGTTGTTCCTGTTGCATGTGTTGGATGTAGATTCGATGAACGAAGATTCAGTAATCAATTTCTCTCTCCATCTACTTATATTACTGTTTAGAATTTTAACCCTCTCCCACCCTATTGTGTGGTCGTGTGTTAGTGTACGCATTCCAGTTGCTGAATTTTTTGCAAATTATTCATCTGTCTTCGCGGAGTCAATCATTCTAACCTTAGCCACTAAATTCTTATGTTCTGACAATCTGACTACCCCTGATCTACTAGTTTGACCTATGTAGTTGACCTAACTCACAGTCATTGTAAGGTATTTTGAAGATTATATTATTTTGTTCACTTGGGTCCATTGGGTCTTTTAGCCTACAGAGCTTGTCCTGCTTGAGTGAGTTTGTAGGTTTAAATGCCACCAGCCTAATTCCTGCTTTATTAAGAATCCTACGTATAACACTATGTGAGACTTCATCTCAAATAAATTTTATCCATAATGGAATTATACTCCACCACCACAGTGCCCAAATTTTATCCTGATAGAGGTACCAAATTACAGGATAAAACTTGAGCACTGTGGTAGACTTTATCTTAATAGTAATAGTTAATTGCTATTTTTGAAGTACCATTACTTCATTTGGGGAATGTCAATCATTCCTTCTTAATTTATAGAAAACTAGAAGTGCATTCCATTCAGCTATACTCTCTTTTTTAAGACAGTACTTAAACAGTACTTGATTTATTTATTCTTAAAGACTTTTGAATGAAATTTTCAATTTGTTTGCTTTTTATGAAGGCACTTGAAACTATGTGATGTTGTTCTCAAGTGGTAGAGAAGCTTAATTATAATTAGTATCTTCAAAAAGACGGTTAGTGGCAGCGAAGAAGAAAATTTTCATTTCGACAAAGTAATAAAATTTACAATTAGGAATTAGAATGCCATAATAAACAGGGGGACGGGTAAACCTCAAACAAAGTAGCATTATAATAACTAAAAAGATTGACATTGTGCAATTGGGGGTTAGAAATGCAGAAATAACAAAATAGACAGGATGTTTGGATGAAAAATCAATGTGATGAATAATTGTTTATGCAATCAGGGATTAAATATGTAGAAATAGTAAAATGACAAAATAAACAGGAAGTGTGGATATGAAAATATGGTAGTGTAAATAAGAGGGATTAAGAAAAACTTAAAATAACATGAATAAACAGGAAGTTTAGATAAGAAAGGCGATGAGATGGTCATTACTAAATAAAATTTACCTGTTCATGATGGCCATGGCAGGGACAGGGGTTGGACGTATTTCTTTTGGATGCAAAGAGTGGGTTTGGATAGCTAGCACCTCACCTATGCCCAGATGTCTTTATTTGACTCCCTTTGATAGGTTTGATTGAATCTTGTATATTACTTTGAAGGATTTTTCGAAAGGCGTTGAATGTCCTGAGCTGATCAAATGTTCTGTCACTGAACTGTATACACGTTTTTGGTCTCCTTTTACTAGCCAGGCTGGGTAGTGTTCGCGAGCGCGTTTTGACAAAGATATGAAATAGGCTGACTGTACATTCGCGCATTTATATATTACATGGGTGGGAAAGTTCCTGAATTATTTCCGGTCAAAGGTCAGATTAATAAGATTACTAAGTGAAATCAACAGAAGATAGGTGGTTGCACTATTCTAGAAATATTTCAGGCCAAAGGTCAAATTCATAAAATTACAAAGTGTAATAATCAGGAAGATCGGATAGAAAAAACAAAATAGGATTACAATTACTAGAACAGAAGTCAGTTTATATAATTACGGGTTAAGGATGCATGTAGTACTAACGAAATGGGTAGGAGGTTCGAACATATAAAGAAAGAAACAGTAACCAAATCTAATAATGCAGATAGAGATTTAAAAGGTAAATATAACAAATAAACGGCAAGGTTGGAGAAGAAAGGTGGCAATAGGATAATCATTACTGGTGAGATTGATGTCTCATGATGACCCCGATAGGGGCAACGGTTGGACGTATTTCTTTTGGACGCATAGAATAGGCTTGAGGTTTTTGATCGCCAGTGCCTGCCTCATCTATTCCTAGATGTCTTGATTTCATTCCCTTTGGTAGGCTGGATCGGATCTTATATTTAGCTTTGAAGGACTTTTCAAACGGGGCTGGATGTCCAGAATTCACCAGATGCTCTGTTATCGAACTGTGTACCCTTTCGCTTCCACCCTTTGTTAACTGTGCTGGATAGTGTTCCCGCGCGCGTTTTACAAGCGGACGCATGGTACGGCCAATGTACTCAGCTCCACACGAGCAAGTGAACTTGTATATGCATGAGACAGCTTGTCTTTCACGTGTTGGATGAGTAGTTACTTGCAAGAGAATGTTATTCGTAGGCTGGCGGCGAATTACGTTTTACTAAGAGACTTCGAAAGCCGTCTACGGAGAATTTCTGCTTCGGTATCACTTTTAAATTCGAGGTTCAATATCAGCATCCTTTTGGAGGCGACTTAGACATTTTCAGGTGTTTTCCTTGGTTTCAGATTCTTGTCTATGAATCTGCGTGGCAGTCCATTTCCTATCAAGGTCTCTCGGAGATTTTGTACTTCTTCATCGATCGACTCTTCAGTTCCTGGAGGAACGAGAGTATATTCGGATTCTGTTTCTGCTTCGAGGCACACAACTTTGAGAGTTGATAAACTGGGCTTTTTGTAGATGGACCTTCTTAGCAAATTGTCTGAATTATTAGATCTGGTTACTGTTTTTATCTTTATATGTCCGAACCTCCTACCCATTTCGTTAATACTACATCCTTAACCCGTAATTATATAAACTGACTACTGACTTCTCCCTTAGGCATAAACGAGATCTACAAACACTAATAAGTACTCATGAAGCCTGTTGCGTTGAGGGGACTTAAACTGAAACTAAGTCTAATGCAAAATACCTCGGTCTAGTTCTATCTTCCGACCTTACTTGGACATCTCATACCCTAACGATTTCTAAGAAAGTGTTCTGTCTAATCTACTACATTCAGAAACTTAGACAATTTGGAATCACCCAACCTCTACTTTCACAATTTGTCAACTCTTGTATCTTACCTATTCTACTTTACTGCTCCCCGTTAGTCTTTCCTGGGCTACTGAAAAAGGACTACACAATCCTGAGAAGGACGTTGAAGGTAGTTAGTAGGACTAGTGGTGTAAAACTCAGTCAGCTCGTCACTACATTAGTTGATAAACGTTTGAATACATGCGAAAAATGGTCTAAAACCATACTCTGAGACCCCCAACACCCCCTCTATTCCCAACTCTCGCCTTGTATCTCATCAAGTAGAACCAGAAATCAGTATAAAATAATAATATGCTGGTACAACCAAGTACAGAAACTCAAAGATACCATATTTGGCCCATGTTCTAAGTGACAGAGACAATGTTAAGCGCGAAACCTATGACTTGCTTTGTTATTAACAACATATTTTTAGGCTCTTTTATTTCTCTCTTATTTTGTATTCTATAGTGAACTCCTTAAACATACTTACCTACCTAAATTATTAACATTGCTTACTCTTTTGTACTTTACTGTATTCCTTCTTTTGTGTATCTACTGGTTCCGACTGTATTAGCACTATGAGTATTACAAAATTGTCCTGTCATTAACCATAATCTAATTATTAGTTTTTGTGGTTTTTTTGTTTATTTTTTATTTTTTCGGCAATATTAACTGACAATCATTGGTTATGAACGCCATTATCACCATCTTAAAATTTTGTATTATTCAGGATTACTCACACTACCACTACAAACACCGCATTAGACCTGACAATAAAAAACAAAACAACAACTCTGAAATGTTATTTTATTATTGTTCAGAGTTTATAAAATTATATTTGTAAAATCTCAGCGAAATTGAAATGATTAATTCCAACGTTTCGTTCGGCAATCTGGTCCGAACTTCTTCAGGGAAATTAATCGAATTAAAATAAACAGGTTTATATATAAAAGGAACAACTCATGTTTTTAAATTTTGTCCAATCATGAGTCATGCAACAGTCATCAACATGTATAATAAATATATAAATAAAATAGTATGTTTATATATAAAAGTACATCTCTTTTAAATTGTTTGTCCAGTCATGTGAATCAATAAACAGCTATCAATAGGTATAGTAAACAAAACAAAACAAAATCTTTAATACGAACTGTGATCAAAATTTGACCTCAGGCTGTCAAAATTAGTCTACTTTTGTTAAAATATATGTGTATGTGTGTTATGCAGTATCAATGGTGTGTGTGTGTGCATGTGTGTATGTGTGTGGGTGAACAGTCATAAAACATTTGTTATTCTCATATGAACTGTGATCAAGATTTCACCGGATAGTTACAAAATAATTGAGATGATTTTTACAAATATAATATAATTTTTATAGATTTGTTATTCTCTCCATAAAAGGACGTAGACAATCGGGAATTTGATCAAGTGTGACTAGTTGTTGATACATATCCAATTTATTTATTAGTCAGGATTTGCCATGCATCAGCTAAGATCACACCTTCACGTCTGTTCAAACTGTTGGGATTCACCCATATATGTAGGGCTTCTGCAGTCAGTCTTTCTTTATATGAACCAAAACCTTTCTGTAAAACCTTAGTCTTATCAAAGTCGATTTTGTGTCCCGTTTCTATCGAGTGCAGTGCAATCGCTGAGTTGTTTTCTAGCTTCTTCAAGTCTGCAGAGGTCTTTGGAACCACCTTTAGACATTGTTTATGCTCTTTCACCCTTACATTTACCTGTCTGGAAGTTTCTCCTACATATACGGCGTTACAATCCCCACAATTGATCTGGTATACACAATTTTGCTGGTTTTCTTGTTCTATTTTATCCTTAATCTTAACCAGTAATGAGCGTAAGGTGTTTGATGCACGAAAATACACTCGTATATTATGGTCGTTAAGGATTCGCTTTATTTCGTCGGAAGTTTCTTTGCGGTAAGGAATCACCGCTGTACTAACCCAGTTCTTAGCAACAGGTTTTGAATCATCCTTATCTTCACATTTTAAATATCTATTTATGAAGGATTTTGGATAATTATTTGATTCAAGAGTGGATTGAACCAATTTTAATTCCTTGCTAATATCTTCCTCCTCAGTAACTAGACGTTTGGCTCTGTTGATCAGATTCTTGGCCACAGTTACTTTGGTGGTAAATGGATGAGCTGAATGGTAATCTAGGTATCTATCCGAATTTGTCGGCTTTCTAAAAATGTTTATTTTAAATTTTCCATCAAATTTTCTTTGTACTAAACAGTCCAGGAACGCCAACTCATTCTCATCGGATTCAACCTCTTTGGAGAACTTAATAGTTACTGATATATATATATATATATATATATATGTATTTCAGATGTTGTTGACAATGGCTTATTCAGACAAGAGACTATTTTCAACAACGAATTTATTATCAAGCTGTACAGACGTATATATATGTGATTTCTTCTTAAGATATTATATCCAGTGAGGGAACTGAATCAAAGGTGTGAATACATGAAATAATAATAATACTTGTAGTAGTAGTTGTAGTAGTATGAAGTGCAATTAAACTGTTTGTGATTATTATATATGTGTGAAACTTGGGCACTGTTTATTATTATTATTGTTTCCTTTAATTCCTAGAGGAACATAGGGCTTCAACCGTGCGTCTCCATCGCGTTCGATTCTCTGCTAGAGTTTTCACCTGGCTCCAAGTCTGCCTACACACTTTCATCTCCTCTTCACACGACCTCCTCCAAGTCACCTTTGCACTGACGACCAACTCGTCGCTTCCCTTTCGAGTTCCACTCGAGCGATGGCTTTTCAAGTGATGTCACTTGATGGTTTCCCCAGAGTATGGCCATCCATCCATCTCCATTTCTTCCGGCCTATTTGTTGCACAGTCGTTTCCTGCTGGGTTGGTTCCCCCCCAGAGATCTCTGTCAATTCACGACATAGCGAAATGGTCGCGCTATGTCGTGAATTGGCAGAAGTTAGAATTCAAGGACCATTGGATGGGGTCCCAGTGGCTCAATGGTCTACGAGCTCGCCTTGTAACCAGAAGGTCCTGTGTTGGAATCCCGGTGGGTGCGTACCTCTGAAGAATCCCAAACCTAGGACGGAACAGTACTCCCAGGTTCTCCAGTGGTTCTCTAACTGATGTCAGCTCATGATGAAATCGTCCATGCAATTAATATAACAGGGACTGATAACTGAGGCTTTATTTATCGAATCAGCTGAGGAGAATCCGTGTGATAGGAATGATTCAACACCCACCTGGACATCTGGAAAATTCTACTACCCTCACGACGACGAATAGGGGAAATAATAAAAAAGCTATAAAACTCAAGTTTCAAAGTTGTATGATTATGATAGGCGATATGATTATGAACAATGAATAAATAGTGTTCGAAGAAACTTTGTCATCCAGTAAATAATAATGATACTGTTTCACTGACTGTGTGTGTGATATATCCATCTAATAAACAAATGTAATATAAACATTTGAAAAGGAAATTAAGAGGAAATCTTAATATAATAAATCAAGGCTTATATCCAAGGGGTATTCACACACACACAGACACACACTAAAATTATGATTATTATTACCATTGTTCCCTTGGGTTCCTAGTGGAACATAGGGCTTCAAATGCACGCCTCCACATGCTTCTGTCTTCTGCTGTACTTCTCACTTGCTTCCATGTTAGTCCATACTGTTTCAGCTCCTCTTCACACGATCTCCTCCATGTCACCCTTGGACGTCCCACTCGCCGCTCCCCTTTCGGGTTCCACTCGAGCGTTGGCCTGACGCGCGATCTCACCTAACAGCCTCCTCAGCGAGTGTCCAATCCATCTCCACTTTCTCCTGCATATTTGTTGGGCGATTGGTTCTTGTTTTGTTTGTTTGTTCCCATAGTTTCTTGTTGGTGATTCTTTCTGGCCATCTAATCTTGAGTATAGAACGAAGACAGTTGTTGATAAAGGTCTGCAACAGGCTGCTGGAAATATTCTTTGTGACCCGCTGGCCAAGTTTCTGATCCATCCGTATAGAAGAACTGACTGACTTGACGTTTGTATTGAAAATCCGAATCATTTTGTTGTTGATGCTGAGTGACGAAGATTTCCAGATTGGTTTCAGGTTGATGAATGTGTTTCTCGCCTTCTCGATTCTCGATTTGACATCCTCGTCCGTTCCTCCTGAAAGTGGCCATCTAATCTAACACTAGAAAGAATACTGTGTGCAAACGTGGCTTACTGGTTTAAACACTCAACTCTTTCACAGTCACCTGCATCCGAGTCCCATTCTGCCTTTGGCTTCAGAGCGAACAATAAACTGGATAGTAACAGTATCGTCAGTCCTTACAACATATCAAGTATGCCTCACAGCTTGGAGGAACTGACTTTAAACAAAGCGTAAGCAGTTATATATGTTCAAACCAACTTCACTTGTAACACTTTGAAAAAATTTGGGCATTGAGTTGTATATGATATTCATTATAATAAAGGTTTCCTTTTGTATTTCCCAATGAATGAAAAACAAAACGATATTGTTGTGTTTTACTGATGTTTCGCTATTTAATGCTGTTGCTAATAGCTTTATCAAAGTAGTATTATTTAACCAGAATTTACAAAATCCACTCAGCTTATACATAACAAAGAGTTAAGAGGTGAGAAAATAGACAAGTTAGGTCAAGTTAAAAGGACATATTGAAAGTCAAAATACCAGTGAAGATCACTAAACCAAATAACAAAGGTAATAGTACATCTGTGATGATATCAAAACAAAGTTTACTAACTTGATCATCGTTCGTCAGTGTGGTGTCATTTTTCGTTGTCAAGTTGGCCAATTGTTAAAGATAGCAAAACCAAGTGTAGATTGTTGGATTTGATCAGTGTGTAAAGTTAAAAAGGCAGTATGTGCTTACATAGTGAACTTGCATATCACATTCGTGTTGATTTTGTCACATCATGGGGTAGGGAGGTGTTGTAACCAGGTCAGATTCTGTTTTAGTCCATCATTCCTATTCAGACAATTTGGATTCACTTGATATGAAGTGCTGGCTTCTGATGTTAGACGTTCTTTGTGATTTCTGAAGTTTTTCTGGATTATTTCAATATTGTCAGAATCAATTTTTTGGCCTGATTCTATAGCATGTGGACCACTTTTGGCTGATGATTTTTCAAGCTTTTCTAGTTCACTAACTGGATTTCTCGGTGGTCGAACAGTTGCTCTACGGTGTTCATTGTTTCTGATTTTGATTTCTCGAGATGTTTGTCCGATGTATATCTTAGAGACGTTAGACCACATCAGAAGAGTACTCAATCACTTCGACATTAGAGTTTCCTTCAAAACATCAGACACACTACGAAACAACGTTGTCCATATAAAAGACCAAATCCCTTAAGATTCTCTATCTAATTGTATCTAAAAAAGAAAATGCTTGGAATATGATGCGATGATTAATGATAATGATTAATGATAACGATGATTATAATGATAACAAAATACTGATAATAAGCTTTATGCAGGTGATAAGAATAACAAAGATAGTATATGTATATATGTGTATATGTAGACAATTCAATAAATAAATCTTAAAAGGTGAAGTGGAACGATAATCAGAGTTTAAATAAATATTATAAAAGTACGAAGGAGATGGAAGATAAGAAAGGGTGGGAGGGTTTTGAATAGAATTCACCTAGGCCAAAGGAGAGACAAAGGTAGAACAAACTTCTTTTGTATGCAAAGACTAGGATTGTTCTCTCGTATTCCCATAGCTTCGGCTAAGTGTAAAAAGACGGGTTCTGATTCCGTTCGAAAGACTCGATGGAATACGATAGATAACTTTGAAAGCACTATTTTTGTCCACTTGGTGACCGCTATCAATCAAATGAGCCAAAATAGAACTTCGTATGGATTTCATTTGACCTTTTCCGAACCATGAAGGAAGATGCTCGTTAATGCGTTTGTTAAGCTGTCTAGTTGTTCGCCCTATATAGCTTTCTCCACAGGAGCAACTAAATTTATAGATACACATTGAAGTGGCACAGCTAGGTAGCTTATCTTTCACTTGAGCAATCAAATTTGGTCGGCTGGAAAATGACAAACAAAGGGTGGCGACAGTATAAGTCCGTTTTATCGCTCTCGATAATCTCAGATGTAAGACTTCGCTAGCCACGTCCCCATTAAATTGCAGTTTCATGAACAGTTGTTTCTTTTTAACTGTTGTCAGTTTCTCTTTATTGTACCTGGTATTCATGTGTCTCCTAACAAATCTACTAGGATAACCCATTTGGACCAGCGTATTTTGGATATATCCTAGCTCATTTTCTAGGGAGTCATCTGTACAAATACGTCTTGCTCTATTCGTAAGGCAAATTGGGATTGGTACAAAACTGAGGAAATGTGTATATTGTCCTACAGATGTAGGTTTTCTATAGACACACCTCTCTCAAATCAACCATCCTCTCTTCTGCTCAATTGGACGTCAAGGAAATGTAATCCACCATCATGTTCTTCTTCACAAGTGAAGATGAGCGATGTATGTGCATCACTAAACTTTTTTAACATTTCATTCTTGTCAGTTTTCACATCAAGAATAATGAACGTATCATCAACATAACGAAAATGAGAATCGGTTTTCTCTATTACTTGTCTCAATGGACCATTTTCAATCTTGGCAAGAAAGAAATCTGCCAAAATTGGCCCCAATGGAGAACCCATGGCAATGCCGTCGATTTACCTGTAATAAAGGTTGTTGAATGTGAAGTGTACATTCATAGTACATCTTACAAGCAACTCTTTCAGACTAATAACTGGAATTCCGATGTCGAACTATTTTTCTTGTATCTGTTGGCATATGAATTCCTCGAGTCTCCATAAGTGGTACATTGGTAAACAGTGATGCTACATCTAAGGAAAGCATTTGCTTCCCATTTACATTGATATCATCCACGTTAGCAATAAATTCAAAAACGTCTTTAACACTATGATTTACCACATTCTTGTGTAACGGTTGGAGGAGTTCACCTAGCCACTTTGCCACTCCATGGTAGGTGGAATTAGACATATCTAGGACTGGGCGAAGAGGAAGTCCTGGTTTATATACTTTGGGCAGACTGTACAATCGTTAAGTATTACTTACAGTAGGTTTAAGACGGTTATAGGCTGCCTGTGAGATTACTCCACTTTTTCTCAGTTCCTTAAGCGTGTTAGTTAACTGCTTTTCAGCCTTTCCGTTCAGATCTATTGATAAGCTTTTGTAACTTCGTTTCATCCGTTAGTAGCGAATTCATTTTGTCAACATAATCACACTTATTCATCAGTACTACTCCGGCTCCTTCCTTTATCAGGTCTACTGATTATAATGTTTTCGTCGTTCCTTAACTTACTTAGGGCTTCTCGATGCTGTTTAGTCAGCAAACTCTTATTAGAATGTCTCATCATTAGATAAAGGTGCCAAATACGTCCGCTGCACGTTTCTCGACTTCACTTCTGCTTTCGACTCTGTACCTAGATGTCTCTTGTTAAATAAGCTCTCTATGACAAAAACTGAGTCCTGATTCACTAACTGGTTGCATTCCTACTTCTCTAACAGAATGCAGTACGCCGTATACAAAGGTAAATCCTCCTCTGTTGTACTCACTCAAGCTGGTGTCCCCCAAGGTGCTGTACTCTCCCCACCTCTCTTTTCTTTCTTTCTACATGACTTACAATTTTCAAATGACATCTATTTTGTCAAATACGCTGACGACCTGACAGTATCTTTGCCTGTCAAATGTGAAAGTGATTTCCCTAAACTAAATGGCCTCCTGTCAGAAATCAGACAGTGGTCCAAGGAAAACGGACTTACCTTAAATCCCTCCAAATGCCAAACAGTCAACTCCACCTTTACGCATAAATCCAACCTAAACAAACCTATTGGCTCTCACGAGGTGTGCAACATTGATGCCACTGAAAGAGAAACCAAGTCGGAAATTGAATACCTAGGCGTCATTCTATCTGCTGATCTCTCCTGGTCGTCTCATATCTTGGCGATTTCTAAGAAAATATTCCGTCTCACCTTCTACATCAAGAAGTTAACACATTCTGGTATAACCCAACCCTTACTCCTACAATTCGTTAACTCTCACATTCTGCCTATTATTCTCTATTGTTCACCCTTAGTTTTTCCCAGACTACTGAAGAAAGACTATAACATATTACACAGGATGTTAAAGGTTGTCAGAAGGGTAAGCAACGTGCCACTTAACCAGCTTGTTAATTTTCTGCTTGACAGGCACATGGATTCATGTGAAAAATGGGCCAAATCCATTTTATCTAACTCACACCACCCTCTTCACTCACAACTCTCCACTTGCATCTCATCAGGCAAAACCACAAGCCTATATACAAAACTATATGCTCGCACCAGCAAGTACAAAAACTCAACCATACCCACTTACTTAGCTCGTGTTCTGTGCGATAAAGAAAGCATTAGGCGTGACACCTATAATTCATTAAATAGTCAGTAGAACAACTGAACCTCGTCTTTCCAACTCATATCATTTATAGGTACAACATTTTCTTTCTTTCTTTTTCCTTTTCTCTCTCTCTTTTCCGTTATGTGCTGCTTTGTTTCTTTCTCTCGCTTACGCCAGTAAATATGATAGCACCTTCTTTTCTAACACCTTCAAACACTCTGTTCAACTTTGGCTTTGCTACCGACATATCAATATGTTGTTGTCATAATGAACTGAGATTTCCTTAATCTATGTAGAATTCTATTTATTGATAATGTACTAACTGGATGCAATACTGTAGTAAACAAAATGCTGAGAATTCCATTCTGTATCACAAGTACTGTTTTGGAATAAAGCAAATTATTATTACTATTACTGTTTTTATACTGTTGACAACTGTCGACTAGTGTGTAGTTTTAAACCTGGCGACTTCTTTGTTCTCTCCGAAACTTCGATCTTTGATGTATTTAGTTTGTAAAATCTTTGCGTTCGCTTTAGCAAGCTTGACGGATAAACGTAGAAACTTGTCCAGTCCCTTTACCGTCGAACGGTCCTTGCTTCTCTTCAAATCACGGAATATACACATTAGGTCATATGAGTTATTAAAAAGACAATTGCAGCGAAGAAAATTTTCTTTTCGACGAAGTCATCATCTAGGCTGTACATTCGTGTATTTATATCAAATGGATGGGAAAGTTTCAGGATAATTTCCGGTTAAGGGTCAAATTAATAAAAATTACAATTAGGAATTAGAATGCCATAATAAACAGGGGGGACGGATAAAACTCAAACAAAGTAGCATTATAATAACTAAGAAGATTGACATTGTGCAATTGGGGGTTAGAAATGTAGAAATAACAAAATAGACAGGATGTTTGGATGAAAAATCAATGTGATGAATAATTGTTTATGCAATCAGGGATTAAATATGTAGAAATAGTAAAATGACAAAATAAACAGGAAGTGTGGATATGAAAATATGGTAGTGTAAATAAGAGGGATTAAGAAAAACTTAAAATAACATGAATAAACAGGAAGTTTAGATAAGAAAGGCGATGGGATGGTCATTACTAAAAAAATTTACCTGTTCATGATGGCCATGGCAGGGACAGGGGTTGGACGTATTTCTTTTGGATACAAAGCGTGGGTTTGAGCTTTTGGATAGCTAACGCCTCAGCTATGCCCAGATGTCTTGATTTGACTCCCTTTGATAGGTTTGATTGAATCTTGTATATTACTTTGAAGGATTTTTCGAAAGGCGCTGAATGTCCTGAGCTGACCAGATGTTCTGTCACTGAACTGTATACACGTTTTTGGTCTCCTTTTACTAGCCAGGCTGGATAGTGTTCACGAGTGCGTTTTTCAAGTTGGCGCATGGTACGGCCAACGTACTCAGCTCCACAAGAGCAAGTAAACTGGTATATGCACGTTGAGGTGGCCCAATGCGACAGCTTGTCTTTCACGTTCTGGCTGAACAGTTTCTTGCAAGAAAACGTCAGTCGTAGGCTAGCGGCGAAGTATGTTTTCCTCAGCGATTTGGAGAGGCGTTTACGAAGGATTTCTGCTTCAATATCACCTTTGAATTCTAGATTAAGCAGAAGTATTCTCTTTGGAACGGATTGGACTTGTTCGGAAATCTTCTTTGATTTGAGTTTGCAAATTATCTATTTCTTCATTCTTGAATTTGATAATAATAATAATGGCTTTATTCCAAACAGTATTTGTGGTACAGGTATGGAATTTTCAGCGTTCATTACAATATTGCATCTAATTACCTCATAAATTTTATAAGGATTTAAAAATAAAAAGCAACAACAACAAAAAGAAAAAAGAGAAAAAAAGAAAAAAAAAGAACAGCATTGCATTCACATATTTAAACAATGCACCACAGGATATGATATATAAAATTAGTCTGTAATAGAATATATGAGCAACAATATAATAGTAACAAAGAAAGGAGAACAAAAGCTAATGGGAACTATTTGTTAGAGTGCCGCAGTAAGGTGATCGTGTCATGCCTAACAGTTTTCTCATCACATAACAGCTGTGCCAGATAAGGTATTGTGGAGTTTTTGTACTTGGTAGTCCTGGCATATAGCCTCCTATAGTTGCTTCTAGTTCTACCAGATGAAATGCAAGGAGAGAGCTGCGTATGGAGAGGGTGTTCGGGGTCTGACAATATAGAATTCGCTAGTTTCTTACATGACATTATATGTCTATCCACAATAGTGTTAACCAGTTGGTTTAACGAAATCCCACTTGCCCTACTAACAGCTTTTAGTGCCCTATGCAGCGAAGCAAAGTCTTTCTTAAGTAGTCCAGGAAAGATTAATGGGGAGCAGTAAAGAGGGATGGGTAGAATACAGGAATTGACAAACTGAGAAAGCAAAGACTGCTTTATACCAGACTGCCTAAACTTCCTAACGTAGAACGTTAAGCGAAACATCTTTCTAGTTACTAGCAAGATGTGAGAGGACCAGGAAAGATCGGAGGAAATACTCAGTCCAAGGTACTTGACATTAGATGTAGTTTCAACCTCTATGCCATCAATGATAGTGGGACCATGTGAGCTAGCTAGTTGTTGTAGGTCACGTTTTCGTCTGAAAGTGAAATTTACTACCTGACATTTAGACGGATTCAGCTTAAGACCGTTTGAAGAGGACCACTGACTAATTTCCGAGAGAAAGTTATTTAATATGGAACAGTCTGACTGAGAGTTGACAGGCATGGAGACGGAGAGGTCATCAGCATACTTGACAAAAGTGGCTACATCAGAATGGGGCAAGTCATGTAAGAAAAAAGAAAACAGAAAAGGAGAAAGAACAGCACCTTGAGGAACACCAGCTAAAGTAAGTGAGGTAGTGGAGGACTTTCCATTGTAGACATCATCATTATTCTGTATGTTTAATAATTAAAAAGGGATGAAAGATGAACCACTTCACAATTAAAAAAACACACAAATATCTCGAATGACATTCTAATTTCAAAAAAAAGTGTTCTCAAGTTTTTTTTTTCATAAAAAATTCCCATTCGAACATTAATAGACAGACTAATCGTCTTCTTCAAAAACTTCATGCAATTCTTCCCATTTATAAACTTGAACAAAGCAAGAACAACAATTGTACCAGGATAATATGTGAGCTCATCTTTTATTATTATTTCGAGGATTCTTCTCAACTGGTTACAACCTGAACGATGAAAAATATGAAGAATTACATTACATTAAAGATTTGAACATAATTTTCCACGATCACAAGGAGTAATTGGTTGGTAGGAAGTAAAAGTAGCATTAGTACGGAATGATTTAACTAATTAAGAGTTACAAACACTGACTATTTATAGAATAATCGTCTTCTGTCGATCAAGTTCTTTTTTCTTTCTTCTTAAAACTATCCTGTATATATAAATATACACATTGTAGCGTACTGAACTGAGTTAGAATATCGGTTGCTCACCCACAGAGTCCTTGTAAAAAAAACATGCATCGAAACACCTTGTATCCTACTACTATTACACTGCTTATTCCATTTATAACGCTAAGCTATGCATTAATTCCACAACTTTATGAGTATAGGAAGGCGAAAACATTGTGTAGTATTGCTGAAACACTTGAATTTATACATGAATATGATTCATGTTATATACTTAAAGAAGCATTAAAACGATTCGATGAGCGTTTGTCACTTAGAAATACACCATTATTGTCAAATGTTACGTCCACGTGTGTTATAACCTCTCTGTCGGTGACTATAGAACAATCGTGTGATGAAAGTGAGAATAAACTTTGGCCATCTGATATGATGGATGAATCATGTGAGTGTTGTTGTTTGTTTTTTTGTTGTTGATTTTTTTAATTCCTTGACGTTCCCAGTGGTGGTTATTTGGCCCAACCTTCCTTCTTTACCAGTCTTACTACTGGCTTAGTGAGGTAAGGCAGGAGTGCGTCCGTTGGCCAGGGATTGAACCCCGAACCACCTGTGTGACGTGGTCGGTGAGTATTCTACTCCTGTGCTACAGATATCAGATGATTGGAGGCAACTGGGCCACAGGAAGCCTTGGGCACAATCTAGATTTCGTGTTAGTTGGCAGTCAACAGTAGTTAGCAGGGCAGGTGTATCTGTAACTGCCTTGAAGGTACTTATGTCCCTTCCGAGATTCGAACTCGCGTTACCCAGTGCCGCCTGCAGTCAGTCAGAGACGTTACCACTGAGCTATTCGGGCTGCAACACACTAGTCAGTAACTACTGTGATTTGTCTAGTCCTTCCTTTCTTTGATGCAGACTGAATTCTATCAGTCAGATAAAGTAGAATTATATTTCAATAGTTTACACACAATGATAACTGTTTTGTTATTGGTAATATTTCGAGCAAAATTACTGAGCGTGTTCACACATTTATGATTTGTACTCATATATATCGTTCATTTTTTGTTCATTCATTTTCGTGTATTCAGAATTATATTCCAGGTGGTTGACAGTTGTGCTGCTGAGTCACCCTTGTTACGTGTATGTATCCGGTGTGACCTTAATGAATATAGATTCTGTTAATTGTAGTCTCTCTTTCCATTTGTTCATATTGGTTTTTAGAATACAAACATTGTTCCAATCGATATTGTGGTTTTTGTCCCATGCTGCATATGTTGCACATAGATGAATTTTTTTCAAGATTCTTGTAAGCTTGTGTTCCTGTTGGTTGACCTTTAGTTTGACAGGCGTTTATGTTCATTCACTCTTATTTTCAGTGATTATCTGGACGTTTGACCCACACATTTAGTCGGACAGTCAGCACAAGATATTTTGTAAATCACATTACTGTGTTTATCCATCATTTTTTGGGATCTTTCAGTTGATTTATTTTATTTTTGATTAGATTCGTCGGTTTGACAAGTTGTGCGAATCCCGATATTTTTGAGGTTTTTTTGAATTGCCTCTGATGTACCATTTTTATATGGTATTGTGACTGTTTTTTTTTTTGCATTCTCCCATCTTGTCATTCTCCGGTTTTACCCTCTTTCTTCTCTTTTTTATATTATCTTCTATAAATTCTTTTGGGTAGTTGTTATCGAGTAGCATTTTGAATAAGACATTCACTGGGTCAGTGTTTGTATTCTAAAAACTAATATGAACAAATGGAAAGAGAGACTAATAACAGAATCTACATTCATTAAGGTCACACCGGATACATACAGTAACAAGGGTTACTCAACAGCACAACTGTCAACCACCTGGAATATCATTCTGAATACAAAAAATTGAATGAACAAAAAATGAACTATATATATGATATATATATATATGATATGATGAGTGTTGTTGTTTGTTTTTTTTGTTGATTTTTTTATTCCTTGACGTTCCCAGAGGTGGTTAATTGTTTTTCTTTTACTGGATGGGTGGGGTTGCTAGCCAGCATCATCGGTGCAGCTTTCCTCTACCTCTTTAGAGAGGTAGAGAATAGGAGTGTGTGTTCGTTGGCCGGGGATTCGAACACCAAATCCCCTTCGTGATGTGGTTGGCGAGCATTCTCCTGCTGTACCACCGATGCATTGAATTCATTCCCTTTGATATTGGACACAAGTCAGTAATTAGTGTGATGTGTGTCTAGCTAGTCCTTCCTTTCTTTGGTGCAGACTGAATTCTATCAGTGAGTCAGGTTTGCACTGTTGCCACCATGACAGGCTAGGTAGCTTACCATCACATTGCACACAGTGATTTGATGATATTAGGTGGTTGGAGGCAATTGGACCTCAGGAAGCCTTGCCTGACCTGGGTTTCATAATAATAATAATAGTAATACTTTGCTTTATTCCAAAACAGTACTTGTAATACAGAATGGAATTCTCAGCATGTTTACTACAGTATTGCATCCAGTTACTACATTATCAATAAATAGAATTCTACATAGATTAAGGTAATTTCACTTCATTATGACAACAACATATTGGCGTGTCGGTAGCAAAGCCAAAGTTGAACAGAGTGTTTGAAGGTGTCAGAAAAGTATGTGCTATCATATTTACTGGCGTAAGCGAGAGAAAGAAACAAGGTAGCACATAACGGAAAGAAGGAGAGAGAGAGAAAAGGAAAAGAAAGAAAGAAATAAAATGTTGTACCTATAAATGATATGAGTTGTTCTGATGACTATTTAATGAATTATAGGTGTCACGCCTAATGCTTTCTTTATCGCACAGAACACGAACTAAGTAGGGTATGGTTGAGTTTTTGTACCTGCTGGTGCGGACATATAGTTTTCTATATAGGCTTGTGGTTTTGCCTGATGAGAAGCAAGTGGAGAGTTGTGAGTGAAGAGGGTGGTGTGAGTTAGATAAAATGGGTTTGACCCATTTTTTCACATGAGTCTATGTGCCTGTCAACCAGAAAATTAACAAGCTGGTTAAGTGGCACGTTGCTTACCCTTCTGACAACCTTTAACATCCTGCGTAATAAGGTATAGTCTTTCTTCAGTAGTCCGGGAAAAACTGAGGGGGAACGATAAAGAATAATAGGCAGAATGTGAGAGTTAAGGAATTGTAGGAGTAAGGGTTGGGTTATACCAGAATGTTTTAACTTCTTGATGTAGAAGGTAAGACGGAATATTTTCTTAGAAATCGCCAAGATATGAGACGACCAGGAGAGATCAGCAGATGGAATGACGCCTAGGTATTTAATTTCCGACTTGGTTTCTATTTCAGTGGCATCTATGTTGCACACCTCGTGAGAGCCAACCAGTTTGTTTAGGTCGGATTTATGCCTAAAGGTGAAATTGACTGTTTGGCATTTGGAGGGGTTTAAGGTGAGACCGTTTTCCTTGGACCACTGTCTGATTTCTGACAGGAGGCCATTTAGTTTAGAGCAGTTACTTTGACATTTGACAGGCCAAGATACTGTCAGGTCGTCAGCTATCTGGCTGGCACCCGTCAGCAAGACGTATCCGCAGGCACCTTCAAGGGGCTCATGTCCCTTCTGACATTCGAACCTGCGTTATCCACTGAGTACTGCAGTCGGTCAGAAAAGTTACCACTGAGCTATTCGGGCTGTAGGACTGACTGTAGTGGATACTTTGATTGAACACTAGTCAGTAATTAGTGTGTGGACGTGTGTCAAGTCCTTCCTTTTTTTGGTGCAGACTGAATTCTATCAGTGAGTCAGGTTTGCATTTCAATTTTTTTTAATGCCCAATTTTTCTCCATTTTCCTTTTTCCTTTTCATTTTTAGATAAATTAAACATTCTTGAAGGGGGGATAGAAATATCTTCACAAGAGATATGGGGTGTATTACACGCCTTAGAAACTATACTACAATTGACGTATAGAAGTGAATCGGATTCGGTGAGTTGGCATTTAATTTTAGAATCTTACAAAGCTTCTCATCTTCTCATCTCTTTTTCACTTTGATAGAAGGTGATATATGAAGCTAATATATTCGATGTTCCAGCATTTTCACATCGTGGAATTATGATTGAAACAGCTAGACACTTTTTGAGTGTTTCTGAGATTGAAAAAATGATTGTAAGACCCGATATTATCACGGATATTTATAAAATAGGATGCAATGTCCATGGTTAAAATGAATGTTCTGCATTGGCATGTCACGGATGATGAATCATTTCCGTTTTTAGTGTCAGCTTACCCACAACTATCGGCACAGGCGATGATGGTATATCAACGTAATGAAGTTGTGTCATTATTAGAATATGCACGTTTACGGGGTGTACGTGTTATGCCCGAGTTCGAGACTCCAGGTAAGCTTTAATTTGGTGTTTGGTTTCCTTTTATTTTACCCTGAGTAATTCTTTATACAATTCATGGAGGATTTCATCATGAGCTGACATCAGTTAGAGAACCACTGGAAAACCTGGGATTCGAATCCCGGTGGGCGCGTACTGATGAAGAGTCCCAAACTAGGACGAAACAGCTGTCCAGTACTCCCAGGCTTTCCAGTGGTTCTCTAACTGATGTCAGCTCAGATGAAATCCTCCATGCAATTAAACAAAATCCTAAATATCAATTATATTTTTGAGTAATTCAATAATGATAAATGTGAAATAAATAATAAAGAGGTAAGAGGTGAGAAAATAGACTTAGGTCAAGTTAAAAGGACATATTCAAGGTCAAAATAACAATGAAGACCACTAAACCAAATAGCAGAGGTAATAGTACATCTACCCTGGCTGGTATCAAAACAAAGTTTACCAAGGAAGGTTAAATGTGATGACGAATTGTTGATTTGAACGCATAAAGGTGGTTTAAACTTCCTAATTGCCAGCTAGGGCTTCCACAAACTTTAGGATACGCCCTCCCCCAAACACGTTTTATAGATAAGTTTAAAAGATGTGTTAACGTCAATTTTATGTCCTGTCTCTATAATATGTTTCGCAATAAAAGAGCTAGGTCTCCTGTTCTCACCGTTAATAGGTTCTGAAGATTCCATTTGTTTCTGGAGCCATCTAGGAATATGCTCTGAAGCCAGCCCTTACTTGCAGAGATCGATGAGTCCTCCCTTCTATGTATGTGTAGCTACACGTACATTCAAATTGGTAAATACAGTGGGATGTGACGTCATTTTTCGCATGTTCGAAGGGCTTAGATAGATATATTGGCTTTACATTCTCTATTATTATGATATTGGCTGCATAAAAAGTCTTTTTGACAGCAGCGTTCAGTCTTTGTCTAGTTATCAAGCTGCTATGATGCCCCATATAGGGTAGCTTGCTGTACACGTCTTTCTTAGGGGCGAGTTGGAGAGTGGGTCTTGGTGTTCCATAACTACTTTATATCTCCTGATGAACTTGTCTGGATAATTATTATCAACCAGAGTTTGTGTCAACTTCCTTTCTTCTTCATCAAGTGTGTCTTCAGTGCATATTCGTTAGATTCTACTGAAGAGGATACCTCGCTCACTAAGACTCTTTTGTACCGAACAATGCAAAAACTGTGGTAATTAAGATACTGTCCTGTCCAGGTAGGTTTTCTATAAATAGATCTTTTTATTGACCCATCAAGCCGTCGACTAAGCAATATGTCTAGGAAAGATAAACAATTATCTTCCTCTTCTACAGATGTAAGTGATATGCTATTTTGAACTTCATTCATTCGATTTAAAATTGAGGTGGCAGAACAAGACTCTTATCACTGATGATTACAATATCATCTACATACCTTCGATAAAGTGGCACATTTTCGATTAAATCCTCCGATAAATATATGCTAAAAGGGGCCGTAACTGTCTTCCCATAGCAACACCATCAACTTGGCGAAAACAATCTTCTTCAAATGTAAACCTAGCATTGCTAGTACAACATAGAAGTAATAAATCCCTTAAATAAGATATAGGGAACGGGATGAAAAAATTGTGTATGTGGAAATGTAATCACACAAAATGTCAACTGTTTTGAGCAAAGGCACATTAGTGAATAACGAGTTTACATCAAAAGAGTACATATTCTTATTCATAATATTAATATTACTATTGTCAAGAAAATCAATCAATTCAAATGTATCTTTTAACACATACTTACAGAATTGTGCTTTGACTGGATGCAATAATTGTACTAACCATTTATCATTATTATTATTATTATTATTATTGAGGATTCTTCTCAACTCGCTACAACTTAGGCAGTACAGAAAATTTTCGCGTTTGACGATAGATTAATATCCATAAGAAAAACACAAAATAATTGAGCAAATAAATATCCTTTTCGATAATTTCCTCTTCTGGCTCTACAATTATATAAATGCATATGTTAAGACATTATCCTTACCTTAGCCATCTAGGTTTGAATGATCCTCAATTCTATTAAACGGTTGCTGAGTAAAAATGGCGGTTATCCAGAAAAGTTTAATGATAAGAATATATGAATCTAAAATCAAAGCAGCTCAAGGTACCAACAGTTCCTAAAAAAATTAGACAGTTCCTTATTCTTACAAATTCAGTTACTCGGGGATAACATCAGCGAGATACTAACACAACGCTTTTAGAAATGCGGTAAAACAAAGAGCATTCAGTGCTGCTGCTGCCGAATTACGCTGTGTTTTCAAAACCATCCAACCCCACTTTTGCGTTCTGGAGTAAAAGATAAACTGCCTAATTTTGCCTCTTCCATGTGTATCTACCAATTTAACTGCTCTTGTGGAGTGAGCCAGTTAGCTGCATACGCCGTAGAATTAAGCGAGTTTCTCGTTGGATTTCCGAACATCACCCTGCATAGTGGTTAAGTAAAGGACAAAAAAAATCCATTCATAACTCTATTCTTTCTCATCTTCTGGATACAGAACACAAGATTAATGTTAACGACAAGGCGCTTTCAAAGTCATTTACCGCATACCAGCTAATCTTAACTTCGCCTTAAGAGTTCGACTACTAAATGTTGCTGAGGTTAGCCGTTGGGATCCACATTAAGAAGCCCAATTGTTGTGTCCAAAAGAAGCTAGTTCAGACATTGTCCTTACCACTCTGGCCATCTAGGTTTGAATGATCCTGAATTTTTGTGGAAATTTCCTTAATTTTAGTTGATATTCTATGTGCTATTATATATATTATTATTATTATCATTATAGTTTAAGCATCTTTAATGAACTGTAATTCCATTGTGGTCTTACTTTACAAATCGATATTATTTAAAAAACACTAATATTGTTATTGACGACTATTCTAGAATATTCTATGTATATAAACATGCATATATAATTGTAGAGCCAGAAGAGGAATTTATCGAAAAAGATATTCTGTCATCAATCATTTTGTGTTTTATAGATGTCTGAATGAGAATATTTTCGCTAGTTTGATATCCATTAGAGAACCATTGAAAACTAGAGAGAGAATACTGGATAGCTGTTTGCGTCTTAGATAAGGAATAATCGGCAGTACACACACCTACTCTGGGGCCATTGGCTGAATGATCTATGAGCTTGCCTTGTAATCGGAATATACTGGATTCGAATCCTAGTAATAGTTTTCAGTGGTCCTCTAAATGATATCATAATCCTCCGTGGTCAGTAGTCAGTGGTCTTTGTCAAATAGTCTGAAGTTAAATGTCTACAAATGTCAGGTTGTTAATTTCCCTTTCAGATGTATGCGTGACTTATATGAGCTGGTTCATTAACATGGTTTTAGTATCATAGATAGCAGTGAAGTTGAAATTAAGTTCAATGTCAAATACCTTGGATAATCCTGTTTCCTGTGATCTTCCCAGGTCTTTCCACAACACGTTAGTTTAAAGAAAGATAATGACTCTAACCTTCTACACAAAGAAGTTTAGAAAATCTCTCATCACTCAATCTCTACTTTCAAACTTTGTCAATTCCTGTATTTCAACTATTCTTTGGTGTTATTGCCACCGCCCTCAAACTCCTAATCTTTCCTCAGCTACTTAACAAAGACTCCATTATAGGTAAGATTTTATTTTGATAAATTACACAGTGTTATACAGTAATATTAACTAATGATGACATTTTGAGCACCATATACCATATAAGGAAGGGCTATCTCAGGCCCTACGTAGGATTCTCGATAAAGCAGGAATTAGGGTGGTGGCATTCAAACCTACAAACTCACTCAGATAGGACAAGCTCTGTAGGCTAAAAGACCCGGTAGACAACCCAATTAGACAGGAAAATATATAATTTTTACAAAATATCTTGCAATGACTGTGAGTTGAGTGAACTACGTCGGTAAAACTATCAGATCAGGCGTAGTCAGATTGCCTATCGGAACATAAGAATTCAGTGGCTAAGGTAAGAATGGCTGAACCCACCCGCGAAGATAAGTAATTCAGAAAAAAGCTCAACACTACATTGCACTGTATGCATTAACACACAACCACAAAATAGGGTGGGTGGGAGAGGGTTGAAATTCTAAGGAGTAACATAGGTAGGTGGAGAGAGAGCGAGAGAGACTGATTACTGAATCCTGTCTGGTTCATCGAATAATCTACACCCAACACAACACATGCAACAGAAATGACTCAATGCAAATACCAGAGGTAGTCATGGAAGATGTTATTACCACCAGTCAGTCAGTCAGTCAAATCAGAG